>JAYKKI010000062.1:6890000-7490000 GCA_039881145.1 Druceiella hillmani
AATCTTATTCTCCACACCGTCTAAATTTTCACAAGTTTTCAATTGACGAATCTAGCGAGGAGATCTCTTGAGAAATTAATTTAATACTCGATGATATTGAGTTCGGATGATGTTTTGAATAAATTAAAATAATTTACTTACAATATATCTGAAAATTATTTTGGCAGTGGAGTGTTTCAATTTACATGTAATCTTCCTAGATTAGAAATACAAAAACTTGTTTTATTTATTTAGATAAAAAATTATATAAATCTTGATAGCAAATCCTTTTTGATATGGAATATTAAAACAACAAACGTGCGATTTTTTTAAATTTTAGGTATATTATAATAATTTGGCTCATTTTTTCCTGCAAGTACTCTTCATTAGGGTGAAGTTTCTCCGTAACGCACTGAAACTACCCCAATCCCTTTCTATAAATAATACGATGTTTACTTCTTGTATACATTACTCTATTTTTTGACATGATTAAATCATAATTGTCTTCTGTTGAATAATAAAAAAATCATATAAGTTTGTAATTTCTTGACTTATTAAGTATTCGTTATATTAATTTAAGTCCTGCTCTATATCTGTACCAAGTTTTATAAAAATATATTTAGCCATTTAGGCATGAATAAGTAAAACACAGTCAGACACACTTGTTGTGGTTTTAGTGTCCCACGTAAGCGGGAACATCAACAATACAGTCTATATGTTGCTCTACACAGTCTCTAGATCATATCCCATACAGATTTGATGTTTACAAATTTGATGACTATTTTTTATTACCTGCCGAATTATTTACTAACAACCAAGCCTACGAAATCCTTTCGCAAATAAATTAAAAAAAAATAATTTTAAAGAAAACTGAACACATTATAAATTTACAATGCTTCAAGTCATCGAATAGTAAATGACAGCTATTCGTTTGTGTTATATGTTTATTAATACTATATAATTCTAAAATCAAGTCTACATGACGTACCATAGGACCAGCAAGTATTAAAAAGGGAATGGGGAATTTTGACCATGACCATTTTTTTAAATTTAATTCACTTTGTGGTCAAAACATCTTAAATTACTATAACTTAAATTCAAAACATCTTGAATTACCATAACTCAAATTTACATAAAGAAAATTTATTAAATATAAGTTTACCGTTATAAGTATCCGAGCAAAAATTCGCCGAACAAATCGTATAGGAAACATTAAATTTCAAACGTTCGGGAACAAAAATTAAAAAAACTCAGATCTTCACTTAATTAATTAGAAGAAGTCTGATTTTATTCATCTCGGCCCAATTGAACCAAATGTCATGTTTAAAAGCAAAGATTCTGCTGCAAAAAAATTAGCCGACAGAGGAATCAAGTTGCTTCAGAAGTATTATAAATATATTATACCTAAACCTTTTCAACAAACTTTATGCTGAGTTTAAGACAGACTGAGTGAATCTTAAAGTTAGTGCTAAGTTTAACTTGATTACCACTTAGGCTTAGGTTTAATCAGAAATAAAATTCATCATAATGTGGATTACGTAATTCTAATGAATTTACTACCTCTCTGATTCCGCGACAGACTCCAATGATTATAAAAAATCAGTTCAACGTCTCAGAACTGGTTATAAAGGAAAAAAGTAAAATAGTGATCTCTTCAAATTTTTATTGAAATTTAACCGAAAGAATTTTAATTGAAAGTTGCATTCAAATGTTGAAACATAGACATTTTTCCAATTGTATCTTAATCCATTGTTTAAAATGAAGAATGATGACATATTGCATATCATTATGAAGAAGCTACCATTCCCTTTGTTTAAAGTGTACTTTCCGTCGTCTTTAAATTAATTATAGATGGTAACCAAATTAAGCAAGAAGATGGGTATAATCAGAATCACTCAGTGTTAGGAAAAAATATTAAACATTTCAAAATGAAAGAATAACATTCCAAATTTTTTGGCGCTAATTACATGTTATCTGATTTCCAGACTCTTCAGCTTATTTATGGATTTTTTCGCTAAATTATGAATTCATTACTTACTAAAAAATAATATTTTCTAGAAAGAAGTGAATGAATATTACAAATAGGGTACAGTATAAATAAAAAATGGCCAAAAAATTGAGTCTTACTTGGGCATCAAGGATTTCGTACGAAGTTTAAAATGAAATTGCGTTATTTATCAAAGGCATCACCAAAATAGCTTTTCTAGTGCAATAAATATTAATAGCACCTAATGTAATTTAGTAGGGGGACATATAAGTTATCATATATAAAAAACTATGATATGATCTAGAGAGTAATCATTATATCATTACCTACATCCTTTGCGTAAACCCTTATTAAATATTTTTTTGTTTCAATACTTTCATGAATAATGGGGAGAGGCGTATTTGTTTACATATATTTCAGTGTATTTCTGAAGAGATACTATTTCAATTTATGAAAAAAAATATTTTAATACCTTTATAAGGAGCTATTTTAAACGATATATCCATTATATCAAGAGTTATGATTTTATTATAAATACCTTTCATAGAAATATTTTCGAATTAACATTTGATTTAATGTACTTAATTACTTTGCCAGGTTACAAGTTTCTATGTCAAGTGATATCTAAGTACAAATGGCTGTGGCAGGTAGACAGGAGAACATGTGAAAGATCTCATAAAGGTCCGTTTACCTTCTGGGATGCGGAACTGTAAAAATAGTAAAGTTAACTTGAATTTAATTATGAAGAATCTATTCTAAAAAATCAAATCAAAGAGTACATAATGAAAAAAATATTTTGTTACTTATTAAAATACTCAATTGAAATACTTAGAAAATTTCATGTAGATAGTTGTAAATAGGTCTAAAACTGGAGGTGACGAAGTTATAAGGGTATCTTGTTTCACTGAATGTGCAAGCATAATATAAAGAACTAAAAAAACAGATGGCTTGGAGTGATATACTTCTAAGGGAACTTTCATGAAAGTTTAGAAATCGTCCAAGAATATAAAAAACGAAATGCAGTCAGTTGTATCCAAACCGTAGGATTTGATGTGAAAACGTCATATTTCCGATTTTTTACATCTTTGCAGGAATTTAATCAAGCAAACACAAATGTTTTATTTAGATATATTGTCTTTATCAATACCAATAATATTTGTCAGTAATTAATTCTATAACAATTATGAAATAAATATACATGTTAACTCATAAACCGTGTAAACTCATATATCACTGGCAAAATATAATTTTTCTACTTTACAGCCAAAAAATTTAAATTTTTTTATTAAGGCCGCTTTAATATCACTTGGGCGCGTTTCTGGTTCTCCCTTCCCTCTTATTACCATATTCTTCGCTTGTGTTCATATTTTCGTCTCATATAGGCTAATATTTCTGAAAAAATATCACTTTTTATTCATAAAATTGTTATTGTTGTTGTTAAAGCCAATATCTTTTGAGGTCTTATTAGAACTATCTAATGAATTTTTTCATAGACACTTCGACTGACGTCCTGGCTTCACACGTTCATGGGGTAGACCGCCTCTAAAATATGCAGACATCTATATTTCTGTCTCTTTCGTATACTCTTAGATTATTTAAATTTTTAAAATAACTTGTCTCACTAGGATATTAAAAAAAGTTATAAATTTAGCAGTAATTTCCTAACAATCCATTATTTACAGAGTTATCACGTTATGAAATTCGACATAATTTTCTTGTATCAAAAATTTTGATTCAGTTACCATACAGAATTTATTGATGTTTTCACGGCAAAAATATTATTGAAAAAATTACAGGCATTTTATTAGCGAGAAAATTAAACTATGTTATTTTCTATGGACTTCTACCATATGCATTTAAAAAATGCCAAAAAATGTTTTATCTCTCCTGATAAATTGCTACATTTTCCTTTCTGAATTCATAAGTAAACTTATATGCAGTTTTCCACAATATAAAATAAGTTTTTATTTACATGCATTGCGATTTTTTGGGAGATACTTATTGCTCTTGCAGAATTTAGCTGGCCAAATATATTTGTGTATCAAAAACACCAAGCAAATAAATAAATAATCTTTTTATTGTAACGGAAAATAGTTTGAACCTAAAACTCAGTTGCTGATTAGAAAAAAAACAGAAATGGATTAGGCAGCAGATATTCTTTCTTTGTCGATATTTTATATTGTATTAACTCTCCACTTTCAAAGGACAATAATCTCACATAATAACTAAATTGAAAAATATGTTTTCTGTTTTCAGCAAAATAGTTACGAATTATGTTAAATATCTAAAATTAGGTTTATTCACTTTTAAGGTTTATATACGAAAGCACTAACTTCAAAAAGTACTTCAACAATTTTCTTGAGTAATCTCCTTAATTATTTAAATACTAAATAGAGATGAGGCAAAATTTAATTAACTCCATAATATTCATTAAAAGCTTACAGACATTCACTTAAATTCAGTCTGCAAGCTAGAATGAACCCACCTCGAAATGTTTACTCAGACATAATATACCTACAATCCTCTCGGGGCAAAGTTTTTCTCCTTTCAATCTACGAGAAAATTTCTGCAGCAAAAAATTAGCTTGATAGTAAATCACTTAATTAGACTGGGATTAATAATTTCCGATGTCCGTCTAATAAGATGAGATTTTTTACGTTTTTTGCTTTACGAAGCTATACGTTTGGATTTCAAGATTATTTCTATCGTAAGATAAAATGTTTCTATTGCTTATTTTGTCATTATTTAGTTTTATGATTTTATGAGTATTTATTTAATCGTATTTGGTAACTTATTTATTATTTGTATAGTAATTTCAAATCTATATTAAAGGTAAATTATATATAAATTGTGAACTTCATAAACAATCCTTTACCACTGATAAAATAAGATAATAACTCAAGGCTATATACCACAGCTATAATAACACAAAACGTATGAATCATAATAATTATTTCTTATTTCAACATCGTGGTTAAAGTAATAGATCAACTATGTTTAAATCATGACAGATAAAAGAGTCTTTTATAAAAAGCGATTTTCATTGTCTTTTATTTCAACACATTAAAATGCAGGATTTAAATTAAACGAATCAATCTTGCTTTCTGAGTTATAAATAACTGTATTTAAATGATAAACTTAAAATATATAATAGAAAAACATTGGAACCCCACATTAAACCATTTGGAAGTCAAGTTATCTAGAAATATTATATAGGTACATAGAATAAATGAATAAATTTAAACATTATTGGGTTATTTTGTACACATGTATTATTTATTTAGTGACTATCGTGCGATAATTTAAAGTCAAGTTATACAGAATCACAAAAATGAGCGACGTAAGTAACGAAACAGGAGTGGGGATGAAGCACATTTTTATTTCACTTACTCAACTATCATTTATGAAATATCTCTAAATTTGTGAAGTATATCACTTGTATCTCACAAGAAAGCAAAATTTATGTAATGCTTATTTAGTCAGCCTAATCTCAGCATTGTATATAATATTTATAAAAACATTCATACCAATCGAGTTCTATTCGTAATTGATATTTTTTTGTTATGGTACTGCAAATTTAAAAACGTGTTATCTTTAAAATGACAGAAGTTACCTTTTTCATTGGATTTATTTTTTTTAAATTTGGTATTCCCGTTATACACTGCAAGTATAAATTAGTTACCTCATTTGATTCAACAGATATAGTTTAGTTACTCTATCTGAAAATATTATATTAAATAACATTTTATTCATAGTCTGCAAATATGTCTTCTAAATTTACTAAATTTATTTTTATTCGTTTTGAGTTCTAATGGGATAACTAAAACGTTGAATTGTTTAGTACCTTTCAAAGTCAACATTTAATAATAATGAAATAGATGTTGTAAAACAACGAAACCTAGGTCGTAGTAAAGAACTTAAAGAAAGAAATTATTTTGCATCGCGTATTTTCATTTAATTGTGAATAATGGATTTCTACAAAATTAACAAAATATATTCAATAAGCTACCTCTTATTTATATAGTAAACTACGAGATACTAGTAGTACTTAAACTTTCTTTAAATTGAATATTTTCGAAATGCTGCATAGATAAATCTATTTGATATCAGTAACGTTCTTTTCAGATTAGTATTTCAAAAGAAATTTTGAAGAAATTTTGGAAACGAAAGTAAAAGAGCAAAAGTTTTGGAAAAACAAATTTTTTTTGTAAATTTATTTACGTTTCGAAACGATAGTGTTCTAACTAAATGTGCATATTTTCACTATTTTATACTTGTGTCAATGCTCACCTTATTAGGTGGTTATTTAAAATCGGTTTGGTTTTTCGTAAGAAAGTTTTATTTTCCATTTTTAGTCTTTATGATATATTTATATGTATATATATATATTTATATATATATATATATATATATATATATATATATATATATATATATATATATATTTACATATACATCTACAAACCATACATTTCATTAAAACTTTAACCGTAAGGATGTATCATACAGTTACACAGACAGATGAATATACTTTCGCCGTTTGTTATATCAGTATGGATCACGGCACCTACAGGTGACTTCACTTTTTGTTTAATCTACTTTTATATTTTCTACTTAATACAAGCTTATTCCATTTTAACGTTAATAAACTAACTATCTGTGTAGTCACCAACGAAAAGTAAGTAAATTTGCAATTAAACATTCAACTGGAAATCTTAGATTTTAGATTTTATGTTAATAGGTCCTTAACTAATTTTAAAAGTTTAACATTAGTTAGGATTACTTTTAATTTGATTCAACACATGTACAATTGCTTTTTAAAATGTATACCAAAAGGGTTCAATAAAACTCCATTGTTGTGGTAATTTTGTCGATCGTATTAGAGGTCTCCGGAAATAGGATTCGTCCACCTGTTAGAGGCTTCTAATTTCTAAACGAAATAAGATAGGAATTAGAACACGACGTACAATTACTAGATTTAATACTAGAAATTATATTAAAAATAATTATATATTGATGGTAAATAAAATACTTAATTATACTTTGAAGGTGCACCTATAACCAGGGGGGGGGGGGTGAAACTTCTTTCCTCTGAGCAAACGTTGGAAAAAACTGTTAGATTAGAAATATATTTTTTTTTTCACTATAAAATAATTGTCAAATTATCAAAATTGCCATTTTAGACCCATTTTGTCACGATATCAATCTCAAAAACTAAAAGGTAGCGGAAATCAGACTCGTATATTTGTTATAGTACTGTAAATAACAACTACTAGCAAGAAATTATGAGTAAAAAAATCAAAATATTTTTAAGAATTAAATGCTAATTTTATGCCTGGGAACGGTATTGTGTGTAATATTTGTAAATCGATTTATATAAATACTAGATTCCTCTAAATATATACACGTGTCTAAATTTGTAGAGCCTTCATAATGCGAGTTCTTTTGGTACTTGATAAATTTATTTAAGGGTTTCGAAGTAAAACAAAAAACATAGTTTTTCCATATCTACACCTAATCCTATCTTAGGTACTATATCAGGGTTCCAGCAGTTTTAAGCCCACATGTATGAAATACATAATAAAAAATAAAAATGAATTAATATACTTTGCATGTATCTATTTTACACATATATCCTAATTAACGTGCAGCAGAATGAAGAAAAAATATTTTTGAATTGAAACTTCTTTGGGCGCTAGGTACTTAACTGACAACTAAAAGAGATATATGATTACGGCATAATAAGACAAGAATGTACGTATGCGCGAAAACTAACAAAAGTGGCACTCACTAGTGCTGTGCTATCTACTGTTTAGAACGTTGTGTGTCAAAAGTAACCTGTTAAAATTTTGCCGATTTATTTATCTATTTATGATCTATTTATTTTTAGCTTTGCATGTACTTCACCTATGTCAAAACAAGAACATACATATGTACTTAATTTATTTATGAATACGCAATGAACTCGTACATATAGTTGTATATGTGTGAGTTCATTGCGTATTCACTTACAACAGGAGCAATACATTCCAACTTCCTTCAATAGTATTTAGCCTTGTACTGGTACTGGCATCGTGGCTATTCTTTATTCGAGAACCGCCTATGTAAATTTACATGAAAATTTTATTACATGTTTACGTGGATTTGTAATGATATTTTATTCGTTTTCTGAATGCACAGAACTAAAAGATTCATATACGGATTTAGTACAATCTATGGACTTATACTTATTATGCTCTCTCTCTCCTCTCTTTTTCTCTCTACCATTTAACTTCTTATGATATACTTACAAAGCGAGGTTTAGTTCACTAAAGAAGTTTCAATTCTGTCACGTGTACTGTGTTACTCGCGCTCAAATTTTTTATAAATCTACCACCACCACGCACGTAAAGTGGGGTTGACAAATTTTTAAATGTATTCTATCGTGCGTGGGATACGCATTGGACATCTAGCCAAAATGAACATTCCCGCTTTCAAATTAAACTAAAGTACCAATTATGGTTTTAATTTTTTAGATTCGTTTGTAAAATATTAGGTTTGGAAATACTGGGTAATTTTTTACACCTCCTTTTAATTTTTTGTACTTTAGTTTGAAAAATGTAAAAAAATTTTATATACTAGCATTTCAGTTGAAATTAAATCTTGATTAGAAAATTCAGTCCACAAATTTTAAATGTTTTTTTTTAACTAAGGTTTATCTTAAAACTTACGTGACGTATATGCTATATAATTTATATTCCTGACATAGTTAAATAATTATAAACAGAAAAATTATTGGGTGACCCTTTTTTATGTTTTTTTATTTCGTATAAGGATATATATTAATAAAGAGGTGTAGTGATATCTTCAAACTTAGTAACTCCAAAATTTTGCTTTCACTACACTCGTAACAAATTTATTATTAGACATTACATGTTTAACATAAAAAAGTGTAAATCTGTACTAGTGCAATTAAATTATGCAAAAATAAAAATTGACAACACGTTGAAAAATTACAAATTACAACAAATGTTTTATTTAATGTCAACAAAAATAATCAGTTCCAAAAATATAATAGTAAAATATTTTTTGGTTGGTGTAATTGGTTGTTAAATTCTACTATTTATGGTACTTTTTTCTTTGGAAATTAATAAATGTCACCTGTCTTTTACTATAAACTTTCAAGAAAAAATTTTGGGTTCTTCTATTTTTAAATCAATTCGTGTTCAGTGTTACTAACAACAGTAATTAAGTCAAAAAATTACTAAAATAATTTCTTGGAAAAACATATTTTTTATGGGAAATATATATATCTAATAAAATTTTATTGCCGTAAAACAATCACGACCGGAAATTATTTTTGGTAAATACATAGTTTTTAATGTATTTTCTTTCATTTAATAACCAGTAAATAGTAAACTCATATTATAAAAAAATACTATGTAAGTGTTGGTGGGATATTCAAAATGAAACAAGAAGGTGACAGCTACGAGTATGAGTATATGAAAATAAAATTATCTTGCATTGAAGATGTAAAAACAGTAAAACATTTTTTTAAATTAATATTGTTTTTGTTCACTGAACTTGACGCTTGTTCGTTTTTAAATTTACTGTGTTTAATTGTTGCCAAATTATTAGTTTGCCTTCAAAGATAAAAACAAAGATGATCATCTTTATGTAATTCAGCACCTTTTATACCATCCTCTATATCTTCGTCATTAAAGTTATGGGAGGCTTACTTTTGTAACTGTTACTTTTGTGACTGTGTATTCTTTTCAGCTGAGTTCTGGGAAACATGAAGAACATATTGTTCAGCAAGTAAACCAGAAAAGAAATGCACAACGACAGTCGGTAATAATCTTTACAGGCCAAGCCTGAAGATTAGATCTGTTTGATTTGACGGTTGGTTACTCTGTAGACCGTGATTTCTGCTCCAATTTCATTTGCTAGGCCTTCGACTTTATCAAAGAGCTTTCCAGACGCATCCGTTTAAGCACCACGTTACTTTTTGATGCTGGTCGTTTACTTTTTGATCATGTCTTTCTACCCATCTCATCTCACACATTTTTCTTATTACGTTTTGTTTTTCCTTGGGAAAAGTAGCTTGCATTTCTTCTTGGAGGATATGAATTCGTTCATGGGACTCACTGAAAAGGTTGCAACGATTAAAATTACCCCCGCAACATTTTATATGCTAGGGATGGTTCAGGCTGTACTGTTGACTAAGCTGAGTCGGTGACTTACACAATATACATAAAAAGCTAAATGCTCAATATTGAAGTTATGTCTAAGTTCAAACTTTCCAACACCTCCATGTTGGGCAATATTTCCACTAGTAAGATGCACAATTTCAACAAACTTAAAAAGGTATTCTTGTATTTATTTAGAAATAACGAATGTAAATGGGTAATTGCTCACTAACAGAAACATCTGTGGTTTCGTATGCTATAATAGTAAAATATTGGGCTTTTTTAATTTTATTTCCTGATTTGTACATAATTAGTTTCCCACAGCACTCGGTTAAATTATTTTGTATCGATTTGTTAATGTAAGAAGCATTATTAGCACAACCTCTAGCGTTATCACGAAGTATCTTGTGCCCAACGTCGATTCAGAATTTCTGTAGCGCTCTAAAATTACCTCCTCCAAGAGTTTTTCGATTCTAAATCACCGTCATTCTTATGTTTTCTTAATGATATATTTTACTTTATACAAAATATAGCTGTTTTAAACGGGTAGAAGTTTTTTTAAGATTCTCTTCATTTGTTTTCTTTCCTGATATCTCATTTAAACTACAACATCCATTGACTTTCCCTCCATCATCATAACAATTTTTCATGCTACTATATTAGCTTGATGGCATTTTATGTTCTCGTGGTGTGTTAGTATATAAATATCTTTTTTAAATATTTCGAGCTATTCCGTCATCAACTTTCCCAGCTTTACATTATTCCTGTCCACTTCACAGCGTCCAAAAATAAAACACATCTTGAACAATCCGCCACCAGCAATTTTGCTATGTGCTAACCATTAATGTACCCTTAATCAGTTGATTTGTAAAGACTTGTTTTTTTCATGACCGAACCTATAGACACTTAAAGTCTGTTGCTGCGAAACATTTTTCGACCACTGATACTTTTCTTTATCGATAAATTATCTGTAACATTCTGGTTGTTAAGCAGTTTACCTGTAAATATAAAAAGAAACTAAATCAATTTAATTTTATGGTAAACTTACATATCTTAGAAGAAAATTGTAACTAAACTTATGGAGGAACTTGACAAAAATTACCGTAGTTTCTCATAATCTTGTTGCAAATTAGTAGCCAAATAAAAATTATAGCATAAGCTTAATAAAAATTATAGTATTAACACGGTAAAATTTATACTATAAAATGTATACTAGTTTTTCCAAGTTTAATTCAATTTTATAATTAATTTGTAATTTTTATTACGCAGTATGAATTATAAAGACTAAAAAAAATATAAATTTATTTGTCAGAATTTTTCTAGTCTTCGTTATAGTATTTAAATTAAGAAATTAACTTTATGTAAATTTTTCTGCATTGCTAAAGATCGAACAAAGAATTCGAAAAAATTTCAAACACCAATTTATATTGTATATATAAATAATTTTTAGATCAAAATGATTTATATTGATTGTACATAAAACAATAAGTATTATATAAAACATGAAAAAATTTACTTGACACCACAATAATATTGCCTAACCTCATTGTTCTGATGCTCTATCAATTGCAACAGAAATGGATATTTTTGTTAAAGTATATTTCAAAATACGTTCATCATTTAACCTACATTTAAATATGTGTAATTATTAAATAATTCACCAAAAGTGAAAAAATTCCATAGAAATATGCAGTAGTTATAATATGAATTAATTTATATTGACAATATTTAGAAAAAGCCGACGACGTCCGAAAAATACATCATTTCATACAAAAATTATTGGGCAATAGGATACATTTATTTCGAGAACTCTACAAGATTACACGTTGTAATTATAAATTTTTCTTTCAATCCATTTAAAATTCTTATGCTTGAAAATAAGCAGAATTGTATCATGGTGTATGGTACATTTAACTGTGGTTAACATCAAATTTTCTATTTCCAATTAACATTATGTGAAAAACTACTATTTTTTCATTTTTCAACCATAAAAATTTTTACGCAGACTGTTTGTACCACATTTATAGCAAAAATCATGGTAATTTTTGACATATTTTTCTTTCCACGTACAGTAGAATAAAATAAACAAACTAATAAATAGTACTTCTTCCTGAATTACTATGGATATGGATATTAAAATAAAACCCAAATGTGTCTCTGAATGCCAGCTTAACTGTTTAATCAATTTGGAGTTGTAGGAAATCGATCAGCTATACATATCTATATCACGTTCTTGGATAAAACTAGTGGCAGCTGATGTAGTTGTTGTAGCAAGGATGGACATGGAAACACATCACCAACATCAGTTGACTATCCAGGTTGCGCCGACTGAAGAGTTTCATTCCGTATTTCGTTTTTTTTTTTAAAGAAAAATGAACTTATCCCCTTCTGTATTTTCTGTCCTTGTCGTTCATTATAATATCAGTCCCTTTCCTACATACGATCACTGTGATGATACGTAAGCAGAATACAATTTAATTTAAAATAACAATTTAAACGCGTGCATGCGCTACGAGGACAATAATTACCTAATTATCATATAGCCAATCTACGCGCCCCGCCCTGCCTGTCCGCGCCCTTATCATAAGCAATTTCAGTAAATTGGTGGGAAAAAACTCATACCAATCGCTTGCTCGCACTGTCGCGTGATGTTGAAAACTGTAGACTTACGTAGTAGCTGTGGGTACCAGTAGAAACATTATGTATTCTATACTTTCACTCACGTAATCGCAATTCTCAATATCTTTTATACCCGAAAAGTCATTACTAAAAGAAAAACATATATTGCTACAAACTAAGAACAAAGCGATACATAAAAAAAACATCGTTTTATTCAAATATTAAGGTTAAAACTACGTTCAAATTATTTTATGGAAAATCGTACACAATCACATTACGTAACTTTATATGAGAAATTTTAAAATATTAGTAAATATTTAAATAGTTGTTTTGTTGTAGTCAGTATTTCATATATTGTTTTAAGGAACTTAATAATTTTGTCGTCAAATTCACAGTTCCCGAGCAGGTTTAATATGAAACAATTTCCTTCATATTGGAGAGGATTTTATCAAGAAATCGTTATATTGATAAAAATTACGAAATTCACATAAGACTTGACGATTTGTAATGCTGTTTGATATTCCAAAAAAAAACAACTACATCCAAATAACCAATTGTTTGGCTTTATTTTCAGGTCATAGAGATACGGGCCCTAAAATATGTTCCTACTGCCAAAATTTATTATAATCTGAAATTTTCTGAAGAATTAAATTTGTTTAGTCAAAGAAAGAAACATAAGGTTACAGCCACCCCCTTAGAAACTATGCCGGGCCTGTAAAACACACGAAGAAAAATTACAAAAAAGAAAAATTACTAAAAAAATCTATACTAGTGGTATAGATCACATATTTTTTTATCAAACAAATTATGATAATTTGCCCTGTTATTTAACGTGATTTAATAAATTACGTTCTTATTTTCTTAGATCGTATGCTTATTATCACCTATCTATATCCATACAGATCCAAATCCCTTTTTATTCGTCTCTTACATTATATAAAAAGGATAACTCCAAAAAATGGGCTTTTTAACTAGAATAATTAATCACAATTAAATGAAACTACGTGATGTAGTATTATTTCTACTTTCTTTAATTTCTTTACCACGACCTAGGTTTCGTTGTATGACAACATCTTCAGGTAGGATATTAGCAAAGATCTTTGATAGATTGAATCTTTGCTAATATCCCACCTGAAGATGTTGTCATACAACGAAACCTAGGTCGTGGTAAAGAAATTAAAGAAAGTAGAAATAATACTACATCACGTAGTTTCATTTAATTGTGAATAATGAATTTCTACAAAATTAACGCCAAATATATTCAATATTAGAATAATTAAATTTAAATTTCTAAAACTAATACGACTAATACTGCTAATTACGTGTCAATATATCTTTTCTACCAAATCAGTTTAAATTTTTTCCAAATTCGTCATAATTAAAAAAAATTGCCTTTTAAATGTCTCCTGTAAAATTTACGGAAACGGATCTAACCTACTTGCGAATTAAGGTATCGATATATGGTAAATATATACCCAATACCGTAACTAGCCCCAGCTGAGCTCAATACGATCTATATTTATTACATCTCTTAACTTTAAATTCTGCGCTCCGGAAGTCTGCATGCCATGACGCTGCTCGTACTGCCTTTGCTATGGCACTGAACATGTCAATCAAATCTGCTGTCTATGGCTACTTACTGAATTCGCTAAAGTCAGCCTCGACCAACCTAAAACTAGCTTATTTTTGCGATGAAAATAATTGCTCAATTCTTTTTTCAATTAACCTATTTTTCATGTATCTTAGAGGGTGACAAAGAAGAACATATCAAAACTCCTATGCCCCTTTGATATGCTCTATATAACTATAGTTGAAATTACCGGAGACTGCTGGAACTATAGGAGAGAAAGATGCAAATCTGTTTTACAATACTCCCTGTTTAATAGTGGCTGCAATATAACTGAGCTAAAATTAAAATTGAAAAAGCTATTTACCACAATTTCCACTCTAGTATGTAATATCAAGATCAAGTGTTATAACCCCAAGTGGACGACAAATCTACCAGCATTCTCACTTTCCGTGGTCATCTAAACACAGTCTGGTGATGGTTCATGACTTTCGATTTTCCTATTTTATAAGGTTTGCCACTCATAAGTCAAAATAAACCAAAAATTATTTCTTCAGGTGCTGTCGGGACCCTCAAAAATATTTTTAATTATTCCAAGAAATTTAGTAAAACCACATTACATCTCCTACTACATTAGTATTTATAAAATGATATTATTCTTCTCATTAAAATATGCTTCACCAACAGGAGGAATAAGAAATCAGTTCGGAGAATCGCAGGTAACTTTTACTTAACTCAGTATTTACAATAAAGTCTAAGACTTCGCAGAATTCGCAATGGATTGTAAACAGATTTCAATAAACTTTGAATGAATTAAAATGTATTTAGATTATAAGTCTGATTTTCAATTATTTAAAAGATTATTTGTGGCTATATGGATAGTTTATTATACGAAAGTTATTGGTTCAGTTTAATTTTGTTTCGCTCAGTTGCGAAAATTTAGTGCTCAACTTCTATGATTATAAAATCCTATTTCTAGAATTTATTCGACCCGTTTAATTTAAAACTTAATTTTATTATTAACAAATCTTTCAAACTTTTAAATATGGTGAAAATACTAAAATTTTCAACTAAAATCGTATTCGTTGCCTTATTTTCCCAATAAAAGCCCTGTATTTCTTTTTTTTTGAATCTACAATGTTACGGTTACTATATTCGGTCTAACTAATCCGCATGTAACGAATAAGCCGAAAGGTTATGATTATCTTGTTATTTCTGAATTTCGTGAACATATGTTTGGTATACGTAATGTCTGTTATATTTAGGTGTAGTTATTGTTAATAAGCGAGAATATTTCTTGTTACGCGTAATATTGCGGAGCAATGTTTTATATTACAAACAGATACTATGAATTGGTTAAAAAAATTGTGGATATTTTTGAAATTGTTGTTATTGTTCGTTGTCAATAAAAACCACTGATATGAAACACAACTATTTCATTTGATTTGGAATATTGAATACTGCCGACTAGAATATATAGCATAAAAGTTTACAGTAGTAATATCTAAAAAAGGCGCCTTAGAAAGATGTAATGACAATATTTACTCAATATAAAAATGGGGTGATTTAAATTCAAATAATTTAAAAGATCTGTTACAGGTGTTTAATACTTTTGATTCGCTTATTCCATAAATTATTGCATGGAACTCTCAACAAGTAGTAAAAAGACGAAATACCGAGTGATCAAGATGAATTGGAAAAAAACCAACCTGACTTTCATAACTTTAAATAATATATTTTTTAATGTATAGTGTAAAGAAAAGACACTCGATCTCGTTGGCTGCTTATCTCATTAGACAATCAATTTATTTGCTTACACTTAAACTTTACTTTCACAGTAGATCCCCCTGGAAACAACCGTCATTTATATGATAATTATGTATCGGCTCTGCATTACTCTTATGACTCTCGGTTCAGATTCAAGTACTGAAACCCCTGTTTACCTCCCACTCAGCCGTTAGCATTCGCATGTGTTACTAACGCATGTAATCTTGCTTCCATCAATTGATACTAATTGTTTTACTATTAATCGTTTGGTTTTGTTTGAACAGAGAAATTCCGTTTATATTATTTCTTCACAGAGAAAAAAAAATAGATTTATCAAGTTAAATAGAATAAGATAAATGGACCATCTATTAAGAATGAATCCAAGCTGCATAACTCTTAAAATTTTGGAGTTTATTCCCTAAGAATCGATTTTCATATATAGCGCCCGGCATGGAGTTTTATGAGGAGTAAAATCATTAATTCAGAGCCTACGAAGTTCCGAGCGTTAAAAAAAAGTGTAAAACCAGATTAAACTGCTATTACGTAAGTCTAAATTAATATGAATTGTCTTATTATGTCTCCGACGTTTTAATAGACGATTAACTAGTAATAACTAATTTAGTTTGAGAAATCAAAGATTAGCCGATCGAAGATTTATATTTAAATTTAAATACTTTTGTTACCTACACAGTACATACTTCACATCAAATGTCAGCTAATTTCAGGCACATCTTAACATGTCGAATTATTTATTGATAGTTGTAAGCACAGCACATATGCTAAACTTGTAAGCGTCATTTTAGCTGAACGTATTGCGTTTAATAACAAAGTAGTAAAATGAATACAAGAAACTGCACAGATACTGGTCCCTTACAAAGATATAATTAAAAATAAATGCACCGACAGAGCAAGTTTGAAGATGAAAAAAAAAATGCTTGGAACGCTATTGCCGAGAAATATAACGCTAGTAATATTATCAGTGTGAGCACAGTCAAATCTACTCGTTTAATATGAAAATTGAAAACATAATTAAGAAACGTGTACTTTATTTGTTTCTTTAGGACACAGAATGTCAATTGTGCCGACTTACCTTAATATAAAGGCTAAGCAGATAGGAAAGTTGGCAGGGGAAAGCTGGTATCGGATGGCCACCGGCAGAGAATATGCAATTAGCGACATCCAAATTGACCCTGTCATTTCCATAATTGCCCATCCCTAAAGTCCAAAGTCCCATCAAATTATTTTTCCCGGCAATTCAATCGTGGTAAACGACACAAATTTCAATAAGTATTGTAAGAATTTATATTTAAAGTTGAAGAATAAAAGCAGTGTGTATTTGAATGACTTAAAATAACAAAATATAAAATTAATTTAAAAACCTTTCAATTAGATTTTTATTATATTTTCATTCTATAAATATACGAAAATATGATAAATTTAAAGTTTGTACTTTTGCAATATTCAAAAATTAGCATTAAATTAATTAGAGTACATTATGTGCAGATCCTTGCGAGCAACAATCGACGAGTAGAAGTAAAGTTTTCTCTGAATCCGTGCAAACTTTGCCAAAATCGTCCGAGGCAACGGAAGATTATTTTGCTAGTCAGCCTTGAGTTGGGGTACAGAAAACCATGTTGGACGTGGACACGAATGTACTAATACCCGTAGACGCACCAGTAACCTGAATTCGGATATCCGACTCACTTTCAGGTAATGTCAATTGGTTCAAACAGAAGAATTAAAAAGAAATTGCATGAGTTCAAATTTATCGAATTAAATTAATCGAATCCAAATTTAGAATTCCATTTGACAGAATAAAATATATGTTTACAAATATTTGTTAAATTACCAAATATTAATTATAATAACTTCCTAAAATAAAGCAGTCACTGTATACCATGTAGCCCCAATTGAAGGCACGTTTTCCGGCTAAAGGTAAAGTGAATCATCTAATGTGAACTAAGTTTTAATGTTCTGGCTATGGTAAAATAAATCATGTCGCTAGTAAAATTGAATTTCAATAATAGTATTTTTAAATTTTAATTTAAAATACTAATAAATAACTTTTCAAAATCCAATATAGATTTTTGGAGAATTTATTAAATTACTAAATGTGAAACATAAGTATTAATAACATCCTAAATAAAAGTAGTGGTAAAGCAATTAATCCATGATTTCTAATGGGTTACTTTTCCGTGGATACATATAATGATACAAATTCTGTACATGCAAGTATCTGTAATATTATATCCACATTTGAAAATGGATTGTATACTTATTATTGGAATTTCAACCTAAAGAATTGATTTTCGTATATAGGTCAGAGCGCTAAAAAAAGTGTAACCGTTAGGTGACCTCTCCGCGCAACATTTCTGCGCATCTTTAGAGTGAGATATCAATATGTTTATTTGGCATTTTCTTATGGCGTAATCGCAATGACGGTGTTTTACACACATATTGGCTTTTTCTTGTGCCGTAATCGCAATGACGAAGTGTGACACACATAGTTTACTATCGTTCGCTTGTATACAATCAATAAATGTCATTATGTGTGAATATTTCGTGTTTTCTTTCCTACAAAATTAAAGTCTCTTTTAATTTAAATTTCTTAGTCTGACGTTACTAAATCTTTTTAATTGTGTTGTATAAATTTGATATTGTATAAATTAAATATGATTGATCATTTGTGTTTTACTTGAAAATAATTATATACAAAGCATTTGTCATTAAAGCATTTACGTTTAATGATATTGATATTTATTTTTATATAAAGTGTTACCTATATTATACATTCCAAGAAAATCGTACTTAAGGAGTAAATTCCAGTCACGCATCGGAGCTGACACACAACTTTTTTAACAACATTTCTTTCAGCCACCAAAAAAATATTTGAACGGAATGATGTCTGTAGTAGGATGTAGTGTTGTAATGTTATTATACAAATTTAGCTGTTGTAGATTAAGGTCGTAATTACTCCTAATATAACAAATATATCTATGATTAAACAGGTTTTACCCTTTAAATAAACCTGTTAACAAAATTTCGTTACATTGATTTTGTCGTAAAAGATATATTACTTCTACCGAGTTGCGATAGATACTTTTTCCTTTTACAATAGATTTTTGTGTTTGGTCTTGTGCATGGACGCACTGTAGTCCATATACCACACATCGCTATAGTTCATCAAAACTGTTGTTGCTTAAATGTTGAAACTTTTAAATTGACTTGCAATCTGTACTAATATGACAAAGTTTGTTACAACTATATTTTTAACCAAGTTTGTTAAAACTATACAATTCCCATTGTATAGTTTTAACAAACTTGGTTAAAGTTTTTTTTCATATTATCTCCTATTAAAAGGTAATTTGTTGCAAAAGCTACAAATTGGCGTTTTTTCCATTCATTCCAAAAACTTTCAGAATTTTTATTTTAATAAAAATTAGCGCTAACTCGACGCTAATTTTCACTTCAGAACTCTCGATCTATTGGCAACATTATTTTCGGTTTAGTTTTTAAATCATTTAGTCTAGGTATCAGCATTTATTTATTTATTTATTTATTTATTAACTTTTATGTATAGTACATATGGCGGACTTATTGCTACATGAGCAATCTCTTCCAGTCAACCATAACAATTTGTATTGAAATTTAGTTGGTAGACTGTAAGATATTTTACAATGAAAATTCTTAATAGCACATTAGACAAAAAAGATACAAAAGTAAATTAAAAAGAAAACAAAATATTGACATGGTTTGGGATGGAAAAGACAGGAAAGGGCGAGGACACAAAGGAAAAGGTTTCAGGAGATGCAGGACTTTTTCACTCGATCTTTGAAAATATTTATAGACATTATTTTCCTGATATCAGTATCCAGGTGATTCCAAATTTTTGCTGCTTGGACAGTGAAGGATTTTTCGTAAGTGGTAGAGGTATGTTTAGGATAAGTAGGGTGTGTGAACTTTCAGATCGCAGCCCAAGGCCGTGAGCAGACAAATCTTTAAATTTGCCACTAAGATAATTTGGGCTATGAGGATTTTTTAATATGTTAAAAAGAAGTGTAAGTATATGAAGTTGGCGTCGACCACGGATCTTCAGCCATTTGAGAAGTGACCTATATTCAGAAATGTGATCATATTTTCTGAGGCTGAAGATATACCGAATACATAAATTTTGAAGACGTTCCAACTTGCACAAATATTCTTCATGAAGATCAGGATAGCACATGTCTCCATAATCGATTAATGGTAATAAAAGTGTTTGACAAAGGTAGATTTTCGTTTTAGTCGGTAGAAAATTTTGAAGACGTTTCAAAGTGTATCCTGTTGAGAACACGACGACTAACATCATTTACTTGAGGCCGCCAATTAAGATTTTGATTGATCAGTAGGCCCAGGTTTTTAACAGTTGACGTGTATGGTATTATTGTACTATTTAGCACTAATTTCGGTAAACTAAGTAGGTTTACTTTAGAAGTCAGTCTTTGACTACCGATGATGATAGCTTGTGATTTACTTGGGTTAACCTGAAGACCCATTTCATGAGCCCACTGACCAATTGAAGCGAGATCCTGATTAAGGATGTCGATGGTTTTTGATAAGGAATGGAGGTTCGAGTGCGCATAGATTTGTAGGTCATCAGCATAGAGATGATAATTGCTAGAAATGTTTTTAACAACATCATCAATAAACACTGAGAAGAGGAGAGGAGAGAGAACTCCACCTTGAGGTACACCAGCTGTAAGATCAGTCCACTCAGAATACGTATCTGACAACTGAACACATTGCCTGCGTCCATGAAGATATGAACTAAACCACTCAAGTGAATGTTGGGATATATTAAGATATTTCAAGCGGGCAAGAAGTATATCGAAGTCAACAGAATTGAACGCACTGCTAAAATCAAGAAGCACAAGGACAGTGACTTGTGTATTATCCATAGCCAAGCGTATATCAGCAGTAACCTTAACAAGGGCAGTTGAGGTACTGTGGTCAGTTTAAGCCCAGATTGAAGTGGATTTAGAGACTTATGGACATTGGAGAAAGTAACAAGTTGCCCATGAACAATACGTTCAAAGACTTTATATAGAAGCGGTAGGATAGATATGGACCGAAAATCCTTGGGTTGCGTAGGTAATACAATTTTAGATACGGGCACAACATAGGTTTTTTTCCATTCCAAAGGGAAGACAGCAGTTTTCAAAGAGGTATTATAAATATCAGCGATGACCGGAGCCACGATGTCTATTATTGGTTTAAGAGCACTAATATTTAAGCCATCAAATCCCATGGATTTCGATTTTATCGCAAGAAGATTAGCTTTAACTTCGGACTCACAGGTATCCCTTAGTGTAAATTGATGTTCATTAGAAACGGATGAAGACGAGATACCGTTCATAGTTGGAGACTTAACAGCTGGTTTAAGTACCGTGGGTAGCGTAGAAAAATGTGAATTTAACTGGTCGATATCTAATAGCCAGCTCTCCGAAGTGGTAGAAGATTTTCCAATGCATAGAATACCCAAAAACTTCCAAATATTATTAGGAGTACTATCACGTATTAATGCAGAAATATAGTGTTTTTTGGCATTTCGACACATTTGAGAACATTTATTTCTAAGCACTATAAAATTCTCCGAGTGATTTGGGCTAGGATCAGTCTTATACTTAGTTTTAACGTGATCACGTTTGGCCATCATTTTTCTAATAGAATCGTTTAGCCAAGATGCAGCTCTCCGCTTAATTTTGACGAGTTTTAGGGGAGCATGTTTATCGAGCAGTTTAGTGATACAATTATTGAAAACAGTGAGTTTTTCATCAACAGAGTGATTCATCGCAATTGTATCCCATTTAATAGATCTGGCATCCTCAAGAAAAGATGGTAGGTCAATACGACTAAAGTCACGGAAGAATATGCTCTTTGAAGAGGTTTTAAGGCTACTTAATTTATAGGAAATATGGTGGAGATCATGTTGGGGTAGACCGAGTGCTGGAAGTTGACCGTAGAAGGATACATTTTTAGGATAGTATACTAGGATGAGATCGAGAAGGGAGTGACAATTATCGGCATGAAATGTAGCAAAGGATAGGAGAATGGTGAGGTTACCAGCCTTGACAATGTCACAAAGCTTTCCGCTTCTAGGGTTATGCTTATATAGGCAGGTATTAAAATCACCCAAAATCAATGAATGGGGATATAAAGGTAGGTAGTGATCAACTATACTTTCAAAATCACCGAAATACGAAACATCAGGAGGAGAATAGACGACACCAAGTAGTTGGCTTGAAAAAAAGTTACTTCGACAAATAAGTATTCCATTATGGGCGTGCTGCCAGTGGAAGATTTTGCGATAAATTGAAGGGTAGGTCAGCCCGAAGATATATAGCAACACCACCACCACGTCTAGAAATACGATCGTTACGTATTAAAACGTAACCTGGCAGTAAGTACAAATTTTATGGGAGTGAAGCTTTGAGCCAGGTCTCACTAACAAGACATGCGTGAAGGTTCAGATTTTCAAAATAATTAATGAAATCTGAATAATGGCACGGAATACTCTGGGCGTTGATGTGGCAGAAATGAAGATCTGGTTGTGAGGAGATAAAAGCAGATTGAAGTATATTATGTATAGAAGGATTATTGGAAGTGTCGTGAAGAATCGAGCGAATCGCTGGAAGAAAAGGAATGAAAGGAATTTGACGAAGATGTGGACGACATGTCAATATATTATAAAGTTATATTAATATAGTAATAACCAGTAACAAAAAAGAGAACCACAAACAAATTACATACAAAACAACAAAAAATTTAAAAAAAATGTGTATAAGAAATAAAAAATAAAAAAAAAAATAACACAGCTAACATAATGTAACAAGTAAATACAAACACCTAAAATTGAGAATTTAAATTACATTTGATGTAACCAATAATACTAAAAAAGAGAATAAAAACAAATAAATATTTATAAACATGGCAAAGATAAAATGCAAAAGTTTGTGATCTATGCGCGCAGACCATAAAATACAAACGGCACGGCAATAGACACAGCGTCTGCTCACACAATGCGTAAACAATACACTCGCACCCGGACTGAAGTTAACCTTAATTATATACGTGAATAAATTTTCTGAGTGATATGTAAAATATAAATACATAAAAACTTAAAAATAAAATAAAATAAAATAAAGGTGAATAGAATATACTAATTTAAATTGAAACTTAAAGTATTACATAGATCGTACCTGCGATTAAGATTTTGCAACAATCTTAAAAATAAAATTTGTGCCTTTATTTTACTTTATATTACGTGACCGTGTACGACGTTCGCTGCTATTAGTGGTTTGCAAAGTCAATAATCGATTTTTGGCCTTTTCTAATTGTTGAAGACGTATAATAATTTCCTTACACCCGTCCGGAAACATTACAACAATTTTCCCGTCGCGCGTCCAGCAGTTATTGACCTTGAAAATGGATCGTGCTAAAGTGAATAGCTCCTGCCGTGGTCGTATGAGTGATTCCGTTATGAGTATGCGGGTTCCTTTTAATGATTTTTTAAGCGATCAAACTTTATACCGGTCATCTCGGCAAACAAACTTTACAAGTATAGGCCTAGGAGTCTTACGCTGCGTATTAATCACACCCAGGCGACAGCACGCGTCCAGAGTGGCTTCAATTATTGCAGAGCAACCGAGCTTCGTGACTATAACGTCAAGGACAGCTGCTGTAGGCGATACCATGCTGTCCTCCTTCACGCCGTGTATCAGAATAGTGTTGCAACGTCCCTTAGCTTCCAGCTCCTGCACCCGGTACTCCAAGTCTGTGTATTTCGATACCAATGAGCCCAATATTTCTTGGATCTTACTGCGGAAGCTCACAAATTCAGCGTTTAGTGTCTCGAGAGTGGGTTTCGAGACACTCGTCGATGTACGTAAGTCATCCAGTTTTTTTGAAAATTGTCTATACCTGCAGTGTATATTTCATCCAAGCGTTTCAATTCGGCCTCAATTGCAACGTCGTAGTAAAAGAAATCTACCTTACGTAATGATTGTGGGAATGACAGTTGTCAGCTGTGTTGTAGGGATTAGTACATTAAGTTTAACTTTTTTATATTTCTTTCTTATAAAAGGCAAAACTTATATATATTATGTTAAACACGACTTTTATGCTTTCCTTTGACACAATATAATACATAAAAGATCAATAAAATAAATATAATCAATAAATAATTGAGGGATAAAAATTCTAACTACTTTACGTTACAATCTACCTACGAAAAAAAAATTTACAATGAAATCATACAGTTGAAGGTAAGTTTTGAATTGCATACCTCTATGTTGAATAATTTTCAAGATATTATTTGAAGGGAAACAACGGCACCTTGCCGTTGTATAATCACAGAATGTCAATAGTTCGGAAATACCGTTGCAAGTTAAACTTTTGACAATTTTTTCTTCATAAATTTTATTTCTTAAAAGTATGTGTAAACTATGGTTATTCATAGAGCTATGTCTTAAATATGCTCACTGAGCCCATAATCTGTTTATTTAATAATACATTTTGGAAAACGCGTCGATAATTTTTGAGTAACATCTCGGGCAAAGGGGCGACAGTTAAATGTTATATTCATAATGCTGGAATTTCTACGATAATAACGAAAATTTATCTCTTCGCAAATTTTTTTTGCGAGATTTAATATCAATTATACCCAATCACTGTTAGTACATATTGCTTTAATCGTGACATGAACTATGTTTTCTTTACATTATCTTTTTAAATTGTTTTTATTTACCACTGTCAAGTAAAGCTTAATTATTATTAAATAGACTGCAACATAGTAGTTAAAATCCAATTTATTTATTTAAGAAACATTTTAAGAATGGACATACCGTTTGGCCTATCGTTAGCTTCTGTAAATGTTATCAATTAATGCAGCAACATTTTTGAAGCGTCTCATACCTTATGATCCTACCACCGATACACACTAAAGACTACCCACTGTCATATTCATTACTCACTACTACTATCACTACCACTACCACTACCGATACTACCATTCACGACAAGTTACCACTACCGTTAGCCGCACTACCCATTACTTACTGCCACTACCCACTACCACTACTCCACCTACCACTACTGCTACTACCTATTACTCACTACCACTATATTGGTATATTTGTGATAATTATATTATAACTGCCAAATGACGAAAAATACCGGGCTATGAATGTTTTCCGCTAAAGTGTTAGTTACAGAGCCTAAAATGTGAAAATAATTATTACGTAGGTTTCATTACCCGATATAATAACATCTCACCCTTTTACCATACCACCTACATTTTTGTGGTTTCTTAATGTAACAATTAGCTTCCAGTTTAGGTAACTCTTATATCAATATTGGTTTGATTGAAAAAGGCCACTACATCCTCAGATAATAAGCAATTTACTTGAAATAAGAAAAGCAATTGGGGAAATAAGCCAGTAAATAACCAATTCTACTAAAATTCTCAGATTGAGATTAGATATTGGAAAAAGCCCTTACCATCGTTTTTATCAGATATCAGTAATAACAAAACCAAGCACAATCTCCCTAACCAAGCCATTACTCACTTTGATTTAAATCTATTAATTAGGCCTATTTTCACGTATTCAATAAAGAAATAATTTAATTTATCTACTATTAAATTAAATTTCTTATCTCGTTCCTAACATCGAGTAAACTGTGAAGTGAATTAAACACGTAATTCGAATGACACTTGACTTTCATCTGAATTATACCGAATTTCTTCGAGTTGATACTTTTGGATTTCTTGAGTTTAATTTGCTCTCTGAGCTCTGTCTTTATATATTCTTTATCGTTTTCTTATTTTGTCAGTATCTCAATAATTTTCATATTACCAATATAATACGGACATCATTGAATAAATTCATCGAAGAGAATTCTTTAAGTAGATCATGAAGATAATAAACTCCGTATACGAATATATTAACTATATTTTACGACATATATCTTATATGCAATCAATATGGATAAATTGCAGCTTTTGTCGGTGGGTTTTAATTTTAAACTTTTAAATCCTTTTTTTATTTCCATATTCGATTACTACAAAGAATCTAATTTGAAAAGAAATATTATCTTTGCGAATAAATTTATCTCGAAAGCCAGTGAAGTTGACATTAATATTACATATGCTAGACTGTAGTTAATAGGGTCTAATGTACATTCACATACAAACAGAGTCTGAAAACTTCCCTTGTATGTAACAACTTTACTCTTTGATCAGTACCTAATATATTTTTAAACGATATCTACATTTTTGTTTATATTTTATCAGCCGCTGTCTATGACACAGCAGCAGAATGCTTGATTATCAAAAACAGTATAAATTAAATTTTACAGGGTGCAGTCTATGGTGCCCACGCCAAACCCTTGATTAATTATATTGAATTATGTGATTAATTATATTGTTCAGGCTTAATTTAGATTTTAATTTAAATATCCTATCAAAACATAATCTACGTGAAAAAGTCGTAAACACCTTGGCCTGTCATAAAAATAATGTTTTTTGTCTCTTTGTGTGTATTAAGGTATCGCATGAAAACTAAAATCTTGATCCAGATGAAGTTTTTTTTGAAAATATAAGGTCTGACTTGAAGGAATATTTAGTTGTCATTTCATTATAATTGGTTTGCTCAACCAGAAGAATTATTTATTTTCAAAAAATAATTTACGTTGCATTAGTAAAACAACAACAAAGAAGCGCCTAGCTACTCAAGGCATTTTGAATGACCTTTTTGACAGAAAATATACTGCAAAAAACTTTAAAATGTAATAAAAATTAAATATATTTTACACAAAGCCAGAAACGCTGAAGAATTTAAAATTTACAAATAATGATTAAAAATATCATACGTCTTAAATTTCGTCTCTTCATAGTTATATTTATAATTCTTCTATACAGCGGAGTACATTTATTTTCTTAGGGTCGTAAATCCAAATAATTTTCAGCAAGATATTTTAATCGACCAGAACCAAGTTTCCTCGTTCAATGAATGTAATTGAATAAATTACTTCTGCAAAAATAAGTTCGCGATGTAAAAGCTAATTTCAGATTAAATTTAAATGTCAAACAATCACAAATAAATATCGAAGTTATTTATTTATAAAGAGATTCATCACAATTATATAACTTTGCAAATAAAAGCTCCTTAATATAAGGTCAATAGTATTCTAGTTCGCATGTTGATGGAAACCACAATATATATATATATATATATATATATATATATATATATATATATATATATATATATCCTACATAAAAGTATTACACATGTACACCTTATATCTAAAAGTTTAAATTGCATGGGTTTGAAAAGAGAATTTATATCTGAAATTGTATATTATGCTTGCACACCTTAGTACTGAATGTCAGTTTGATCACCTTAGTACTGAATTCATATTTGAGCCAAGTGTATTTTTAATATCGTAATACACGACTAAATGAATTATCATTTTCATCATATTATGAATTTTCATGATTGTAAACATAATACTAATAAAGGTTGATGGCGAATTTTCCGTAAATAACAAAATAATTTTTCTTCAATACGTGTGTTGATATCATTTCCATCTAGCCATACATTTAAACAAACCGATGACTTATAATTTTTACTTGTCAAGTCGAAGCTTATATAGAGTCTCATTGTTTTTTTTTCATACTCCTGCACTGTGCGAATGGTCTGATCAGTTATGCAAGAAATTAAACTAGACTAATTGTGTCAAATTTCACAAATTAATTTCATATTCATGGAGTCGCAACCATATTTACTACCAATGTAATATTTTAGCAATTTAATGCCGATTGAAATATGTTGATATAATTAAAAAAAAGTTAGCTCGTTGTTGTGTTTGAAGAACACACATTACCACAAATAACTTGCTTAAATATTAGAATTCTAGCATATTGACGAAACGAAACTGTGCTAAAGCCTCGATAAACATTATATGTCTTGGCGTGTTTGCAATTCTCCTGAGATAGCCTGATTTTTCTCGTTCCCAGCGGGTGTAATTTTCTAAGAGAAAACTGGTTACGAAATATATAATTAATTTAATTATACTGATATAAATATTTTTGACATCTTCTAATTAGACAAAAAAAATTCGTGAAAACAACGAGTTTTTACGTTTAATGTTTTCGCAAGCATTACTTTTGGAGCTTTGTGTTATTAGGGTTCACTCGAGGACAGGATAAGTTTGTTAGATTGATTTTCTTTATTTTTATGACATTGCGAGTTTTAGTATAATTTGACTTGTGGAAATTTATCTGTAAAAGTATTTAAGCATATTTTTGGAAACAGATTTTCTATAAAATATTTTCATCAAACAAGTTCAATATCAGCAATTAACTGTTTGTATCGCATTACTCTAGGACATGTTGTAGACTCGTATCAAACATAATTATAACATTGATTTATTCAACATCGTTTTCTTTCCTATAAATAGGAAAGAAAACGATGTTGAATAAATCTTTTTTTTAAAAGAATTTTGATTCATTTTCACTTTATGTCGTTTTTGATCAAAATATGAGTGCGATTATGAATAAGAAATTTACATTCTACATTGGTGTTTTAGAGATATGCCCCGTAGGGCGTAGTTTTGTTTGTTAATAACTAGAATAATATGTTATAATATATATGTAGGTTAAATCAAATGTTTAAGTAAGTATGTTAATAATATATTTCAATTTTGGTTTCATTTCGTTTTTTGAACTTTGTGTTTTTTATTTCGAATGTCATGTTTGCTTTTGTGGCCGATGCATTGCATACGTGAACTAGGGTTTTCTAGCAATCTCTAGTTACCGTTTATTTTTCTCTAAATACGGGCTTAAGGTTTTCATGCTTTCAATCGAAAAATAGGAACCCTTTTAAGATCACTAACCGGTCTGTCTGTCCGTTCATCTCTCACTGCAGATTTTCTCAGAGTCTATGCGGCGCAAACCCATGAAATTTACATATGCATAGTAATACGTCTTATTCTGCCACTGAATTTATTTTATCAGCTGAAAGGACTCTTTATGAGTAAGAAAAAATAATTTTTCTGTTGAAAATATAAAACAAATAGGGGGTATATGCCCACTTATTTCTAAAAATAGCGAACAAAAATGTATGGAAAAAACATTGTTGATAAAATTTAATTAGAACACTACATGATACTAAGGCTTTTACTCCTAATTTTATAATATTTTAAATATGCGCTGAGTTTTACGCCCGTGAAATATTAGTAGGCAATATACTTATATAGTCGAAAGAATAAAAATATTAAATACTTTAATTGAAATGACCATGAGAACACATGAATCACCATGAGATGTGCCTAAATAGGTGCGAAACCCTTGTAGTGTGAATTCTACTCGTTCTTGATGGGTTTTGTATCTAGCAACTGTAATAATGTTTTTTTTTTCTACACAATTGATACTGTCGGAAACGATATCATACCACGAAAGTCCCAACTAATTACTCATATTTTCATCACTTCAAACTTTTAAGTACAGAATAAAAATATTCTGTTTTTTTTATTTAGTATTGTATTACCTAAAATGCCACGAACTTTGATGAAATCAGCCAATAATACCTCATTTATTGAAATACGAAATACTTTTGTGGCATTTAATGAATATATGAGTATATCCACAAACATACATGCATGTATGCACAAGTCCAATTTCCATAGTCAGGTTTTAACTTAATTTTGATAAAACTATGCTAGGAATACTCTTATGAAAGAGAATCATCCGAATTGGCAAATAAGCTCGGAGATGTGAGGAAAGAACACAACCAAATTAGGGATCTCTTTCGTTCATTGATACGATTAAAAAGCAGCCAAAATACACACTACTAAATAATATTTTGGTTTTTATATGAAAACGTATGTACATTTTAATTTGAAAACTATCACCGTATTTGTATAAGTTTGACAAATAAGTATAAAATCATGTGAAAGAAAAGTGTTTTCAAATATTCTATGCGATTCTTAATCTATGGGAAACACTACATGAAGCTTCAAATAGGTAGGCGTCTGGTCGGCGCAGACGGATAACGAAAAAATTACTATTTTAAAATGTTTTACAAAAACAAACAGAAGCTGAGTGCAAGCAAAAATGCAACAGGTTCTTGCGAAAAAGAAAATGTTTCATTGGAGTGCATAAATTTTAGCTTTACAATTTAATTAAGGGGCGACTGTTCGCGTCCGTTCTGTATAAAGAGAGGAGGCAGAATAATTTTATTTTCGCTTTTTGTAATTAGAGGAATACATTCATTTGAGAAATAAATAAGCGGTTATGAAAAATATAAAAAATTCTTCTATTTATTTGAATAATTTTTTCATTAGAAAATTAAAATAATCATTTTCGATAAATATTTCGTTGAGAAAATTTTTTTTATTACAATATAAGTTATAAATACCTATAAAATTGTTATGTGATAATATTAATTTTTCGAATAAATAAAAAATCCCAAAAATTACAAAAATTACACAATGCGTCGTTCTCAAGATTTTTGAGAACGACGCATTTTCAAATAGTTTTTATGCTCACTAAGACTCAAACATTTTCTCACTCCGTGAAGATTATATCGAAATAAATTTGCAGTTGGAAATAGACTAGAAATTGGCTGAAATAGCAAGCGAAATTTGGAATACGGAAAATGAAAGGTACACATGTGTGTTTTCCATAATGGCAGCAATTCGGTGCACACTTCCGCTTTTAGTTGACTGCGCTGGGCAAATAATGGGGAGCTTTGCATTTTATTGCGTCGTTAGTAGTATTGCCATATGTAATTGAATTAATACATTGTACTTCTACTTGGAAATAAAAGCGTGATAAAAATTATTACAAAAAAGAAAATCAAATCATTTTCAATATATTTATTTAACGTTTTCTATCTTAACGTTTTCTTAAATAAGTGTTTCAAGAAATTTGGGCAATGAATGTACACTAACATGATTTCATAGATTTTTCTCCCTACCACTTATATATTTCTTCCTTCCCTTAAAACTAATTTCATTATTGGTGTGCTCACAATACTAAATATAATCATAAAGGGCGTATTTATAAAAATTTTGGAGAAAATAAATTTTGTATCATTTTAAGTTGATCAACGATGCTGGCAATGACTTCAAAAATAAGTAACCTATTTATTGCGAACAAGTAGGTGCCTATTTTGAGTTAATTATTTATAAAATTTCCTCTTTTTGTAAAGTTGGTTATCAACAACACACATAAACGAAGAGAAATAAATAGCTACAGTAGTAGCTGTTAGCCATTGAGGAGTTCCGTTTTCCATATTCGACGTCCAATATCAGGTTTTGCAAAGTAATAACCACCACTTGAGGAGTTCTGTTCTCCATTTCCGAAATCCAAAATCAGATTGTGCAAAGTATTAAATAAAATGACAAATAACCAGTAACAAATATATTTAAACACGATTGACTTACTGTCATCCGTTAATGAGCAAATCATTCATCTTCAGAACTTATCATTAGACCTTGACTTGGTTAATGGTTCAGTTATTTTGCAAAGTAAAACTACCAGTACTAAATATCTTGAAGTATGGGTTATTTACTACCATCCTTTAAGAAGTTCCGTTGTTCATCTTCATGATGCGTCATCAAACGCTAAAATAGTCGATGGTGTAGTTATTTTGCAAGGTAATGGCTACCAGTAGCAAATATCTTGAATGACGTTTGATTTACTACCATCCGATCAGGATTTACATCGATCATCTCCAGAACTCATTATAAGAACCTAGCTTGGTCGACAATGTAGTTGCTTTGTAAACTAATACCACCTAGTAGCAAATATCTTTAATCACTGTTAATTTAAAAACATCCATTAAGAACTTCTATTGTTCCTCTCTAGAACTTATCATCAGACCCTGACTTGGTAAGTGTTGTTATTTTTTTATAGCAACAAATACCCTTAGCAAATATCTTGAATCATAGCTGATTTACTGCTTTCTTTTAGGAGTTTATTTATTAATTTCCGGACTTCATCATCAGATCATCATCCAATTTATATGAAACTACACCTAAAGTACCCTCCTTGAAATATAAAAGAATAATCGAAATCGGTGTAGTCGATAAATAATTGTGGCTTAACATGCAAAAAAATATAGATTCCAGCTAATTGAGAACCTCCTCCTTTTGTTGAAGTCGGTTAATAATAATTAAACCGTTTGGGCTTGATTAATTAACTCACATTCAAATACACTTTTTGCAGTTTTAGCGTTCTATGTTAGCGAAAACATCGACAATATAATCTATATGTTGGTGTACACAGCCTCTACATCACATCCCATGCTAAATGTGATGACTATTTTTTTGTTAGCTGCAGAATTATTTAGTAACTTTAAAACAAAGAAAATCCTTTCTCCTTTTTAATAAGCTTACTGGAATTTATTATTAACATAAAATTTTGAAAGGATAGGATATCTTGGTAAAAAGGTAAGGAAATGAGATAAACTTTATATTTATTTGGAAAGTAACAAAATTTTTTAAACATACTGAACACATTATAACTATCTGAATGCTGTAGGCATTCATGTGCTATAATAGTAAATTACAACTATGCCAATGTTTTTAATACAGTATAATTCTAAAATCAAGCTTCTAGTCCTGTATAGTATACAATACGACCTAGGAGTAAAAAGGAAGGGAAAGTGGAATTTCGACTTAGAGTGTTCATCAGTCGGCTTCGAAAAAGGAAAAAGTGTGGACTCTATCCCTACCTCCTCTCATCCATCTATATCCTAAAATATATTTGACGTGCAGTCCTGTAATGTGTTGTTGTCTATCAAAACTAAGATACATCTACGTGAAATATGTACTTTTTCACTTTGTAATCAAAGTCGTCATGAAACAATATTAAATATAAATTTACTATTATAAATTGTTCAACAAGGATCGGAGCAAAAACTTACAGCGTTAATTATACAAAAATTCTGATATTTTCTCAACAAGAGGACGTCTGATTTTATTAATCTCGGCTTAATAAAACCTGATATCAAGTCGGAAACTCAATATTGCTAATTGCTGCAAAAAGAAATTCACTGACAGAAAAATCAAGTTCCTTGAAATTGGAAGGAAGATTGAAGTTAGTTAAAATATAAATAAGAAATAAAATTGATCCCAATATGGATTTCATCATTCTTATGAATTTACTTCCACTCTAATTTGACGACAGGCTCCCTGATTGGCTAAGGAGTACATATATGTTATCATAAATATCTCAAAAACTATAATTTCTAGAGTCATCGTTATAGTTTACATACCTTTGCCTAAAACATGTATCTTTCATAATTTTAGGTTCAATACTTTCGTAAATAAGTGGGAGAGACATCTTTTTTTGTATATTTTCAGTATATTTTCAGTATATTTCAGTATATTTCTGAAGAGATAGAGACTTAACATTATAGAGATAGAGACATAACATTTTGAAAAAATATTTTCAAAACCCTTATAACTAGCAGTTTTATACGACATTCCCATTATACACAGAATTTAAAATTTTGTTTTGGAATTTTTAATTCGCTTCTCCCAAATTTTCATAGAAATATTTTTGAATATTAACTATTGAGATATTTTCAGGTTAATGTGGTTCATTACTTAGCCGAGCTGCAACAACTTACAACGTCAAATGACTTCTTGCAACAAACAAGAAGAAGGACATCTCTATAATCCCATAAGGTTCCGTTTCTCCTTTTGAGATACGGGACTCTAAATATAATAAATTTAACTTCAATTTAATTACGAATGATCTGTTCTATAAAATCGACTCCAAGAGAATGCCCATTTGAAATATTTACTTTCAAAATTGTATGTACATAAGTCTAAAACTGTAAAAACTGTGACATACTGACGATTGAATATAATAAAGTTATGGTTATTTTACTGCTGTGAAACATGGTGATACCCTTTGTTTCACTACGGTAAACTAAAAAGCAACTTAAGCATACTATCTATAGAATGTGCAAGTGTAATATATCGAAGTAAAAAGAGAGAATATTTAGACTGGCATATTTCTAAATGCACCTTGGTGAAAGTTGAGATATCCTAAAATAGTATTATGAGAAAATAAACAATATTATTGAAAAATTACAGACAAAAGTGTGGAAAAATTGGACTCTGGTATTTTTAAATGCTTCCCTAACATATGCATTTAAGAAACGCCTGCAAATGTTTTATAATATACACTATATCAAATAAAAGTTTATTTAACTGCATTGTGATTGTTTAGAGTTTACTGATTGCCTTGTAGAATTAAATTGACTAAATATATTTGTGTATCAAAAATATCTAGTAAGTAAATTATAAAACTTTTTATTGTAACAAAAATAGTTTGAACCTAGAAGAATAGATGAGAAACGCACCGAAATAAATTAGGCAGAAAGTTCCAAATATTAACCGATATAATGTATTGCTTTATTACTCACACCCAAATTCAATGCACTCACATATTAATACAAACTGAAAATTGTTTTTCCTGTAATGAAATAGTTGCGAATTACGTTAACTATCTAAAATTAAGCAAATTCATTTTATTGTTTGTATACGGAAACGCCGATTTCGGAGATTATTTTATTCTGTTAACAATTTTCTTCTTAAATATTTAAAGTCTAAATAGTGGTAAGCAAAATTTAACGCCTTAATTTTCATTAAAAGCTTACTGAAATCTACCTAATTTTAGCCTTAAAATTAGCATGAACCCACCTTGAAATGTTTACTCAGACGTAATATATCTACGATCCTCTGGGGGCAAAGTTTTTCTACTTTCAATCTACGAGTAAATTCCTACAGAAAAAAATGAGCCTGAAAGTAAATAATTAAATTAGACTGAGATTAATAATTTCTTATGTTCGCCTAATTAGAAAATATTTTTTACGTTGGTATTTCAAGATTATTACATCGTAAGACACAATGTTTCTACGGTTTATTTTTTCATCATACTTTTTTATTTTTTTATGAATTTTATATAACCGTATTTCGTAGTTTTTTTATTATGTAATATAATAATTTCAACTCTACATAAAGGGTTAATCAATTTATACTATAAATGTAAATGTACATGCCGCTAAAACTCAGAAACGTGTCCCATTACGATTAATGGAGTTATATGGCGCGGTAGCCCTCTATCCTCCAACCATGAAGACGGTTCCCATTTTGGCTTGAAAGGCGTGCTTAAGGGCCAGAAGTTTCACCCTATAGACATTTCTAGAATAGTCCAGAACATTCGAGAGCATCCCAGAATATATCGGAACATTCTAGAATGTTTGGAAATAGTCTGGAACGTTCGGGAAAATTCCGAAAAAATCCCAGATCATTGTGGAACATTCCAAAACACTCTTGAATATTGTGGAATGTCCTGGAACATTGTGGACCATTCGAAAACTTTTTTGTATGGGTGGGGCTACGCGTTGGCGTATATAAAGCAAGATCCGTCCAGGTTCGAATATCGGTTTGTTATCAGTGAAGTGCAGTGAGTGAATAAAACAGTCAAATGTGATTAATTAAAGTGATACAATGACTGAATATAAATCGAAATAGAAATAAAGCGTGAAAAGGTTTAATGTATACTTAGTGTATTTTTACTAAAAAGTTGATTCGATTTATATTTTATACAATGCCCAAAGGTAAAAGAGGAGGAGATCTTGCCAGTTCTGAAGTAAAACGGCAAAATTAATAAGAACAGCAAAAAACGAAAGAGTCGCAGAGTGTAAAGCACGTATACGTTCCCAACAAACGAGAATGAGCACGTGAGAAGAAGAGAAACCGAAGAACAACGAAAGGAACGAACTGAAGAATTAATAATTGTGACACAAAATTATACTAAGCAACTACGAACGCAAGTCACCCATGATATTATCACCCTACAAGAAGCGAGACAAGTAAGCAATACAATAGAACAAATGAAGCATTCCACTACGATCCGATGAAAGAATATAACAAACACAAATACGCCGTAATCAGAAAAATAGATAACATCTGCCTATTTTACAACACGGAAAAGTTCAGTTGAGAAACACCAGGAATATGTTGCATGAATGAACAAATTTTATTACCATCACGTAATGCACCTCCGCAAGAATTTCTATATTACACGACAAAGAAAACTCCAGAAACAAAACGCTTACTTTAAAATATAGAAGCATATAACGCCTGCTTCCAAACGACTTCTTTCGGTGTCAATTCTATCGATAATGAGAGAAATGAAATCGATTATGTTTTTCCTCAGAATTCTTCCCACGGATATCGACAAAAACATTCAAGCTGAATTTCCCAATCCGCAAGAAAATTCGGAGCTGTACGACATGAACACGGACCACAAAAAAAATACACAAATCCATACTTGTACGACACACAAATCGGCAACTACTGCAATTCAGTGAAATTCATTAAATATGTCTGTAAGTATATGAACAAAGGCATGACACTATATAAACAAATACATGGTAGTATTTCACATAGCTAAAGATAGCGAACGATAAAATAGAAACGACGAGATCTTCGTGTATCAAATGGGAAGATACAGCATGATGGATTTTTGGTTTTCCTATACACGAACACGACCAAATGTGCAACATCTAGCAGGACGTTTAAAGAATGGACATAGAGTTTATTTAACAAAAGACACCGCCAGAAAAACTTCAAGCGAACTACCTAAAAACTCAACATTAACAGCTTTTCTCCAACTGTGCCAAACGTATCCATTCGCGAAAACATTACTATATATCGACATCTCTACCTATACGTGAAATATAACAAAAAATATTTCATTGGCAAAACAAAGAATTACAATAGAGGAATTTCCAGGAATCATGAAAACTAACGCACTAGGCAGAATATATACCGTACATACGAACAACGCCGAACGTTTCTCTCTCCAGATGTTGCTACACGAAATACGGGGACAAACAAGTTTCACATATCTCAAGACTGTTGACGGTTACCTATGCCAGACGTACACAGATACATGCCAACGCTTAGTACTATTGAAAAACGACAACAACTGGGAATGAATACTACATGAATTCTCCCTCACAGCTTAAGCTGGACAAATCAGAGACTTATTCGCCGTAATGCTAACAACACGAAACCCATTGAATTAAAAACAGCTATGGGATTCTTTCAAAGAGATTACGAGTGATGACATGCTGTACCAAATCCGACAAGCTCATCCAGAATTGGCCATCGAAATCGGCGACGACATCTTAAATAAAACACTCATTCGCCTAGAAAATAAATGTTTAGCGATAAAAAACCAGACCTTAGTAAAACTTGGAATGCCAGTACCACGACAAAGTACTTTCAATGTGCTAAATTTTGAAATTATAAGGTTAAAAAGCTACAACATCAACGACCTACTTCAGTATATTGCTGACAACAAACCACTCCTAAATGACAATAAAAAAGATACAAGGTTATCATGGACCGGATCAACAACAACACTGGCGAAATTATTTACTTGAATATACCAGGCGGCATCGGAAAAATATTTCTAATAAATCTATTGCTGACAGAAATAGGTACTAAACAACACATCGTACTTACACTGGCATCATCCGGCATTGCCGCCACACTCATGGAAGGAGGATGTACTGCCCATTTCGCCCTACAACTACCGTTGAATATAGCCCAAAAATAATTTCCAGTATGTAAGATCTCAAAAGAATCTGGACGGAGTAAACTTAAAAAGAAGCTAAAATTATCTTCTGGAACGAATGCATAATGGAACATAAAAAATCACTCAGAGCCATGGACAGAATAGTATGAGACTTGCGAGGAAACTCTGAAGTGGTGGGCTTCTCCCATCTATTCATTCTCTCAGAAGATTTTCGACAAACACTTCCAGTTTTCCCTAAGTCAAAACCAGCAGACGAAATCAATGCATGCTTAAAAAAATCACATCTCTGGCAACCATTACAAATATTACAACAAACAAAAAATATAAGAGTTGAACTATCGAAAGACGAAACAACAGCACATTTTTCTGAAAAACTTTTAAAAATAAACGAAGACACATATCCTGCTGACCAGACGACCGGCTTCGTTGAATTCAATCGTAATTTCTGCAATATTGGGTCTACTGAGAACGAACTCACCGACAAATTTTTTCCAAACATTGTTCAGAACTATATCAATCCAAAATGGCTGTTTAAGAGGGAACTTTTGGCAACTATTAGTAGTAATGTCGACGATATAAACTTTAACATTCAAAAAAAAATTCCCGGTGAACGTTGAAGAAAGTGCTAATTTCCCTATAGAATTTTTGAACTCTTTGCAAATACCAGGAATGCCATTACACTGCTTTCGACTGAACATTGCATTTTTGGACAAACTACTCAGAAATCTCAACTCACCGAAACTATGTAATGGAACAAATGTAATCGTCAAGGAGCTATCGAATAAAAATATCTAAGCCGAACTCATGACCGGAAAGGGAAAAGACATACAGTATTTAGCCCCAGAATACCACTGATCTCTACTGAACTGACTGACTGACTCTACTAAATTGTGACAAATACAAGACAAAGGTGACTTCTAATAAAAGATTTTTATTGGACTTTACCTCGACACATTAAAATGCAATTACTAAATTAAACGTCACTCCTCCTTTCTGAATTATAAATAACTATATTTAAATTACAAACTTACAGATTTCAATAAGTAATTGAAATATATTGCAGCTCCGCGTTAGATCATTTGGGAAGCAGACCATCTGCAAATATTTCATGAGTACATGGAATGAATTAATACATTTTAAGCATCACTAAATACATTTGTATATATATTTTATTGATTGCTTGACTATCGTGTGATAATTAGAAATAAAGTTAAGGAGAATCACAAACATGTGTGACATAAGTAAAGCAACGAGAGTGGGGATAAAGCACATTTATATTTAATTTTTCACTTATGATTTCACACTCATCTATCAGTGATGGAGTATGTTTAAATGACAAAGAGATATATTAAAGCAAAATGTACATGTAATTCTTATCTAATCAGCCCAATCTCAGCATTTAATAAAATGTAATTACTTATAAAAAAAATTCACATCAATCAACCATTATATAAGAATATTCTCGGTGAATTACCCAGATTACGAATACATTTTTTAGATTTCCTATCCAATTTTTGTCTCTTTTCCATAAGGATATACTTCATGACTGTGCTGCTAAATATTCTATGACTGAGATTTAGTTTTTCATTGGACCACAGTTCATATGGGATATGAATATTCAGTCCAGTTTTCATAATGCCATTCTATAAATAAAAGGCAGTATGAACGGCTTCTGCCCAAATTTTTTTTTCTAGTTTAGCTTCAAATAAAAGACATCTGGGTTTTTCTACGCACAATCGTATTTATACGTTTGCGAAGCCCATTTTGCTCAGGGATATATGGGTTTGACTTCTGATGAATAATTCCCACTTTCTTTAAATAACTATCAAATTATTATTGCCACGTTCTCTCCCATCATCATCACGTAGAATCTTAATTTTGTTTGATATTAACTTTTGTTTTCTAATATTTAAAGCACTGAAGAGCTTCACTCTTATTGTTTAAAAAATAAATGTAAGTTATGCGACTGTAATCATATATTAACAGGAGAAAATACATTCATCCTTAGAGAGAAACATTTTTCATTGGTCGTAAATGTCTCTATTTCTTATGTCCAACAGCTCTGTACTTCTATTGCCTTCATGGGAAAAAAAAAACGACTTTGCTTTACCCTCACAGCACACTATACAGTTCATTTTGCTAATATCAGTCTTGTTATCCAACATTCATTCTTCTAGAACTTCCTAATGTGTCCCAACTTACGATGCCAAAGCTCAGGAAACTCCACTACTGCAGCTAATAAACCAATTGGAGTCTTTAGCTCATGTACTCCGTTTATAAGAGGAGCAGTAGCTACTAAAGTGTTCTTTTTGTTATAGATTTCAAGATCCTTATTTGTAAGTAATGCCTTATTTTATTGTTTTAAAAATTGACTAAGTTGTGATAGATTCATAATTAGGCTGGGAACACATAATACATTTCCAACCATAACCTCAAAATCACACTTTGCAGCTGAAGTCGTGGTTTCATATATCGACAACATAAAACTCTTAATTTAATTTAATTGACCACTATAATTTATTTAACATATCCATAATTACGTACGTCAACTACCAAATATTAATTCAATCTTAGATGTAAAATTGCTCCCAAGTCGACGTACCAGTTATTTTAATGAAATTATTCATTAAAAAACATTGCACTAAACCATTAATGAATTTCTTTTTACTTTCGATTATATCCTTAGAAATTTTATAGATATTTTTGTCCCGGTTACGATAATGACCAATTTCTTATGTTGGTTATTAAATTTCTTATCTAGAATATGAAACTTATTAGATTTCTTATCTAGAATATTAAGCAGTTAAAATAGTGATTATAAAAACATGCAACATAAAAAAGTAACTTATTTCCACAAAATTTAATTACCTATTGAAATTTACCCATTGAGGATTGATAATTATGTCCCTCATAGTTCTATCAATTTTTACCAAGACTAGGTGCATATCATCGCTTCATGAAGAACTCACTGCAGTTGAAACAACACAAATTATAGCCATTAGATGTTATAAATACATATCCAGTGTCGTAACTAGCCCAAGCTTAGCTCAGTACTACCTGTATTTATTACACCCCATAACAATAATTTTTGTGCCTCTGAAGTCTACGCCCTGTGCTATGACACTGCTTGTACTGCCTTTGCTGTGGCATTGAACATACTGTTCAAGTTCGCTATCTATGGCTACTTACTGCATTCGCTAAAGTCAGCTTCGACCAACCTTAAACTTGTGTATTTTTGCGATGACAGTAATTGTTCAATTTTATTTAAATTAACCTACTTTTCATATATCTTAGGGAATGATATAGAAGAACATATCAAAACTGCTATGCATCTTTGATGCGCTCTACGCAACTACGGTTGAATTTACCAGGGACTGTTGTAAATTGAAGAGAAAGATGCAAGTTTGTTTTAAAACACTCCCTGTTTAGTGGTAGCTGGAGCACGTCCGAGTTAAAATTTAAACTGAATGAGCTATTTACCATCATTTCCCATTTCTCTAGAATGAGGCACCAAGATACAATGATACGACCCCAAATGGATGTCGAATCTCCCAACATTCTCATATTCCGTTGTCATCAAAACACAGCCTAGTGGTGGTTCACAGCGTCCGAATTTGATTTCCGTATTTCATAATGTTTGCCACAAATAACTTAAGAATTGTTTTTCAATTTATGTTGGGACCCTCGAGAATAAATTTTTATTCCAATAAAGTTTAGTAAAATCATGTTACATCTAATACTACATTAATATTAATAAAATGAAATTATTTTTCTTATTAAGTATGCCCCACCATCAGGAGAAATCAGAAATCAGTTCGGAGAAGCTTAAATCAGTATTTTCAGTCAAGTCTAAGACTTCGTAGAATTCGCAGTAGATTTTTAATAAATTTCCATAAAATTTGAATAAATTAAGATTTACTTAGATTATAAGCCTCAATTTCAATTAATTAAAAGATTATTTGTGGCTATACATATATTTTATTATACAAAAGTTATTGGTTTAATTTGATTTAGCTTGGGTTTATTTGCGAAAATTGGGTGCTAAGTATCTTCCATCGTTATAAAGCCTACTTCAAAAATTCGTTAAGAATTTATTTAAGCAATCTAATTTTAAATTTAAAGCTTAGTTTTATTATCAAGTCTGGAAAAAATTAATTGTGCTGAAAATAGTGGAAGTTCTAAATAAAATCGAATAACAGTTTTATTCTCTCAAGAAAAGGCCTTTATCTATTTTGAATCTATATGTGTATCTAACGAATAAACCGACATTTTATGATTATATTTTTATATTTTGAATTTCTTAAACATGCATTCGGTATACATAAAGTTTATTGTATTTAATTGTAATTATAATTAATAATCTGTAATATTTCTTGTAGCGCGTTATATCGCGGAGTAATATTTTATATTACAAAATCTTTAATTAAGTCGGTATATCAGATACCAACTTAATTAAAGAAAAAGTGTACATTTTTCAAATTGTAATTGTTTGTTCGTTGTCATTGAAAACAATTAATATGAAACACAAATACTTTATTTGCATAACAGATGGTCATGAATTTTGGAAAAATCGACATATCACCATGGTTATTCACAATTTTGAAAATGTCCTTCACAAAATATTAAATTACACTTTTTAGGTACATTATGCTTCCTGATATTTTACCTATATATTTTTTCCAGGACATTACCAATTTTTCGCTAATAATGAAACCGTCTCAACTCTTTTCTCTTTTTCGTCTTATTATCGATTTAATAGTCTTCCGTTTTATTTTAACTTGCTGTAGAATTGAGGTTCTGTCCCATCACTAAAATATTAGACACATTATTAAACCATAAATATAATATTTGTCAATTGGGTTCAATATACAACTGCCTTAAAATAAAAAATAGCTAAAATTATCTTGTGGGACGATTTTTTTAAGTTTATAACCAAAACTCATGTTATCAGTTCTCATAACAAAATATACCTCTTGTATCATAATTTTCCTTCAGTAATCTATTCCTTGATTTAAATTAAATGCTAAAAATACTCACCAAATTTCTTCCACAAAATAATTTGACAAATAGAAAAAAGATAGCATTTCACCAGAAGTGTTATATTTCATATAATATCTATAAAAAGCTTTTAATAAATGTTTTCATAAATTACATTCACTTTAAACAGTAGTTAAACTATATTCAAAATTATTAAGGAAAACATGGTGAAGAGTAAAGTCATAAGTTAAGAGCATACGAAGTTCAGAGCGTTGAAAAAGTGTAAAACCAGACTAAATCGTCATTTCTTAAGGCTAGATTATTGTGAATTGACGTATTATATCTTCGGTCATTCAATAGACGGATATTAAATTAACATTAACAAATCGAGTTTGGAAAATCGAAGATTAGCCGTTCGGAGATTTATATTTTGATTCAATACGTTCGAAAAGTATTTAATTGCATCAATCGTCAGTTAATTTCAGGAGTATCTTGACATATTGAATTATTTATTTACAGTTGTAAGCATAGATCATATACTAAAGTTGTAAGCGTCGTCTCTTTTTGGCTGAAAATATTGCGTTTAACAACAAAGTAGTAAAATGAATACAATAAAAACAAACTACATAGATATTGGTTCCTTATAAAGTGGTAATTGAGAATAAAAGCACTGACGGGGCAAGCGTGAAGGTGAAAAAAAAACGATTGGGACGCTATTGCCGAGGAAGTTAATGCTAGGGATATTATTAGTGAAACGTAAGTACAATAAAATGTACACGTTTGTAATGAAAATAGAATACGGAATTAATTTCTTTACAGGAACGTAATTTATTTTCTTCTCAAAATGCTAAAAAAAGTGTATTTCGTTTGTTTCTTTAGGCAACAGGAATTCAACTGTGCCGACTTAGCTTAATATAAAATCCAATCAGAGAGGAGAGTTGACCGGGGAAAGGCAGCATCGGATGGCCACCGGTGAAGGAGACGCAATTAGCGACATTCAAATTGACACCATCTTTCCTTAATAGCCCCAGGACAAATCGTAGAAGTCCCATCAAATGATTCTACCCATCAATCGAAGTATACAACGCAAATTGCAATAAGTGTACAATTAGTATTTTATTTATATTTTTTATATTGTTTCTAGCAACTAATTAATATCACAAAGGGGCACTGAAAATCTCTAGATTTTTTATTTATCTGAAGTGAACTTTATTAGAATTTATATTTAATTCTGAAGAAGCAATATTACAAACGAAAATAGTTTGTAATTTAAAGATTTAAGATTACAAATTGTAAAATTCATTTAATAACCTATCGATTGTGCTTTTTTTTATTTTTTTTTCTATAGATATACGAAAATACGTTGAAATTTAAAGTTTGTACATTTGTGATATTCATGATTGACATTAACTTAGTAATTGTTAATTATCTACAGTGCGAGTAACCATCAACGAGTCGAAGAAAGTTTTTGCTGAAGCGGCGGAAACGCTACCAACATCGTATGGTTGAGGTATAGAAAACCATGTTGGATATGGACACAAATATACTAATACCAAAAAGACACACCAGAAGCCTGCATTCGAAGAATCGGACGAACTTCATGAAATCCGTAAGAAAATTTTTTTAAATCAAGCTCGAGAAGCGAAGGCTCATTCTGAATTTGCGGAGAGGGAATTGAAAAATATATGACATACGTTTTTAATTTATTAATTTTTCTTGTATTGTGTATTTTCAAATATAATTTTTTACCGTATATCGTTTTAATTTTTTATATACCCTATTATAGTATTAAAAGTATATAACTTTTAATACTATCTAATTTTCATTATTTTTATTTTTATAAATTTCATTATTTTTATTATTATAAATTATATTGCGTTTTATTTTATATTTTTCAAATTTTACACAGACAGCTAAATTTTCAATAACAAAATAAATAATCATTATCTTGTTGTATATAGAAACATAGAGTAGCACGTCGAATATAACATTAAAAAGCTAAAAAATGTTAATGTTTAATTTTTTATCTTACACAAAAATGGTGGTGATTTTTTACTAATTGTCGCGTTTATGTTGTCAAGGTTTGTTAATAAGGGTCTATAAATATACATTACAATTTGGTAAGAGATTAGTAAAACTAACGTTCAAAAAAATGTTATATTAACCAATGAAATAAGATTTTGATATTGAAACCTTTTGAAAGAATGGTTCATATTATCTAGAAGTAATCATTAAATGTCAATGGTTCATATTATCTAGAAGTAATCATTAGAAGTAATCATTAAATGTCATTTTGATGTCTTCTTTTAAAAAAAAAATAAAAATTCTTTTAATTTTAATTTCTTAATCTGACGTTACTGAGTGTTTTTAATTTTGTTGTATAAATTTGATCTTGTTCAGATGTGTTTTATTTGAAAATAATTATATTGTCAGAAATTTTTACGAAAGAATTTTCAATTTACATTTAATCATAGTGATATAATATTATAAAATAATATAGTAATATGTAAATATAATAATATTGATATAGTATAATATTAATATAGTGTTGCCTATTTTATACATTCCAAGACAATCGTTCTCAAAGAGTAAATTTCAGTCGCACGTCGTACCTGACATGCATAATTTTTTTAACCTAATTCTATCCAACCAATTATGTAACCAAAAAAATATTGGAACAGAAACGGTACTTAGTCATTATTTAAGAATTTACTGACTGAAAATAAATTTCTCAGCAACTCTTATATATATGGTACGTTTTTCAACAAAATTTTGTGTCATGTCTCTTCTGCCGAGTTGCGCTGGTAATTGTTGATCTGGTGCATGGAAGCACTGTGGTCTATATACCAAGCAATGCTATAGTTCATCGAAACTCTTAATGTTGAAACTTTTAAATTGACTTGTAATCTATACTAATATGACCAAGTTTATTACAAATGTAACAATGAAATCCCTTTTGAAGTTGTTTTCCATGTTATCCCCTTTTAAAACTAATTTGTTACAAAAGCTAAAAATAACCTTTTTTTTTTCCATAGAGTTGAAGGTAAGTTTTAATTATATACATTTATGTCGAACTATTTTTAAGATATTATTTGAAGATAATTAACTGTACCTTGCTGTTGTTTCTTCATAAAATATCAATAGTTTGAAAGCAACGTTGCAAGTTAACCATTTGACAATTTACCATTTGCGCATTTTATTCGCTATGGGTGAACTATGTTTACTTGGCCCCTAATCTGTTAAATTAATAATAGATTTTGGAAAACGCGACGATTCATTTTGATCTATTTGCTCATATACATCTCGAGAAAATGGCCACCGTAACTTTTCATTTTAACGAGGTAAAACTCAAGTATGTGATAGAGACATGGAATGTACACCTCTATTACAGGAAATAAGGATCGTATAGAAAGGGGTGATAATTTCATATTATATATAATGCTATTGTTTCTACGATAATAAAGAAAATTTATTTCTTCGCTAATTTTTATTGTGAAATTTAATCTCTATTATGGCCAATCACTGTCAATATTACTTTAATCACGACATGGAACATGTTTTCTATATAACTGCTTTCTCTTTAAATTGTTTTTATTTACCGCTGTCAAGTAATGCTTAATTATTATAACTGAGTGATATGGAACTAACAAACCGCAACATGGCAGTTAATATTCCAATTTAGTTGTTTAAAAAAAGTTTTAAGAATGGACATACCGTTTGGTCTAGCATTGACTTCTGTAAATGTTACCAATTAATGCTGCAAGATTTTTAAAGTTCATACTTTATAATCCTAATACCGCTACACAGCACCCACTACCCACTGTCATACTCACTAATCATAACTACTATCACCACCACTACCACTACCACTACCACAACCCTTACCGCTACTACCACTGTCAATACTTGCCACCCACTACCCACTACCACTACCACTACCGCTACCCATTACCATTATAACTACCATTACCCACAACCACTACCCCACCGCACCACTGCCACTACCCATTACTCATTACCGCTACCACTATTTATGATAATCATATTACAAATGCCAAATGGCGAAAAACACTGAACTATGAAAGTACTCCAACAAAGTGGTAGTTATAGCTTAAAATGTGAAAACAAATGTTCCGTAGGTTTCATTACCCGATATAATTATATCTTACCCTTATACTTAACCACTTAAGTTTTTGTGGTTTTTTAATTAAGCAATTAGCTTCCTGTTTAGGTAATATATTTTCCTATTTAGATGATAGGTCTTATGTCAATATCGGTTGGTTAAAAAAGCTTACTGTATCCTGAGATAATAAGGCAATTTACGTGAAATAAAAAAAATTATTGGGGAAACAAGATCCCAGTAAACAACCAGATCCACTAAAACCCTCAAACCGATATCAGATATTGGAAAAACCACTTACCATTGTTTTTATCAGATATCAGCAATGACAAAACCAAGCACAACGTCTCTAACCATAACTCACTTTGATTTGTATTTAGTCTCATCCATAACTCACTTTGATTTGTATTTATAAATTAGGCCTGTTTTCACCTATTCAATGAAGAATTAATTTAATACAACTCCAATTAAATAAATTAAATTCCTTATCTCGTTCTTAACATTGAATAAGCTGTGAAGTAAATCAAACACGTAATTTGAATGTAACTTGATTTTAGTCTAGATAATACCAAACCCTTTCGAGTTAAGGCTTTTGAATTTATTGAATTTAGTTTACTCTCTGATCTCTATCTTTAAATTTACTTAATTGTTATCTAATTTTTTTGGTATCTAAATAATTTTCATATAACCAATTTTAAAATGCAGACGATAATATCCGTAAAAAGTAAAATGTGTGAGAAACACAATTCATGATTAAATAAATTCACGGGACAGAATTCTTTAACTCCTTATACGAGTATGTTGACCATATTGTACCGTGTACATATTATATACAATCCATACAAGTAAATTACATTGTAGTATTTGTTTATAGTTAATTTTAAACCTTTAAATACTTTGTTTTTTTTCGTATTCGATTATTACAAAGAATTTAATTTTAACAGAAGTGTTATCCACGCGAAAATATTTAACTCGAAATATACCAAAGTTTGCATTAATTTTACATAGGTTAGACAGTAATTTAGGATGTAATGCGCATTCAAATATAGTAGAATCTTAAAATTCCCCTGTATAAAAGTATGTATTTACTCTACTCTTTGATCAGTACCTAATATATTTTTAAACTATATCTACATTTCTGACTGTATTCCTTCGGGCGCCGTCTATAATACAGCAGAACCCTTGATTTTCAATAATATTTTTAATGAAATTTCTATGGTACCTTAGCCAAACTCTTAATTTATTACATATGTTCAGACTTTATTTAGATTTTAATTTAAATATCCTATATATCAAAACATATTCAAAGTCTACATGGAAAATTCGTAGATACAGCTAATCTATATATATAAGGATTTACCCGTCAATACAAGGAAGATAATTAAAAAAAAAATATTTAGGGGCACACAATGAAATTAATGGAAAACAAAAATAATGTCTTTCGGTTTTTTGTTTCTTTGTTTGTTTTAATATGTATCACGTTAAAACTGCAAATTCAGATGAAGTGTTTGGGAAACATAAAAATTGATATGATCTAATATTTAGTTGTCACTTCATCGTAATCGGTTCGCTCAATTGGAAAAATTTAATATTTTCAAAAATTCATTGACATTGCATTAATAAAACAACAACAAAGGAGTGCCTAGCTACGCGAAGCGCTTTGTGAATGACCTTATTTACAGTAATAATTCCACAAAAAAAACAATAAAATGAAATGAAATTTAACTATATTTTACACAAAGTAAGAAACTCTGAAGAATTTAAAATTTACAAATTATGAAATATAAGCATATTTATAATTCTTCGTTACGAGGAAAATACCCATTTTTTTTTGGCCGTAAATCCAAATAATTATCAGCAAGATATTTTAGTCTACCAGAACCAAATTTCCTCGTTCAGTGAATTGTTTCTTCAACAATAATTTTGCAAAGTAGAAGCAAATTTCAGATTAAATTTTAATGCCAAATAATCGTAAGCAAATATCTAAGTTAGTTACACTGCTTTTACAACATTAATCCTTAATAATAAATTCAACACAGTAATATGACTTTTCAAATAAAAGCTTCTCATTATGAAGTTTCAGTAGTATTCTAGTTTTGCATGTTGATGGAAACCACGATATATGTAATATGGTACATAAATATTACACATGTACATATAATATCTAAAGGATTAACTCTTATGGGTTTGAACAGAGAATTTATATCTGAAATTGTATATTATGCTTACATAGCTTAGTACTGAATATATAACTTTTCAAATAAAAGCTCCTTACTACGACATTTCACTTTCTGCATATTAGTGCTTCGTGTCATTTTAATATCATAATACATACTATTAAATTAATTACTGTTTTCATAATAATATAAATTCCTATTATTGTAAACATATATATATATATATATATATATATATATATATATATATATATATATATATATATATATATATATGTTTACAATAATAAGAATATAATGAATTTTGATGGCAAATTTTCCATAAGTAACAAAATATTAATCATTCAATACTTGTGATGATAATATTTCCTTTTAATTATATATTTAAACAAACCTTATAATTTTTACTAGATAAGTCGAAACTTAATAGAAAATATATATCTTGTTTATATGTCTGGTTTTTTATATTTCTGTACTACGCGAAAGGTCTAATCAGTTATATAAGGAATCAAACTAGACTAATTGTGTCATATTTTACAAATAAATTTCAAGCAAGTTGGGGTAACCATATTTACTATAAATGTAATATCTTAGCTATTTAATCCCAATTGAAGTATATTGATATAATTCAAATAAAAAGTTAGCTCATTGTTATATTTAAAGAATTCACATTACCACAAATAACATGGTTAATTATTAGATTTCCAGCATATTAACGAAACGAGACTGTGCTAAAGCCTCAATAAATATATCTTGGCATGATTGCGATTCTCCTGGGATAGCCTGATTTCCTCGTTCCCAGCGAGTGTATTTTTCCAAGAGAAAATTGGTTATGAAAAATAATTAATTTAATTAGTCTGATATAAATATTTTCCGACACCTTCTAATTAGACGAGAAAAATTCGTGGAAACAACGAGTTTTTTTACGTTTAATGTTTACACAAGCTTCACTTTTGGAGCTTTGTGTTATTAACGTTCGCTCGACGCCAGGATAAGTTTGTTAGGTTGATTTTTTTTGTTTTTATGATATTGTGAATTTTAGTTTTATTTTTTGTTATGGAAATTTACCTTTAAAAATATTTAAGCATACTTATTCTAAACAAATTTTCTATAAAATATTTTCATGAAACAACTTTAACTATCAATAATTAACTATTCATGTCGCGGTCACTCTAGGACATGTCGGCTCGTATCAAGTGTAATTATTATATAGTTTTATTTCTTATTTATTTTTTTATCTAGTCAAATGACTTTAAATAATTTCTGTGCCAGATATGATTACGATTATGAACATCAAATTTACATTCTACATTGGTGCTGTAGACTGATGCCCCCGTTGAGCATGGTATAGTTTGTTAATCACTAGAATAATAACTTATATTACATATATAGGTTAAATCTTATATTTAATAAGTACAGTAATGCTTTTGTGGCCGGTGTATTGAAAATGTGAACTAGGATTTTCTAGCACTCTCTAGTTATGCTTTTATTTTTTTTTAACTGCGGGTTTTTGGTTTTCCTGCTTCAAATTGAAAAATTGGATCCTTTTGGAGATCACTAACGTGTCTGTCTCTCCGTTCATCGCTCACTGTCGATTTTCTCAGAAACTATACGACGCAGAGTCGTGACGTTTAAATATGCATAGTAATACGTCTTATTAAACCACATATTTGCACCAGTGCTAACTTTTTTATATATGGATATATACAGTAAGAAGGGGTTTAATAAAATGCCAATTTTTTTAAAATTGGTTTTATTGGTTGAAGGCACCCTTTATGAAGAATGCAAAACATTTTTTCTTAATTTAAAATTGCGTAGTTAAAAATGTAGAAAAAATAGGGGGGGGGTGTGCTCACTTATTTCTGAAAATACCGAACAAAAATCCGTGAAAAAAGAGGGCTGAAAAAATTTAATTAGAAAATTACACAAAACTATGGCTACCCCATATTTTATAATATTTTAAATATGAACTGAATTTTACGACCGTGAAAGATATGTATAATAGGCAATATACTTGCGTTGTCGAAAGAATATAAATTGTAAATAGTTTATTAGTAATACTGTACACCACGAGATGTGCCTAAATATGTGCGAAATCCTTGCAGTGTGAATTCTACTCGTCCTTGACGGGTTTTGTCTCTAGAAACCCATTATAATGGAATTTTTCTTCTACACCATTGATATTGTCAAGATTTTGTCGAAGTCCAGAGACGATATTGTAGCACGAAAGTTCCAACTAATTCCTCGTATTTTCATTACTTTATACTTCTCAGTACGCTTTTTATTCTGTGTTTTTTTCATTTAGTGCATATTATATCCTATGCTACCTGAAATGCAACGAACTTCGATAAATTCAGTGCCAATAGTACTTCGTTTATTAAAATACGAAATATTTTTGTGGAATTTAATGATTGTATATCTGCGATAATGCATGTGTGCACAATTTCAATTTCCATAGCCAGGTTTTAACTAAATCTTGATGGAACCATGTTAGGAGTACTTTTCGGTCAGAAATATTAGGAAACATGCACAATCAAATTAAGGACCTCTGTCTTTCTTGGATTTGATTAAAAAGCAGCCAAAATATACACTACTAAATATTATTTTAGTTTTTACATGAAAACAAATGTATTTTTTAATTTGAAAACCGTCACCATGTCTGTATAAGTTTGACAAATAAACATATAATTACGTGAAAGAAAGGTGTTTTTAAATATTTAATCTATGCGAAACATTACGTGAGGCTTAAAATAAGTAGAAGTCTGGTCGACGCAGACGATTGACGAAAAAATTACCATTTTAAAATGTTTCGCAAACAGACGGAAGTAGAGTGCAAGCGGAAATGCAGGCAGAGATCCTCGCGTCTCGCAGGAAAATGAAAATAGTTCATTGGCGTGCATAAATTTTAGCTTTACAATTCAAATAAGAGGCGACTATTCGCATCCGTTCTATGCAAAGAGAGGAAGTGGAATAACTTTATTTTCACGTTTTTGTAATTAGAAGAATACATTCTTTTAAGAAACAATTATGTGGTTATTAAATATACAAAAAGTTCCTCTATTATTTCTGTTCTATTTACTTGAATAATTTTGTTCTTTACAAAATTTAAATAATCAGTTTCGGTCAGTGTAAATATTTCGTTGAGAAAAATTTTTTTTATTAAAAATCTAATTTATGAATACCTATAAAATTATTATGTGATAATATTAATTCTTCTGATAAATAAAAAATCCCAAAAGTAATGAAAATTTCTGATAATATTAACCTCGAGAACCATACATATTCCAATAGGTCTTTATGCTTACTAAAATTCGAACACTATCCATGGAGATAATATTGACATAAACTTTCAATCGAAAATATATTAGAAATTGGTTGAAATATTAGGCGGAATTTGAAACACGAAAAACGTAAGGTACTCCTGTGAATTTTCCTTAACGGCCGCACTTCAGTGCGCGCTTTCGATTTTAATCGACTGCTCCGGACAAATAATGGGGAGCTTTGTATATTATTGCGCCGTTAACAGTGATAAAAATTAATACATATTAAAAGGAAAATGAAACATTTTGAAAAAACCCACGACGGCTGTATTGATTGTAATTGAAAAACGATAAAATATTTTTTTTTGAAAACCCCCCCCCGACCAAAAGAAAATAAGAACCTAGTAATATAACACAAACTCAAGAAAATCCGTCGGGGCTGTCATTGCTATTTCCGTTCCCAATATGTTGTAGCAACATAGAAAAGCTAATAGGTGTGAGAACCTAAGAGAATTTAAAATAGTCGCGAACTGATAAAAGTGCAAAATATTTTGCAGATAGAATATTTTGCAGAACACCGTGTCTAAATCAGTCAAATCATTTTGGTGATAATGAGTACTTATATTTTTTGTTTGCAACAAAATGAAAGAAGTATATTTTTGGGAGCACAAGAAAGAGAAGGAAGGAGTAATGCTTCTTGGATCCAAGAAGGAACTCTTGATACAAGTTATCATTCCCGTTGTTCCAAGTGTACATCCCTTTGTCTTTACATAAAATATAGATGATAGCCAAATTATGTAAGAGGATAGGTATATTCAGAATGACTTAGTATTAGAAAAAAGATTCAAAATGTTAATATAAGACAGTATGATTCCAAAAACTCACAGCACATGTTATCTGATTTTGAGATTTAACAGTTTAATTACGGATTTTTCAAAAAAATCATGAAAACTGCTGTCATAAATTTAAAATAAAACAAAATAATTCTCCTTTTGATATCCGTAGAATAAATAAATTGAGAAAAAATATACTGTTACAAAAAAATGGAACATTTACCATATCATCCCTGTTTCAATTTTAGGATATGATGGATGTGCACTTAATAATTTTAAAAAAATTACGTAAAAAGTTAGGCGATTTAGAATCATTGTTATATTTTAGTAAACTTTTATTGATGATGTTTGTTTTATAACATTAAATTGAGCAGTTACAGAAATAGGAAGACCAGCTATTCGATATCTGAAATTTAGAAAGGTCCATAACTTAATTTCCCCCTAAAAAAATGCTTTATAAAGACTTCCAATCTTTACTCTTGAAGCATGTGCTGATTACTATAATTGATTACTGAGAATTTTCATCTTTCTACATTAAACGACTTCTGAGAAAATTGGAATGGACATTTTAAACATTATATATAGAACTTCACTTAAAATTCGGAAAAAGATAGTTTCGAAATTATTATGATTTGCTTTTTCAATGAATATAAAAATAAAGAAACAAACAAACTAATCTTTAGTAAATTTAATCTTAGCGATTTTTATGAAAGATCAGCCAGTTACTTTAAACTTTGATAGCAATCACTTCATTAATAAATCACCGTTTTTAAATCGCCTGGTACCTGCAACTAGGGAAAAATTACTATTTTAACATTCGTTAATGATAAACGTATTAATGATATCATTTAACGCCTATTATATTATTGTTGATTTTTGCAAAAGTAAATAAAGGTTAATTTCCTTAAATAGACCACTGGCATTACTCTTGTCCACGCTTGCCGATTACGATTGCTTTGTGCTTTACTTTCTATTAAATTCGACTTATGTTGGTTTTGGTATCCCTTGTTAGCGTAAACATCAACAATAAAATCTACGTATTGCTCTGCTACACAGCCTCTGCATTTGCTAAATGTGATGGTTTTTTTATTTATAAAATTATTTGGTAATAAACAAACCGACAAATTCCTTTCGCATTTGTAGCAATCCCACTAGGATTTATTATTAAACGAAAAACTATATTAATACTAAACGCGGACGAAATTTTGACAAAAGAAACGAGATACAATTATTATGTCTTTGGAAAATAACATTTTTGAAAAAAAAATGATCACGTTGCAAGTTTCTTAATGCTCACAGTACTTTAATAGCAAATAACAGCTTTGAATATATTTGTAATACAGTATAATTCTAAAAACATCAAGCGTATACCCCTATATGACGTGCCATAGGACCAGAGAGTAATAAGGAAGGGAAAGTGAAATTACGACACGGTGGTGTCTCAGCCAGATTCGAAAAAGAAAAAAAGGTGGATCCCGGCCGTGTCTATATTTACACGAAATATTGAAATTACTCCGCCCCTCTCTACCCATCCATATCTCAAAATAAATTAAATATATTTGATCAGCCGACTTACTTGTTAACATAGAGATAATATATACTATATGTAGTATGTGCATTGTGCTTCAAATATCAAGCTTGAAACCAAAAATACTGTCACAAAAAACTGACGGAGAAATCAAATTATTTCGGAAGAATTATAAATATAATATACCTAAACATTTTCTACTATCTTTGTGTTTAGTCTGAGACAGACTTGGAATTAATATTAAAATTAGTTCTTAGTTCATCTTGATTACCGACGGATACTTAGGCTCAGATTCAATCAGAGGTAAAATTCATCGCAATATGGGTTACATCATTCTTGTGTAATTACTGCCAGTCTAATTTAGTGACACAGACATCCGAATTGGCTATGGAGCGGAGATCAAATAGTCTAAAAAAATAATTGTATTTCTCAAAACTGGTGTAAAGGAATAAAGTAAGGTAGTTCTCTTAAAATTTTCAATATAATTTAACCGAAATAATTTTAATCGACAGTTGCAATTAGATGTAGAAACTTGAATATTTGTTAAATTATATCTTCACACATTGTTCAAAATTAGAGGTGATGAACAAATTGCGTGTCAGTATGAAGCATAATACTTTACAAGTGAGGCTAAAAATAAGTAATAAAAACAAGGCCAAAAAAAACAAGTCTAAGTGCGAGTCAGACTCATAAAGAGTTTCGTTTGAAATTAAATTGCTTTATTTATCAAAGGCATCACAATAATAGATCTCTTAATGCAAAAAATATTTAATAATACCAAACGTAATTGGGTTGAGTGACACATATATAGTCATAAATATCTCAAATAGCTGGAGTCGTCCTTATAGTTTACCTTTTATCCTTTGCGTAAACCCTGTTTTTTTCATAATTTTAGGTTCAATACTTTCGGAAATAAGTGGGGGAGGCATATTTCCTTGCATATTTATGATTATATTTTTGAAGAGAAACTACTCAAAATTATGAAAAAAAAATTTTAAGAGCTTGAATACTAGCTCTTTTGAACCATACCCCTATAATATATGGAATTTAAAAATGTTTTCCGAATAAATAATTTACTCCTCCCAACATATTCGTACAAATATTTTTATATATTAGCTACTGAGATATTTGCAGGTTAACGTGGTTAATTGCTTTACCGAATTACAAGTCGCTGCGTGAAATAACATCTAAGCGAAAACGATTGTGGCAGACAGACAGAAGAGCGTGTGTATAATCCCATAAAAGTTCCGTTTTTCCTTCTGAGGTGCGTAACCCCAGAAATGGAAAACTTAACTTCAATTAATTTAATTATGAAAGATATGTTGTACAAAATCAATTCCAAGAGTATATAACATAAAGAATACTTCACTATCTATTAAAATTCTTAATTGAAATACTTAGAAAATTTAATATACATAGACCTAAAATTGTGAAAATTAACAAATTGTAACATATGGACGATCGGAGATGAAGACGTTGTAAAGGTCCTTATTTAGCTGCGGCAAACTAAAAATTACCTTAAGTCTGCTGTTTATATGGAACATGCAAGCATAATATAAAAAAGGGAAAACATATATAACAGACTGATATACTTCTAATTGCACCTTCATAAAAGTTGAAAAATCCTATAATAGCGTTTTGAGGGAATAAAAATGGGCTGATTCGTGTCCGATCCATAGGATTTTACGTGAAAACGTCATGTTCTGCGATTTCTTTGCGTCTTTGCATAAATTTAATCAAAGAACTACAAATCTTATTTTTCCATAATATGTATTGTTATTATCAACTCCGAAAATCTTTGGCACCATTACTTTCTACAATATTAGATAAATATAAATATATACATGTAAACTCGTAATCCTGAAAAAATATAATTTTTCAAAAAACATTTGATAATGGTTATTAAGGCCAGTATTGCCAGGATCCATTTTTGTTCTTCTTGAAACAGACTAGACAACAAGTCATTTATATTTACCAATATTATGTATTACATTATTACCCACTTTCAAAATCAGTCAACTCACATTGAATTTTTTTTCTCTTTGCAGCAAAATAGTTATGAATTACATTAAATATCTAAAATTCAATATATTCAATTTTAACCTTTGTGCAAAGACTGACTTCACAAATTATCTTATAGTCGTGATAATTTTCTTGAGTAATCTCAAAATTTTCTAGAGTAATGATCAATTAAAATATAGTTAACGCCTTGATAGTCATTAAAAGCTTATTGAAATCCGCTTTGAATCAGCATTCAAGTTAACATGAACCTCGAAATATATACTAAGACATATCTACGATCGTCTCGAAGCAAGGTTTTTCTTCTTTCAATCTACGAGAAAATTGCTATAGGAAAAAATGAGCCTCAAAGCAAATCATTTAATTAGACTGAGATTAATAATTTCCGATGCCCGCCTAATTAGATGAGATTATTTACGTTGCTTACTGTTGGAAGCTCTACATTTGTATTTAAAAATGATTTTTATCGTGCGATATAATGTTCCTATAGTTCATTTTGTCATCAAAATTTTTTATTTTTTATTGGTTTTTTATAACTGTTTTTATTGTTTTTTTATTGTATAATATAGAAATTTCAAATCTACATAAAATATAAATTATATATAAATTGTGAACCTCATAAGCAGTCCATCGTCTATGAAGCAAAAAGAGAGTAACTCAAGGTTATACACCACGGATACAATGAAACAAACTGTATAAAACCTAGTAATTATTTCTAATTTCAACAGGGTAATTAAATTAATAAATCAACTTGGTTTAAATTATGACAAATAAAAGAGTCCTTTTGAAGGAATATTTTAAAATAAGATTTTCTTTGTCCTTTACGCTTAAAGCATTTATCAAATTAAACATAATGTCCTGATTTGCGAATTACAAATGACTGTATTTAAATGATAAACTTATGGATCTTTAATAAATAATGGAAAAAATATTGAAGCCCCACCTTAGATCATTCAAGAAGCAAACTATCTGCAAATATTACAAGAGTACATAAAATAGATAAATAAATTTTAAACATTACTGGATACTTGTGAACATATATTTTATTGATTGCATGACCATCGTGTTGTAATTTGAAATAAAGTTTTGCAGAATCACAAAAATATGCGACATAAGTAACAAAACGATAGTGGGGAAAAAGCACATTTAGATTTCACTTAAGATAAACTTATCTATCATTTATGGAGTATGTCTAAATGACAAAGAGAAACAAGAAATCAAAATTTATATGTAATCCTTATTTAATTCCATCAAAAATCTTGTGTTATGTTATTATGTATAAAAAAAGTTGTGTGGTTTTAGGAAACCACGATGAAAGTGAAACTTTTTTTCAGATTGTAGGCATTTAATTGAGAATTTTTCGAAAGCTACTTGATTTAGGATTTTAAAAGTAATATTAACTTAAGACGTGAAAAAGGAAATGATAATAGTAGACAAGATATATAACTATGAATGTTTATTTTACTCTGCGTACTAAAGTACAGAATACATAAATAAATACAATGTTCGGTATGATATATATATAAACATATTAGAAACGTAGATCAATATTTATATAAATCATTGAATTATTTTAAATGTCGATTATTTGATCACTAACGTCATCTTCGCTTTGAGTCTCACAGTTTATAAATGTAAATAATATTTTGTGGTAACTAAAATAAGTAAACATTGACATGCATTCTATTTTTTCAATGTGTCTGGTAAAAACTGCATCGATCGTAGTACCATACCAACGCTGCACAGCTGATGAGAGCTATAGGTACCGCCATATTGGTTTCTTTACCCCCACTCCGCGGCCGACTGTAATGCGACATGCGATAGGTAAACGAAATATTCTGAGGCGATACAATAAAAGTTTCACTTTAAAAAATAATAACATAACACAAGATTCACATCAGTCGAGTATTATATAGGCACATAGGATAAATAAATAAATGTTTAACATTCATATTTATTTATTTTCGCATATTTATCTAAACTGACTCGCTATGTAATGGTTCTAATTAAATAAAATCATTTAAAATAGAATTTATTTTTTAGAAACGCAGCATCCTTCTCACCGCTTTATTTAATCTTTTCTTTTTCTAATCAATATTGGTTGAAAGTACTATATGTAAAATAATCATGTGAACATAGCTTGGAACCTCGCCTAAGCTAAATAATTCTCGAGAACTGTATCAATTTGTTATAATTAGAAATAATATCTAAATTACAAGTACAAGAGTGATGTTATTACTACAGTATGGCACGGAATCAATTTGATCTGAAAATATATTTATCTCGAAGTAATTAGGAAACTAGATCGCCTCGAACTTGCATTTGCATGATTTTTACTTTTAATGTCGTATAAAAATGAAATGTAGTTACAAAATTTAGATAAAAATTGATGGCTCTCATAAAAACTATTATTTCCGTTGAGCTTATCTCAAAAGCTCAGGGAATCAGTGTCATTAAGTGTAATGTAATTACCTCCATCTCTTTTTATTGATTTCAAAGTGACATCGTTGAAATATTCTGCCTACCAAGTTCTCACACAGGTATACGGGCTTCTTATGGTAATTTTCAAAATTTTATAGCCAATCGAGGACCCATTATAATTGCACCGCGTCCAACTACATGTCATAGCCATTTTACAAAAATTTAAATAAGTAATTTAAATTTAATAAAAACATGTTTTAGGGTATCTGTCTTACATGTAAAACGAGACTATATTTTTTTCACATATCCAATTTTTATATTATAGTTAAATGGCATTGCCAAAATAATAGTCATATTATCGTTTCGTACAATCCCCATACCGAAAAGTGTTTTTATCACGAATCCTTTCTCGATACAGTGACCCGTTCGCAAAATATTAAGCTTTAAATTCGTAAATTTGACTATTTGGGTACCACTATCGCCTACAAAAAAAAATTCACGATATTATTACATATAACAAAACTATAAGAAAAATTACTACAGTTATATAGGTTCTACTAGTTTAAAGTTAACATACAAAAAAGCGTAAAGATGAATTAATGTAATGAAATAATGAATAAATAAAAATTTACAACACATTGAAAAAATATAAAATTATAACATGTATTTTATTTCAGTCAAAAAAAATAGTCAATTACATCATCCTAAAAACAAACATTTTTAGGCTGGTGTAAGTGTTTCTTAAAGTTTACTATTTATGGTAGCTTTTAATATTAAATTAATAACTGTCAATTTTTTGTTTTCTTCTGTTTTCTTTTGTTTTCTTTTTTTTTGTAACTTTTAAAGCAACATTTTTGCGTTCTCTTTTTATATCAATTCGTTTTTGGTGTTTAAATTAATACCAATTAAGTTGAAAGAATTAAATAGTCATTTCTTGGAAAAATGTACTTTGTTTGGGAACAATTTTATAAATATTTTTTTTAAATAAAACAATCACAACCGGAAATTATTCTTGTTAAATATGTTCTTTTTAATGTATTCTTATTCACTTCATAAACAAAAAATAATAAATTCGTATTATAAAATAATATAATAAAAAAGTTATTTGGAAATTTATAGTAAAACAAGTAGGTGACAATTTTTAGTTTTCAAGTTGGTATTATTTTTATTAACTGAAATTTATATTTGTTCTATGCATTGTAAATTTAAATTTTAATTTATTGAATTGCATTAATTCATGTTTATAATATACTTTTGTCTATGTTACGTGTGTAATCATAAATTAATCGTGAAATTAATGAAAAGAAATGAAGACACAAAATTTTAGAAAATTGTTTTCTCAAATTGTTTTTTTTTTTGTAATAGATAATCACACCTACAATTTTTTTTGAATACGTTGTTTTTTGTGTATATTCACTCACGCCAAAAAATAATAGAAATATTATTGGAGTTAAATCACATTTGTTCCCAATGTCCTTTCTAGTAATAAATATTTGTTTCCTTTATATGACTTTGCTTATTGTTGGATTACCGAAAATTTTGCTATCATTAACGTTTATAAAATTCAATAGTTAATATAAAAGAGTATGTTTAAGGATAAACGTACATAAACACGTTTATATAAATTAATAGAACTAGAAAGGTCGCGGGAAGATACTTAAAATGTAAGTCTTTTTTTTGTTTTTACTAACGCTGATAATTTAATATAGGTATATCAGGTAAATTCCAGATTGTATCAATGTATGCCTTTGAGCCATATTTCAATAATAATATTTATTTCAGCAAATATTGCTCAGTCGATATTTTCCGATCTCTTTTAGTGATTACTATTTTGCGTCTATTATCTTATTTCCATCGCAGTCAGGTATTTTTCTGCCAAATAGAATGACCGTTCTACCCCATTACAAATCAAAACGAGGGTAATACCTGCACCCAATGTCAATAAATAAATATGTACATATTTCTCTTTGTAAGTAATTTTCTTATCAATTAAATATAAGTAATTATTTTGATTTGGAGTATCAATCGATTCGCCCTAATGACACGATTGCAGGAAGCAGAACTCAAATTAGAAAATTTTAGAAATTCAAGCGAAATATATCTAGATGTTTATTGATATCTTTTAATCCCGAAAAGTCATTACTAAAAGAAAACGATATATTGCTGTAAACTAAGGACAAGGCGATACATAATAAGAGGCGTCGCTTTATTTAAATATTAAGCTTAAAACTATGTTCAATTTATTTCAGGTATAAAACAATTTTCTTCACTCCGTGGGGAATTTTATCACGAAATCATTGTTTTGATAAGAATTATGACAGTCTCGTAAGACTTGACTATGTACAATGCTGGCTGGCTGACATTCCAAAGAAACAATAACATCCGAATATCTGAAAAATAATCTCTTTGCCTGTAAGAGTTTAAAAACAATTGACACACATGTTTGCTCAATAATAAATTTCTATCAATTACTCATATTAAACAGAGAGTGTCATAGATTTGAAAAAAAAATGTACGTTTATTGGTTTCCTTCAGATTTAAAAGTAAAAACGATTGGATGTAAACTTCGACCGGACTGTTTTGTTTATACATTTTTTTTAAATTAAGAAATAATTATGATAGTAAATCCTTGGTATTGGGTTTGGCAACGCTTTATGCTCGTGAAAGAATGAAGTCATATTTTATTTGATCTGCGTAGAGCGTGCACGAATATCCTGATCAATATACTATATTATTGCGAGACTCGTCCAAACTTGATGTTTTTTTTCTGGCGTATTTGACCGCTTCAAGAATGCAATTATAGGTGCTTGGTAATATACGATTAATAACTTGTTAGTTTTACGTTTAATTTCAATTTATTGTAGGAAGAGTACAGTGATTTTAACTCATCTCGTCTTCAGTTACATCTATCGCGTAATAGTTCTCTGCGAGAAACCTAGAGCTCTTCCCTTTCCTCATGCTCTGTAATGAGGTAATCCGTCGAAGCCCTAAATTAATTTGTGTAGCTTATAAGATTGACAAAATTAAGTAACAATGGGTAGATCATAAAGAGCGTAGAACCGGCAACCACTGGGGAAGAAAGGTTCTCGAGTGGCGACCACATGCCAAAAGACGCAAAGTATGACAACATCTCGCTAGGTAGATAAACAATCTAAGCAAGGTGGCTGGAAGTATTTGAATGCGGGCGGCATGTAATCGATCTTTGTGGAAGTCGTTGGAGAATTCCTATGTTCAGCAGTGGACATCTACGAGCAGATAGTGATACACTTTCCAGGTCTACAGCAAACATGTTCATCTGAATCACATGATTTGTCACGTGTCACAGATCCATCGCTATATGCAATTTTAGTTGACCGTCAAGCAATGCTGAACCGAAATAGTTATGTTTATATAGAGGTTTGTAACTCTTCTCGAAAATAATGGTTTACGTAAAATTTAATTTCACAATTAATAATAAGTATCTTCACGATTTCTTCATAAATTTGTGATATTGTTTAAAAATAAAATTAAATACACGAGAAGATAGTAATTTTAAACACAAATAATTGAGCCTACTATTTAATGTAATTATAATTCATAATATAAGCTCCTAAAACAGAGCTTATAAAAACATGCAACTTAAAAAAGTCATTTATTTCCACGTAAGAGGAAATGGTGATGTTTAATAATGGCCGGAACCATACCAAGGTAACATTTAAACTGAAAAAGCTATTTACTACCATTACCACTCTAGATGAGAGAGCATGGCGGATAATTCATTTTAGTGTAATAATATAACTTATACTTCTGTTGTTTTTCATTAAAACTAGATGCAGATATAGTAGATCATTGCATCACTAAGACATCGTTGGAGATGAAACAACCAAAATTACAGCCTATAGATATGATAAATATATAGTGGGTGCCGTAACTAGCCCAAGCTATGTTCAGTACTGCCTCCATTGATTATACCCGTTAACAATAATTTCTGCGTTGATCAAGTCTGCGTCTGTGCTATGACATCGCTCGTACCGTCTTTGCTATGATGCGGAACACACTATTCAATTCCACTCTCTATGGCTACTTATTGAATTTGCTAAAGTTAGCCTCAGCCAACGTAAAACTTGTGTAGTTTAGCGGTGACTAATAATTGTTCAATTTTATTTCAATTAACCTACTTTTTATATATTCTAATGAGCAACATAGAAGAACATATCAAAACTCCTGTCCATTGTCAATGTGCTCTACATAACTATAGTTTAAATTACACAGGACTCTTGAACTATGAAAAACAAAGAAGCAGGAGTATTTTAAAATATTTTTTAAAGCAAATAATTGTGCTCATTGTTTAATACAATAATAATGTATAGTATTAAGCTTCTAAAGCAGAGCTTATAAAAACACGCCACACAAAAAAGTAATTTATTTCCACTTCAGTGGAAATGGTGGTATTTAATGGTGGTTGGAACACAACCGAGCTAAAATTTAAACTGAATAAGCTACTTACCATCATTTCTTCTTTAGAGTGAGGTACCAAGATAGAATGATAGAACCCCACATGGACGACAATTTTCCCAGCATTCTCGTCTTCCGTTGTTATCTAAACAGAGTCTAGTGATGGTTTATGATTACCGATTTTTGATTTCCGAATTTTTTAAGGCTTGTGACACATAAATTAAAAGAAAACTAAAGATTGTTTCTTCATATAATGTTGGGACCGTCATGCTTCTTCTCCTCGTGTAGCTTCCAAAAAAGTTTAGTAGAATCACATTACATCTCCTACTACTATAATATTTCTAACTTAAAGAGCTTTTCTCATTAAATTTTCTGTCATAGACAGGAATATGAAATCAGCTTTTGCTTAAATCACTATTTTCAATAAAGTCTAAGGCTTCACTGAATTTGCAATTGATTTTGAACAGATCTCAGTAAACTAAATGAATTAAGATTTACTTCAGTAATGAGTTTTACTTTCAATTAATTAAACATTGTTTATGGCAAGATATTTCATTATACAATTGTTATCGGTATAATTTAATTTAACTTGGACTTAGTCGCAAAAATTGGGTGCGAAATATCTTTCATTACAATAAATTTCTAAGTTAAAAATTCGATTTCTGTCAAAACTTAAATGTGGTAAAAATAGTGGAAATTTTAAATGAAATCAAATTTGTTGCTATTTTCCCAATCAAAACCCCCTATTTCCTTTGAATCGACATGCTACGATTGTTATGCTTTGTCTAATTTATCTGCATATATCGAGTAAGTCGAAATTTCATGATTATCTTGTTATATTCTAAATGTCTTACACGTACATTCGATATACATAATGTATATTTTATATGACTTTGATTATATTTAATATTTCTTGTTGCTTACGTGAGAATATTTCTTACTACGCATAATATGGCGGAACAATATTTTTTATAAACTGATATACTTCAGTCTAATAAAAAAAAATTGTTGACATTTTTGAGATCGTTGTGATTTTTTTAAATTTTGGAAAGTCATTGGAAAGAAAAATATTTAATTTTTTTCGATGTATTTTTATATTTATACGTATTGAAAAAATCGATATATTTTTATATTTATACGTAATTTTAGTAACACGCGTTACGAAATATTAAATAAATTATTGAGCAATGTTATTTTCCTTGGTATTTACCTATATATTTGTTTCTAGTACTATACCAACTTTTTCGTTTCACAAAACCGTCTCATCTCTCCTCAGTTTTTCGTCTTATCCTGTAATTAATAACATAAGAGAAAACGTTTACAGACGAGCGACGCAATGCTATATATTTTTGAGTTAAGCCTTAAAATGCAATAAATTTGGTAAACCCATATCGACTGCGCTTCTAAATATAATTATAATAATCGTCTTCTTTAAATATTCATTTAAATGTTCTTTGATATGTTTGAATAAAATGTATATAAATATTCTGTAATAGTTCATTTAGTTACTGTTAAATATTCTTTAATAGTTCGTTTAGTCACTGTTCAGAAATGCATACGCATGGTCATTTTTTATAAAATCAACTAAAATTAGGATTTTCTAAAATTTTCCTGCTACAAAAGTTAAAACAATAACTGTTCAAATCATTGAAAAAGTAACGTAGAAAAAAACATACAAATATATTTTAAAACAACCACAACGTACGGTTTCGAAGCTGTCTACATCTTTTTAATTCGTTAACATAACATAATTGAAAAAAAATTATTTAAAAACTATAATTAAATGCCAGTTACCTGAATTTTTCAGATTCATTCAGAATAATATTTTCAGAAATTAGGGAAACGCCCTCCTTTTTCCTAATTTCTCTGAAAATGTAATATAAATAAGTTTAAAATTACTTAGAACAACAATATTTCGGAAACAGCGATTAACAAAATAGCATATTGAAAATAAATTTAATTTTACAAATTTATGCATTGATTCACTACTGAGAGATATTCAATTTCCACTTGGTGGATGCATGTTTGAAGGATCTTCTCGCACTTTTTAACGTACATCAGTCCAAAACTGTAGAAATTACAAGTCCGTCATCAAAAGTGAAAGAACAGATATAACCATTTTATAAGGTTTTATTATTTTACAGCCGTGCCCCAAAAATTATTATTTATTTGTGCACAAAACATCCTTGCCAACTTACAGGCTGCTCCAAAGCGCTGGATATGTGCAAGCACTAAAAGTACAACAGCTTACATTACACATAATGATATAAATACTAATTAATAAGACAGAAAAATACAATTAATTTAAATGAAATATGATACTAACTGATATTCAAATGTTAACTACCAAGAAGTCCACAATTCCATTATTAAAGCGGTTAAAATATTTAAACTGGATGTCTCTTGCAATACCCCAAATATTCACTATATAAATGTCTAAAAAATTAGCGAGCCCAACATAACGTTCATACATGTCCTTGGAAGAATAAATTAATTATAATAACGTCTCACGTGACGCTCGGGAGCATAAAACGTTACCAAAGCCAAGACCAAAGGGTTACCTACATAATAATTTTAAAAAAATGTATGGTCAACAGAGCTTGCCCATTATAAAATCTGTAGAAATGAAATGAGAATAGTGCGCGTACATTTTTTAAATAAAAATATATTAAGCTTCTTATAATATTTTAACCGATCTCTGTATGAAGTTACTTATATACTCCAACATGAGTATTTTAGTAACTTCAAGTGGAGACCAGATGACTGTAATGGTTGCAAGAATACTTTGGACTAAAGAATTAAACAAAATTGCATGTCATGTCATGAGAACCGTAAAAACGTTGCATGAAAAATCCTAGAAACCTGTAGACCTTCCAACAGGTGTCGATAATTATTAATACCGATATCCATTTTCTGTAGCTAACCCATTTAAATACTCCCGCTGATTATTTAAATCCTAAATAGTCATTAAGTGAAACTTAGTTAATACATTAACATTTATTAAAAGCTCACTGAAATCTGCTTAAACTGAGCTTTTAAAATAACAAGAATTCACCTCGAAATGTTTATTCAGGCGTAATTTACTTACAATTCCTCCGAGACAGTCTTATTTCATTTCTTATCTACAAGCACATTTCTGCAACAAGGAAATAACTATGATGTAAGAAATATGATTAGACCAGGATTAAATCACTTTTAACCCCTCTTGCTTCAAAAAATGAAGTTAGTTAGAAATTAAGGGGAATTATTTATATATTAAACACATGTGTATGTGCGTATGTGCATGCGTACGAGCGTGCGTTCGTGCGTACGTGCATGCGTGCGTGCATATGTGCGTGCGTGCGAGCGTGTGTGCGTGCGTCCGAGCGTGCGTAGCTGCGTTTGTGTGTGCATGCGTGCGTGCGTACATGTGTGTGTATGTATACATATCTTTATTAAAAATCGTTGATAAAAGAACACATTAGCCATATTACGGTAAGGTTATAACATTACTTTACAGTAATACCAAAGAAAGGTTGCACGATATGATTTGCTTTTCTATGATTTTCCTTTTTATTACCATAATCGCGTTTTTATTGGTACTTGTTTTAACTTATTGTAAAACTGAATTTCATAATAGATCGAGTCAGTATAAATGTATGACTGCTCGTGTGTTCATTTGACATAACCTCAAAGACAAATTTTGAACACATTTAAAACCATTTTTCTTATAAAAAATGGTTTTAAATGTGTTTAAAAGTGTAAAAGAAATTCAACAATTTGCGCATCATTAATTATCGCCATCGGGGGGGGGAGTATTATAACTTCAACATAAACATTGGGCGATTTAGGTTCAGAGAATTTTGATGAAATCTTTTGCAATTATTTAATGTCGTCGATTATTTTATTCCATAAATGATACTCTCGAACTCTGAACAGATGGAAGTAATGAGCAATGTTGGATGAACAAGATGGACAAGACTCTTATTTGTCCCACACTAGTTGGCATTTGAATGTGTGATTGACGCATTTAATTCTCTTTCTATAATCTGATACTAATTGTTTGAACCAATCAAAATTTTAATTATCATAAATTACTGAGAAAAATTAATTCATATAGTAAAAGGGATAAACTTACTTCTGTTAGAGTAGAGAATAGAGATATTCCCGTCGAGTCTCGGATTATATGCCCACTGTGGTAGAAAAAGAAGTATCGCACATTCATAGAAGATAAGTATGTCATGGAAAATAAGGGGCGATATTTATATATGATTTAATGGTTGTACTCGTATTTCTACGATAATAAAGAAAATTTATCTTTTCGGAAATTTAAATTTTGATATGTAATCTTTATGATTGTACAATTACTGTTGGAATATATTCCTTTAGTTTTTGCTTCCTCTTTAATTTTTTTTAACGCTATCAAGTAAAGTTTAATTCTTCTAACTAAGTGATCCAGAACCGCGATATGATATTGAAATACCTAGAAGACAAAAGGATGAATGAACAAAATGTATAGGACTTCTGTAAATGTTACCAATTGATGCAGTAATGTTTTTAAAACATCTCATACCAAGTTATTCTACTACCTCTAATACTGTCAATACCACTACCGTTACACACCATATATATTCCACCCACTACTACACTCACTATCCACTACTACTAATAATACTATTGCCATCCACCACCCATTACCTCGATTACTTACACTACACTGTAACTACTACCATTTCCACTATCCATTACTCACTACTACTACCACTATTTATGATAATTGGATTATAATTTCGGAATTGGGATAATCACTAGGCTATTAATGTTCTCCTTCAATGCAATAGTGAAAAAAGCTTAAAATGTAAAATATTTTATAGGTTTTATTACCCGATATAATATCTTCACCCTACATACCACTTAAGTTTGTATGGTTATTTTTGTTTAAGTAATGTATATGGAAGTTGTTTAAAAAATATTACCTATGTTCAATTTAGCTTAAATTAGAAAAGGTATTGAGGAAATAATATGCCAATGAACTATTCATCCCACTAAAATGTGCAAAGTTTAAGACTAAGATTAAATATTGGAAAACCACTTATCACCCTTTTTATCAGATATCAGTAACTGAAAACTAAGCACAACATTTCTAACCAAGCCGTTATTCACCTTGATTGAGATCTCTTAATTTGGCCCATTTTAACCTTTTAAATAAAGAGTTAATTTACTTAATCTCCTATTGAATAAATCTATTTTCTTATTTCACTCTAACATCGGGGACACTGTAATGTAGATTAAACGTATTTTGATAAAAAACTTGACTTTAATCTATATTATAGCGAATCATTTCGTGTTGATTTTTTTAAATTTGGTGACTTTAGTTTACTGTCTGAGCTCCATGCTGAAATGTACGTAATTTTCCTTTTGTTTTTTACTGATATAATCGATATAGTACAGATATGATTGATTATATATTCACTAGATAGGATTTTTTAGGTAACTCTATATAGATCTTGTCGATAGTAACTCCATACACGAGTACTCATATTGACCAGAATGTAATAAAAAGGCCGATTTATGTATTATAAGCAATTAATAACACTAAATGAAATTTAAGTATCTGCCTATGATCTTCCAATTTTAAAATTTTAAATACTTTTTTCCTTGTTCATATTCGTTTACGACAAAAAATCTAATGTTAAATAAATGTTATCTCTCTGTGTGTATACACGATTTAATTCAAAAGCTACTGGAGTTGACGACATGAATTTTGCAAATGCTATAGATAGTAATCTTGAGACTAACAAACATTAAAATATTGTGGAATCTGGAAATCCCCCGTATGAAAGTACACCGTCATTTACTATACTCTTTGATCAGTATTTAATTTAGAATATATTATGCGATATTTTTATTTTCGATTATATTTTATTGGGCAACAGATATGGTGCATTAGAAGAACCCTCAACTGTGAAAAGTGTTTTCGATGAAATTTCGAAGGGTGCAATCTATGTTGCTATGGCCAAATCCATGATTATTTATGTACGTTCATATTTTATTTAGATTTTAATTAAATAAACTCTTTGAAAACAAAATCAAAAAGTCTATGACGACGAAGTCGTAGGCACAAAAAATATTATGTATACATTAAAATTAATCTGTTCGTACATTGGAGATAATTACGAAAAAACTATTTAGGGTCACATAATAAAAGTATCAAGCAGCAAAAATTACGTTTTTGGAGTTTTTGTTTCTATTTCCGTTTAATTTGATACGCCTCAGGTAAAAACTACTAACTCTATTAAAATGAAAAGTTTTGAGAAATATAAGAGTCGACTTGAAATAATGTTTACTTTCATTAGAATCAGTTCATTCTATGAGAAGAATTTAATATTCTCAAAAATTTATTTATATTCCATTATTCAAAACAGCAACCAAGAAGTGCCTGGCTAATCGACGCATAACAATTACATAAATGTACAGTGTATATACATATTTAAATCAATAGATGGCACTACGTGTATTTTAAAACAACCAATTAAATTTTCTACCCGCACTAAGTGGCGAAATGGGCATGGCCAGATGTAAAAGAGTGAGAGGGGAGAGAGGTAGTTCTTAGTTAAGCAATCTGAATGTGTACAAAAGCATGAGCGCAGATATCGTTATTTGTCGTCTTTCGCACATAAAATCTCCGATATTGTATATTTACTCAGCAGATACTAACTTCCTGGCTTTAATTATTAAATGTTTAATATAATCATTGCCTTGAAATGTGGACACCCAATATATTTAAACTTAGAAAACATTACTTCAATCCATATGTTTTCTATGAAATTATTGGAAGGCAATTTTTTTATATAATTTCAATAACTTTTACACGAACCATTTTCACAAACTATTATCTTTTATGAAAATCGTATGCCTACTATATAAATGTTTTAAACTAGTCACTTACGCTAGCACAAGCCAAAGACGTGATCTTGGTTAGTTTAATTTAATAATTAATCGTTTTTCCTTAATTATTATTATATTCTTTAATAATTATTAGCTGCATGAAGTTTACTTCTTCACATAGTAGACACTAGATATTATTTTTAACTATGAACTACTTGGGAGTTTTATAACATATCTTTGTTCGTTTGATTTAAATTGAAATCTATGTTTATACAGTGATAAATGTAAATTTAAGTACAAACTTTTTCCTTACTCTTATTTTTCTGCTGTTTGATTGATGTATACATTGATATTGACTTCATGAAGTCTGCGTATAAAGATTGTATTTCTATTAAACTATTTACAAACATTAGAACCCTGTACATTTATACCAACGCGTATTTTTTACAAATGTCAAAATTTTCTCAAAAGCTATGAGATTTAGAATCATTATTATTTTTTTCCGGTAAACTTATAATTTTTATAATATTAACAGGAAGTAAAAAAATCATCAAAAGAAATCCAAAGTGGAGCGGTGGCCGGCGTGTAATTTTTACCCCCTAAGACAATAACACCTTAACCACGACCAGCCTAAAGCAGACCAACCAGCAGTTTCTATTTAATTTTTTGTTATTATAGTTCTTATTATCGCAGGATAGGCCTATCGAGAAAGAGCTATCGGGTTTTCAATCAACAATTCACGAGGTTTAGTTCTCTTGAGTTAACATCGCATATCCACTCTATAAAATAAAAACTTCTTCTAACACTGTCCAATTCATAATTTTAACTGTAGCAATTTTTTAGGAAAGAGGCAAGAATTATTTTTGGGAGACATACTCATCAGTATTATGTGAACTATCCTAAAATTCTGAACAATTCTTTTTGGAATTATTCGGGTCTATCGCACCTCCTTCAATTACTATTCATATAATACATGCAGTTAAAACGAAAATTCGATTACTTTATATGTACCCCCTCATATGTTTATGTAATTTTTTTTTAATATTAATATGTGTGATCGTAGAAAGGTTCTATTTTATTTTTCTTTTTAAGACAAATAATCCCAAATATATAAACATTGATAACGTTTAAGTGAATGACCAATTATATACTTTTCGTTACCTGATGTTGCTTTCGTACTGGCGATCTTAAGGCTTTATATAGACAAAGGGTAACAATACGTTAAAATACAATCTGAAATGTAAATACACCTGGCCTGTAAAACTGCTGAAAGTTCTTATATTATTCACTGATACCCTTAGTACATAGTAATCCATCTTACAAAGAAAGATCAAATGTGTAACAGAATATGTTCTATCTTGAAGGTAAGAAAAAACGTGATTTATATGTCCTTTTCATACTAACTTAGTAATATTTTTCGTTATGTTAAGGTTAAAACTTAGCATTACAATTTAAAAGACGTGCTACAAATTTATTTAAGTTATCATTGACATTAACACTTTCATAAAATGTTATTATCGCTCAAAATATGTAAGATATATGGAAAACAGCTAAAATGGGTTTGGTTTTTTAATTATTTTACAGCATTATATTTTTACCACATTTGCTTATATCGTTCAATACTATGGTATAGTAGAAGTAGTCATCAAAATAATGACTGGCGCAGTAAAAATTTTATTTTAATTGTTGTAGTATGAATGAGCATAGAAAATAGATTCCCTATTTGTGTAGCTAGACAAATAGGGAATCTATTAGTTAGCTGATGACATCGTTATTTCAAATATTTGATAAGCGAAAGTAAAATTAAAATTTATAATTAATACTTGACATTATTTTGATACTGTAGAAATTTCTCATATCTATAACTTTATTACAATTTTTTTTCTTAGTTATGTTATCATAATATTATAATTACTATCTACAATAAAATATTGAAAAAAAATAACGAAAAATTTCCATCGCAATCCAATAACGAAATTTGTTAAATTTATTTATTTTAATTGTTATTAAAGAATTTAATGCATTAATAAAATGAAATGACGAAAATAAATGTTTATTCATAGCTAGGAGCTAGAATAATTAAAAAATATTCACAAAACGAAGGGTCTAATTTATAATAAATATTCTACAAAATAAACATTATAAAATGAAAACAAATTTCAATATATGTAATTTGCCGGCAATAAGTAACACCGAAGAATATGAAATTAAAAAATATTTATTAAAATATTATACAACTTAAATTGCAACTATATGGTTCATAAGCATGTTTACATATCTTCATTTGGGGAACCACATTTATTTTCTTATAGCTCTCAATCCAAATTATCATCACCAAGATATTTTAGTCTACTAGAAGCAAATTTTCTCATTCAATGAGAAAATTTCGTGGAATCAACGAGCTTTTTTATGTTTAATATTTTTGGTGATGAACCAAGATATTTTAGTCTACTAAAAGCAAATTTTCTCCTTCAATGAATGTATTAAATAGAAGAGATTATTTCTGCAGCAATAAGTTCGCGATGTAAGGACTAATTTCGAACTACATTTGAGTTTTAAATAATTACAAAGAAATATATAAGTTGGTTGGTGGAACAATATTATCTATCATAACATTTAATCCTAAATAATAAATTCATCACCATTATATTATCTTGCAACAAAAGCTTATTATGAAGTTTCAGTAGTATTCTATTTAAGCATATCAATGGGAAATATTTGCATGTATTGTATATAGAAGTATTACATATATACTGCTTATATCCAAAGGTTTAACTCACATTGGTGGAATAAGATAATTTATATCTGATATTGTACATTACGCTGTTACCTTAACATACTTAGAATCTTATTTTATTCAAATCAATTGATTTTATTGATATCAATTGATTTTCTGCTTATCGGAATTACCTAATACATTATTAAATAAATTACTAAGTTAATTATAAAATGAATTTTTATTGCCTTTAACATAATATTCTTCAATAAGTAATGAAATAAAAGTCATTCGATACGTGTGAATATAACAATCTATTCCGGCGATATATTTAAATAAACCAATTGCTTATATTATTTTGACTAGATAAGGCTAGAAAAATACAATAATTTTTACGTTTTTATACCACAAGCGAAGGATTTTACTAGCTATCAATGAAATCAAACTAGACAAATTGTGATATATTCAACAAACTAATTTCATGAAAGTTGGGTTCGAAACCATATTTACTATATATACAGCACTTTAGCTATTTATTTTTTATTGAATTATATCGATAAAATGAAATAAAAAGATACCTCAATACAATATTCAGAGAACTCACATTACCACAAATTACATGCTTACGTAGTATAATTATACATTATAACAAAACGAAGCTGTGTTAAATTCTCAGAAAACATTATCTACATAACTTTAGCATAATTGCAGTTCTCCTGGAATAGCCTGCTTTTCCTCATTCCTAGTGGCTGTACTTTTCCAGCAGAAAATTGGTTATGAAATAAATAATTAATTTAACTAGACTGATACAAATATTTGTCAACACCTTCAAATTAGGTGAGAAAATTTCGTGGAATCAACGAGCTTTTTTATGTATAATATTTTTGCAAACTTCACTTTTGGAGTTTTGTGTTAGTGGCGTTTGCTCTACGTCAGGGTTAGTTTGTTAAGTTGATTTTTTTTCGTTTTGATGACTTTTCCAGTTTATGTTATTGCTTTTTATGGAAATTTACCTCTAAAATTATTTAAGCATGTTTATTGTAAACTATTTTTTTGTAAAATTTATCAAACAATTTAAATTATTAACAATTAACTGTTCATGCCGCACTCGTAATGATATACAAAAACACATTCATTGTTATGACTTCCTTTTATATTATTATTAATTTTTTAGCTCATTTTTGACTTAAATAACCTTTATGCAAGATCTGATTGTAAAAATGGACTTAGATTCTACATTGGATTATAAAGATTTATCTCGTAGGTCATAGCATTGTTTGTTAATAACTAGAATAATAACTTGTTACTACAATGTTACATATATGGACCAAATCCTATGTTCCATAATTAGAATAATAACTCATTCCAACTTTCGTTTCATCCTGTTCCCTGTTTGGAGTTGTTAAAAAACGTGAACTAGAATTTTCTAATACTATCTATTTACGGGTTTTTTGTCCAGATATGGTTTTTAAGTTTTACTACTTCAAAAAAAGGGATGTTCATAAGATCACTCAGGGGTCTGTCTGTCAGTTAGTCTATCACCTTCGTTTTTTCTCAGAAATTATGCAGTGTAGAAATTTGATATTTGAATAGTAATACATCGTATTAACCCATATATTTTTCACTATAGCTTATTTTTTTTTAAATATGCACAGAAGCAGTAAAGGGATGTAAATAAAGTACTAATTTTTTTTTCGTTTTTTTATATAATTTAAGAAGACTTGTTATTAGTAATACGAAAATATATTATGCGTTATTAGCATTTTTTAAAATTTTATATCGCTAATATTATATTGGTAGAATTAGTTCGCAAATATTGTCACGAAAGTTCCAACTTATTCGCACTACTCGTATATTCGTATTACTCGTATTTTCATTACTTTCTCATTTTCAGTGGGTTTCTCATTCGGTATTTTAATTTTTTTCATTTTTAGAGCCTATAATGTCTCGTATGTTACTGGGAATGCCACGAATTTACGACGAATTCAATGTCAATAATATCCCATTTATTGAAACGGCAAGACAATTTTGCGGCATGTAATGTGTATAAAACTCCAATTTCAAAACTCAATTTGAAAATAATTTCTACGTTTGCTTAAGATTTGATCATAAAGATCTTAATAATTACTTTCATTAAAGAGAAGCATAAAGATCTTAAGCATATTCAATTGTAGGAGCATAGAAAAGCTATTTGCTCTCCTAAGAGAATTTCAGTTAGTCACGAACTAATTAAACAGCAAAATTTTAGACCAAAGTGTGGCAGTCCTAACGGATTTTCTTGGGTTTGTAATTATATCAATACGTTCTTACATCCCACGTGGATTTTTTAAAATTTTGGTTTTTAAATTATATTGATTTTAGATAGAAATTGTTAATAATTAAAGAAATTAATTAATCGCGACATTTCTTTTCTTTTACAAGCAATCATCATATTTTCAGTACATTCATATATAGTTTTGGACTTCTACACTAGATGGCAGTATTAGTTTATTCTAGTAAATATTTGAATTTAATTATGTATTCACATTTACATATTATCAAATATATTATTATCACTATCCATCACACTACGGTTATAAAATCAACAAGAAAACCATTATGGACTATTACGCGACTATCTACTCGAAAGTTCTTTACATTCCGGATGAGTTTGCTTTATAGCTCATTATTTTAAGGGCTAATTCTATTTACTATGTAGGAGATATATATGAAAATTATTAGAACCTTTTTAGGTAATAGAGGTAAATGAAATACAAATAGTCATGCTCGACACAGAATTTAATGAAGTAAACAATTAAAAATAAATGCGAGATACTGATCGCAGGCTGTCATTTGAATGTAAAGGTGGTTAAAAATTATTCTATCTGAAACGTTTGGCGATAAACGATGCACTTTAAGTAAAACTGGTCATTCGTTTAAAGAAAGGAAAAGCAAACGTAAAGAAAGGAAAAGCAAACGTAACCAAATTTCTATGCAAAACATTAAGGTGGGCTTAAAATAAGTAGACATCTGGTCGACACAGACGAATAACGGAAAAAAATTACAGTTTCAAAGGTTTTGAAAACAAACAGAAGCAGAGTGCAAGCGGAAATATAGGCAGAGATCCTTGCGTCACGCGGGAAAATGAAAATGTTTGGTTAGCGTGCATAAATTTTAACTTTGAAATTTAAATCAAGGGCGACTGTTTGCGTTCGTTCTGTCAATAGAGAGGGAGTGGAATAATTTTTTTCTTCGTGTTTTTATAATTAGAAGAATATATTCATTTCAGAAATAATTAAGCGATTATTAAATTAATTAATTTTTAAAATTATTATTTGAATAAATTTATATTTAGAGAAGTTACACAATCAGTTTCGATCAGTGTAGTTATTTCATTAAAAACAAATTTTAATAAAAATCTAATACATGAATACTTACAATACAGTATGAGGTTGCTAATAACCGTGAGGTAGTTCAGGTGTGTTCGTATTTATTTAACTGATCAGATTAAAAGAAGCTTTCTTAATTAATTAAAATAATGCACAATAGTTTTACATATATATATATATATATATATATATATATATATATATACATACAGTATACATGGACCCCCTAAATCTTTGAATGGGACATTAAATTCACTGTAATTCATCCTGATTATTCATACCATGACTAACAAACCTGCACAGAGATCATGCAAAGCATAGCTATAAAATTTGGTAACAACAAAGTTTATTAATATGGGCATGAAAAACTTCTTATTTTATACCAAAAACTATGAATTCTGATTTTAATAATTGTTTTCTTTTATGTTAGTAATTACATAAAATAGGGGAATTCTAAAAAAAATTTGTTCAACTTTTCGAAACTCAGAGTGTAAAAATTTCACTTAAGATGATATAAAATAATTCCAAACTTTATCATTATTAGTGGTTGATGAACTTGGATAAATTAAAGAAAGAAAACTTTAGCATGAAATCGTTTTGAAAATTTAATTTTTTTTGGAATATCATCACAAAATTACAAAACTTCTTTTCTTCTTCTACTTGTTTACATCAGAGACAGAAACACTTATTTGAAAAGATATAAAGTGCATTTATTTCAATCACGCTGTTGTTCGTTTGTTGAGTTCAGTTGCTTGTTTTTCGCTCTTAGTACCGTAAGTTGTCACTATAGTATGCCATTTTATAGTTTGATGTGTTCTTGTGGTTTAAACTTTGGCCACTTGAGTTGTTCTATGCATCTGATTTGTATTGGTGTATCAGAAATAATGACTTTGCTTATTACCTGAATTTATGAAACAACTTGAACTGTTTTACGTGCCACGAAACTTTAAACGTATTACTTACTCGTAGTGTAAATATGCCATGATGCATTATTAGTCGCACGGCGCAGTGATCGACACCGTATTAACATGCATCACGCTGGAAAGATGCAAAGCTCCAAAGTGGCTACACCAAACAGTGAGGAGGAGTTTTCTGACCATCTTTTTATCAAAATATGCTTGTCATATTTAGAATAATCTACGAAATATTCTGGGTAAGGTTTCAAAAGAGTTTAATAAGCTTTAAACATTGTTGAAAGATAGGAACAAATACTGATTGAAATTAAAAATGATCCAACAACAACTCTGAGTACAATTGAAAAGCGTACTGGAATGCCATATTTTGTTGTTGCTTATGTAAGAGGAGATATATATCCATGTAATATACAATGGATGCATAAGCTTACTTGCATACAGGTGTAGGTTTGTCGAGAAATATTGCGCAGAAATATGAAAGCTCGGAAATATTTTGACAACATCATGATTAAAGGTTAATAAAAATATACGCGGATAGGAATATCTTTCTCATTTCATTTACATTATTTATAATACGATAATTTTCAATCCAGACGAAAAGCCAGCTTCCAGGATCAGTTCTCAATGAATTTGTGGAGTGGAATTTGATATATAATTTATTGGTCCTGTCGAGCTGTCCTCAAATTTAAATGAGGCATGTTTGTTGCATTTTCTGTAAATTATATATTGACAAAATTACTAAAATATTTCCCAGTAGACGCAATATAGAAAACGTAGTACCAGCAAGATGGTACATTATTTCGCTATGCAAATAACGTACTTTGACAGGAAAACTACATTTCTCCACATCGATAAATCGGTCGCAGCGATATTATCAATTGACCATTTTACCTATTTTAAACATGAGTCCACTACATGAGATCACATCCGAACGTAACTTACGAATAAAAATTGGGATTATAATTCCACAGGTCAGGCAAAATAAGCAACCTTTTCTAATTTGATTTGTTTGCGACGTAATTTTCTGAGGCGATGTGGACTGTATTTCAGTTCAAAACGAACGTCAGTTTAGAATTTCTTTCGTTTAGAATAATTGGTATAAGTAAATCAATGTATTTAGTGAAATAATACCTTTAAACTAATCAATTATTTATATAAATTCTTGCATATAATGTTGTGTTTCACTTGTACAAACTACTACATATGACAAAACAGCTAAAAAAATCTTGATTATTTTTTTAACTAATTGATGAGCTTGCAAAAACAGTAAATTTTTAAAATGTTCCCGTACATTTTATGAAAGTTTTTTTTCCGTTTATATGCTATTAAATTTAACAGTTAAAAACTAGTAATAATAATATAATAGTTTTTAATTATTAACTTTAAATTGAAGATAATTTTTTTTGTTTGAGATAAGTTTCATGTCACCTTTATTACCTTTTTTACATAGTGGGTTTTCAAAACTTAGGCGGAATTATTAGAATATCACATGCTATAATAACTTATTAAAATTTAAAAAATGGTTTCATGATTTTTGATGAAAATAAGAAGGCATTTTATAGTTATACTAATAAGCTACGTTTCTACCAATTTTTTGGCATCATATTTTGAAATAATTCTCAAAAATATAATAAATAGTTTGAAATGTGACTAGTATATTAAAAGTAAAGATGTAAATCATTAGGCGTATTTTGATTACAAACAGTTTAGACATATAAAACGTCTCTTTGGTTGAAAAATGTTAAATTAGATCAGTAGATAACTAGATGAATTAATTTTAAACTTTTGTTCAATTAACTCCATTCATCCTGCCATTCAACATCGTACACAATGCATTAGCATAATTTTAAACTTTTGCTTAATCAACTACATTCATCCTGGTATTCAACATCGTACACAATGCATTAGCAATTTCCCTAATATCTTTACGAACTGGAGTTTTGAACTAAACAACTATTCCATTTAACCACACAAACGCGCTTACGAACATTCAACTTGTCCCACAGAATATCCTATGACGTTTTCGAATAGATTACTGAACGAGGTCAAACTTACTTCGGTACAAGCTCCAGTTGTGGAGCTTAATTAAGCTTCGAGAGTGCAGTCAGCTAGTTGCTGAAACGTGTCGAGGAATTGGAGGCTAGTTTTAGTAATTGAGTATCATACGAGCATATTCACTTGACCGTATAACAATATACTATCACATACGGAGTAATAGTGGTAATACCTATATTATGTTTAATAAAGAAATAAAGATGTTGAAATTTTGAGTCATCCAGTTGTTTATTTTTTCCTAAAAAATTATTTGTTTATACCAAAAGCTCTATGTTTACCGTCGCACATAATTGTTGGAATTCGAACTAAAACTTCAGGTAAGAAACCCTAAATACAAAAAATAAAATTGATAATAAAACCATAGACATTTTCACAAGAAAATTGAATGCTATTTTAGCATTACTTCCAGACAGTGACGAAACTAAATATAAAAATTTGAATACATGTGAGTGTAAAACATAGGAAAATGCAAGAATCTGTCAACGATACTTTTAGAAATAAATTTATTAACTATTCTAAAATTCCAACTTAATACTAATTTATGAAAATAAATTTTATTTTCTTTATACATTTTTCAATAATATTAAACCAGCCGGGAAAAAAGGTCTTTAAAATACCGATTTGGAATTGAGAGTAATAATAGATACTAAAACATACCAACAACCTACAATGGTCTATTCGGAGTAGAAGGAATTGAAGTGTAACGATGGATTGGACTTCTTATTTCATCAATTTTGATACACCAATTTCTAAATTCACATTGTCATCCAAAACTTGTATTAAAATTATAATCTCTTAAATACAAGATGTCTTAAAAATATGTTAAGATTCCACATTTATATATGAGAGTAAGCACCAAAACATACAGTTATATTTTGATACAGCTGATTTTAATCAAGATAACATATTGAACAAACTTTATTCAACAAATACAAATAAATTCAGTGTTAATTGTATGTCATCACAAATAAATGTTTATTGTAAACTTTTTTGGAGAAAAATTACTCAATCGGGACAAATGATAGATTATACATACTATATTCTCGAAGAAAATTGAAATTATTCATTACAATTTTTTCATTAAATAAGATTTTCTTTATTTTCATATTAACTGTTTATCCATCTCTGTATGAATGTATGTTACTTTAAACTTTCACTAAAACAAAATATTTTTGAATATCTTGGTTTTAAAGGACATCTGAACGTGATATTGTCGACAATTCAGGTCGAAAGTGTTAACATTTATTTCCACACCGGGTGGATCAGCTGACAATAATTGTAAATTGTGAAATAAATATAACTTGTCTTTTAAATGAAAAAGCCAACCACATCACTCACAATTTTTGTAGAAGGTTTACTTAACAATATGTGAGTTGGTCTCTTTTGAATCAAACCCTTGTTTCCGAAGATCGCGTCACGAAAACTTAATTCGTCGTATGACCTTTTATATATGACATGCCGCTCAACGAATTTTTATACAATATACTATTATTTTAATTCTGCACTTGGTTACACAAGTGTAAATGCAAATTTGTGTAAATTAGTTTCTAACTCTCTGATTTGCCTTTTTAACCATGTGAAATAATATTAAATTTACATCTAAAACAATTATTTTAAATCTCAAACATATATGACTGATATACAACGTAATAAAAGAACTTCCATTTATTTTACCATCATCTACAATTATAAAAAAAATATACATGTATTTACATACGCGCCTTAGAAGCTATACTTCTCTGGCATAATACAAGAAAAAATGTTATTTAGCAGTAATTAATGAGAATAAAGTTATAAAAGGACGAACGTGATTACAAATACGGTTCGTAAAATCTAAATTAAACCAAATATTTCAATTTTAAAAATAAAAATTTATTTTCTCACACAGAGTAATAAACATGTGATCGTTTTATCTAAAATTAAAATCATATTCATTTAATAAGTAAAGAACCTCAAAAATTGAGACACACCAACTTCTAACAAATATTCCTAAAAAATATATTACGAAATATCACAAATATTTTACAAATAGAATTAAATACGTATAATTTCTAAATTTCGTACATTATCATAGCTTCTTCCAGTGTTGACTGAGAATACTCGTAAATGATGTACAGTCACGAGTATTTTTGTTAACTAAAATACCATATGAATACTTTTGTACTTTCAAGGTATGGCGTAAGTTCAAATCTCAGGACATCTGTAGATATTTTTACGCATTTTTATGGAAAAATCTAACTTTAAATTTAATTATTTGCTATAAATAATTCCACAGTTTCTTGTTCATAAAAATCTCCTATAACAACATTTTTCGAAACTACCTCAATTATTAAAAAAAAATATTTTTAATTATTTCAAAAACGTACTACAAATAATAAAAACATTTTAAAATCTTTATTATTCGTTCACATGATTTTATAAAAATACATTAAGAGCGTCAGCGTCATACTTACGTGTTCCGGTAAACAGAATATTTCTTTTCCATAACAAAACTTACAAAAGTATTACTGGCAAAATAAATAAATAGATAATTCGTAATAATATTAAATATTTATTTCATCACAAATACAGTAATGTGATGAAAAAAATATAGAAAATTCAATCTGGTTTACCCTTCACGTGCTGATATATCGATCAGGGTAAATACAAATGTAAAATGTATGTAAATTACCATATTATTTTATTAAATGTATGTAAATTACCATATTATTTTATTAAATGTATGTAAATTACCATATTATTTTGCACTATGTGCCATTTATTTTTAATTTTATTCATTTGATCATTTATTTTCCCCAACCTCTTTTTCAACCGCTGCTCTTTATCTTGACTTATGTCTTCATTTATTTCATGATTTTTGTATGTATTCTTAAAAGTATGTACAGTAACTTTTGAACAAAATGAGCATCTACAATTGTTAGTTACTGTTTTTTGTCCACTCTATTATATTTTAATATAATTTTTGGCCATTTTCAAGAGTTCCTTTAAAAGTTTTAAACTTTCTATATAATATTTAAACTTTTGAAAATAGTAAATATTAATGCATAAGATTTTTTGTAGCTATGGGCAGTCGATTAAAGAAATAAAAAAGTGCATAATTTTATCCCATCGGAAAATTTTTCACAAAACTAAATTTGGTACAAAATAGCAATACAGCAAACTTGACATGATCGCAATACAAGAGAGTTATCAATATGAAAATACTTTGAAAAAATTTTCATTTAATGTTATCAACACCTTTTCAACCTCGAGGAAAAGGCACTTGCCTATTCCTTCAACAGGAAATCTAGTGCGACTCAAAATGAAAGTAATTTATCACTATTTTGCGTTCGGTCGTTTTACTTAGTTCAAGGATTGAATCGTAGAATTCAATAGGTCAGTCTGTTTTCCAAGGAAATAAGATCAAAGTTTACGTGAAAAGAGTAACATATCTATCTTTTAATGCATATTAGTTAAAAGATATAGTTCATTATATCGGAGTAAAAGATGTTATGAGTTAAAAAAGGGACAATACTGACAATATATATTTATATATATATTTATAAATATATATATATATATATATATATATATATATATACATATATATATATATATATATATATATATATATCTATAAATACATATATATATATATATATATATATATACCTTTTTCTCCCGATATTTCCTCTTCGTCTTCGCACATTATACCATTCAATCATTCACGAGCAAGAGATTACCAGCGCCTAAAATATCAAATTAGAGCGGATTCGGTAGGTTAAAGTTTCCAGACGACCTTTTTGGATAAAACATGTACCATTAATTAAATAATTAATTGAGTATAAAATAATTAGTCAATGTATAATCTACTGTAATTAATTTTTCCAAAAATAATTTAATAATTAACAAATTTCACAAATCTGCTGCTCTTGTGTGGATTTGTAAAATGTTAAACTTGTTTAAGAAAGTACTTATCTGCTTTGCCGACAGATTTACATGTATGGTATAGAGGATAGAGTGTATGAACTTATTAACCTCTTAACTTACGTAGGCACACCAAAGAAAATATGTTTTTAAAGTTTATGATCCGATGGTGTGAAGCAGATTATTAAAAAGTGTTCTTTTTTCCGTGACTAATTATTAAATTAGTCGTAACAATTTTATTTAAAACTAAGCGTAGCAATATTTAAATATAAGCATATATAAAATAAATTATTTTCTAAATTTTCCAAAAGTCTTTACTCAATCGTAATCAATTTGAAATTTTCCAAATATTGTTATTTGCGTTTACCCTAGTATGGCGATAATCAATTATTTACTCGGGCTAGTATATCATAACTAAGTTAAAAATTTAATAATAATAGACTTTTTTTTAATTAAGTGACTTTTAGTAGTTATTTTTACTTTTTGTTTCTGTTTCTTTTTAAGACTTACTTTTAGAGAATGATTACTTCTCACTGATTAATCAAATTGGAATTTGAGAGTTTTATTTGCTATTTGCTCACTTCGAAAACCTTGTATCTTCTTTTATCATTGTTTATTAATTTGTCACGGATATTGGATAAAACATTTCATATTTTATCAGATGAGCCTACCTACAACTAATAGGTTGACTGCTAATGCATGTTGCAGTTATTTTCAGACATGTTGTAGTTAGTGCGAATCTTAAATTGCTTAAAGTATTCACGGTTAATTAATTGCTTAAAGTTTTCATGATTTGACCCAAAATAAAATACTATCAGAATTAAAATACTGGGGTGGATTAAGAAGATCCCCTTCCATGTATTAAAATAAATTCAGACAATAAATATGGCTCGATTCTCTTCGTCCTTCATTGCTAAATCCATTAGATCATTATTAAAAATGTTTCATATGATGTAAATTTCCATACACATAAATGCTTTTATTTTTTTTAATTGGGAAGAAGAAGGAAGAAAATAAAGGAGTATAGCAGTAATTTGAACCCACAATTATAGATTTCAGTTATGATTTCTAAAACCTTAGTTATGATTTCTAAATTTTAAAAACTTAGTCTTAAAGCAATTTTTTTTATATAATTTGTGGCTGTTTTTTCTTTATTTCATAATGCATCTAAAGTAAAAGGATGACGACATCCTTAATAAAATTTCTCATAAATAAAATTTCATCGTTAATGAAATTTCTGGTTGTATCCTTTTTAGGCAGTCAACATCAACTCCCTTACAGTAAAAATTATTATTTTTGAGACTTCAAAATTAGGATTTAGATAATGTTTACTATTTTCCATCATGAGGGATTTCATTTAGAAGAACATAAAAGGCGTTAGAAAGCAATTTTTGCATATTAATTCATTCATTCTATATTCCTTCTCTATTTTCTCACATTATCTATTCAAATTAGCCAAATCAGTGATAATAAAATACCGCGTTATCCTCTATGATATGACCCTTTCCTTAATTTATTGACACCACTATTCATATATAATCTATTATTTTTCGAGCCCTAGTAACACATTTTTTAAATTTTCTTATGTTTCTTGGAGATCTTCTTGTTTTATTTTAAATTTCTTCGACTTTATACCTTGTTTGGTTTTACGTCTATCTTGGTCCTCCATGTTCTGTCTCCCAAACACTTTCATGCTAATAAATTTCCCACCGAATAATTAAATATATATTTCCCACCAAATAATTAAATATATAATATCTTAACATTTCTTCTAATCGTTACGCTCACCGTTTTGGTTGTAAAATGCATAGCAGATTTCTATATTTTAAATTTAGTCGCAAATTTCCTTAAAGATATTTATAATTCTAAGGGCATTTTAAGAGTTTATTTGTGTTTAATTTCATTTTATTCTTCAGAGCTTCAAAAATTCCTTTAACATATCGAATTTTCGTCAATAATTATCCAGTTATAATTGAAAGAATATATTATCGAGTTACAATTGGAAGAATTTCACAATTCGATCGCAATTTTACCTGTTACTTTGAGTGTTATAATAATTTTCTACCCCAAAATAATATAAATAAATGTCTGGTGTTTATATTTTAAATTTAGAAATAACTACGTAATATATGTCATCAATTTAAGTAAATAACATTAACAACATAACAATAATCCACTCATTTTTATTATGCTATATACAGATGGGATTTACTTTGCTGGCAATTGTCGCAAATAGGAAAGGTATGGAAATATAAAAAATACATCCCAAAAAAACTAAAAGTTCAGATAACAAAATCCTTGAGAACCACTCGTATTCAAATAAACCTTAATGCACACTAACACTCAAACATTATCTCACTCTATGAAGATAATATCTATTGATATTATCTCTAAACTTGCAATCGGAAATACGATAGAAATGGGCTGAAAAAGTAAATGGAATTTAGAACAGGGAAAACAAAAGATCCACATGTGATATTTTCATAATAGCGGCGCACTTCAGTGCGCGCTTCCGCTTTTAGTCCACCCCGCTGTGCAAATAATGGAGAGTTTCGCATTTTATTGCACAGTTAGCGGTATTGCCATACGTAATTAAATAATTACGTTGGGTTTGTATTTACAAACAAGGACGTAATTAAAAATTGATACATTAAAACAAAAGATAATTATTTTCGATATATTTATTTAATGGCGTCCCTAAAGTTTCCTTAAATAGATGCTTCAAGAAATTTGGGCAATGGATGTATGCTGATACTATTTCATGGATATTTTTTTTCACTTTCACACGTATATTTCGTCCCTTTCTTAATATTTATATCACTGGTATTTTTTTTAGTACCTAAACTTTGCTTCTGTAAAATTATAGTATATTCTCCATATTTGAAACTAGTAAAGAAACAAATCAATAATATATATTTTGGTGTATTCGTATGTTCATGAGTACGTTCGTACATATGCACGTACGAATACAATATTCGTGCGTAGAAACAAGTAAGCCTGCGTGTATGCAAGCCAGTATGATTGGATGTGATCAGTCGCGCTTGCGTGCGAGCGTGCGTGATTGTGTGCGAGCGTGTGAGCATGCGTGGGTGCATACGAGCATGTGTGGATGCGTTCATACGGCCACGTGTGGATGCGTTCGTACGACCGTATGTACTTACGGGCAGGGCGGGTGGTCCGCTAACTATGTATGCATGTATGTAATTATTTTTTAGTGTATATACAAAGATATGTTTGTGTGCTTGTGAGTGGTATGCGCGCGCACGAATTCGACTACTGCATTTCAATGACCGTTTCCTAAAATGTATGTCAAAAATTTTCAAAAGTGAAATCTATGAGGAAAAGAAGAAAATATTCTCAACATAGGAAAAGAGAAAATAGCACGTAAAAAGAATGAGCAACCATAGCTTAACAGAAAGCTATAAATACGAGGTTAGCGAAAACCAATTCTCTATGGACATAAAGAATTAGGTACCTATATACCGTACAGACTAAGACAAAAATCAAAGCAAAACTAGAGGCATTTGGTGACATGAATTTAGTTTTAACAATCTTAGGCAGTATGCAAAACACTGATTATCAAATGGTTTTAGTGCTACATAATAAAAAAAGAAATAGAAGAAATTTTCTCTACCTACGGATAATGATATCGCTGAAGGATTTTGGTCATTATAAAATACAGGTTGTCCAGCGGCAGAATTCAATGTTTGAAAAATTGTAAAAAAAAACTACACCTCTAATACAAAGTAGGTTTATTTTAACTTTATAACAACAAATGCGGATTTCATTTTATTAAAACCACGTTTTCCAAATGGCGGCCATCGAGTCTGACACACTCTTCGAGTTTAGCACGCATATTTTCAAAATCGCGTTTTCAGAGCGACTGGGTTATCCTACTGACTTCGGCTCGAATATTTTTTTTAAGTTGTGTCACAGTACTTGGATTTGTTTTGTAAACAACGGATTTTAAGTATCTCCATGAGAAAAAGTCACACGGGCTTAAATCGGGTGGCCACGGTACGATACCGTTTCGGGATATATTTTTTTCTGGAAATAACTGCCGCACTGCATTCATAGACACATTAGCAGTGTGAGCTGTGGTCCCGTCCTGCTGGAACCATGTGTTTTGGTTGAAGGATGGACTATTCTGTAGTTCTACTCTGAAAAAGTCATTTAACATCTGGGCATATCTCTTCGAATTCACAGTTACAGTTTGGCCACATTGATTTTCAAAGAAATAAGGCCCTATGATTGCAGATGCAGACATGGCACGCCAGACTGTTACTTTAGGCTTATGTAAAGGCTCTTGATGCATTTGTCTTGGATTGTGGACATCCCAGTAACGAAATTTCTGCTTATTCACATATCCTTCAATGTGAAAGTGAACTTTGTCACTAAAGAATATGTTGCCCATCCGGGTAGTAGTACGAAATCTCAACAACATCACCTCCGCGTAAGTTTTTCTTAATTCAAAGTCAGAATCGTGTAAATCTTGAACAATCTCATATTTTCAATCATCTGCTTCTGTTACGTTTTTACTGAATGCATGAATACCAGGATTTAAAATATTCAAAAACTTTCTACAACTTATATCGAACGAAAAAAAAATTAAGTTTCCTTTTTGAACATTTAATATATTTGGCGTTAATTCTGTAGAAATTCATTATTCACAATTAAATAAAACTACGTGATTTAGAATTATTTCTACTTTCTTTAAGTTCTTTACCACGACCTAAGTTTCGTTGTATTACAATTTCTTCAGGTGGGTCATCTTTGGTAATAGTCCACCTGAATATGTTGTAATACAACGAAACCTAGGTCATTGTAAAGAACTTAAAGAAAGTAGAAATAATAATACATCATGTAGGTTCATTTAATTGTGAATTTCGTTTTTGCTAATTTTGTGCATGTGACGCAACTACTTCTATATGTAACTATTATGTTTATATAAGTTTTATTGAAATAATCCAAATTTTCAAAATTAACAGGAAATAGAACCTGCTAAGTACGGCAGGACTGACATTCCGAGGATTCTGTGCACACTTCAACATATTTAAAAATTAACATAAAAAGTTAGGACACTAAGAAGCAAGGCTGTAATTTAGTAAAATTTAAGTTATGATGTTTTTTTTCATAATGATGACTTTATCAGTTTCAGATACAGGGAGAAAAACTATTTTACAAAAAAACATAATGAAATAATTTTCCCCCTCAAAAATTATATAAAACAGGTTAATAAAACTTCAATCTTTGTACTATATTTTTATTGTTATATTATTATATTTAAATACATCGTAATTTCATCCTCCATATTATTCTCGACACGAACTAAATTTTAACATATTTCCAATTGAGGAATGTGGTAAGGAGATCCCTTGAGAAATTAGTTTAAGACTCAATCGTTTTAACTTCAATTATATTTTGAATACGTTTTGTTATTTTGCTTTCAAAATATCTAGAAATGATTTCGTCAGTAGAGTACTTTGAATTTAATTAGTTGGGATTGTCATTCACGCAATCTGTGTAGATTAAAAATACCACAGCCAGTTTTAGTTTGACCTATTAAATAAAAAATACTTTTGGACTAATAATGTGAAAAACAAAACGTTACCTTTTTTACATTTAGATACATTATAATAATTTGGCTAATACTTTCTTGCAATTATGCCTACGGTGATTTTTAATTAAGACGAAATTTCTCCTTGATCTGCTGAAGCTACCCCAATCCCTCTATATAAATAATAATAAACGATTATTTCAGGTAAACATAACTCCATTTCTTGACGTGTTTCAGTACTAAATTTTTATAATAGATTAAAGAAATATCGATTTTCATCCAATAGCGATGTTGTCGTTTCTCAGCTTACAAAGTAGTCACAAAGTAATCAACACATGACTTAATAAACGATTATTTCAGGTAAACATAACTCCATTTCTTGACGTGTTTCAGCACTAAATTTTTATAATAGATTAAAGAAATATCGAGTTTCATCCAATAGCGATGTTGTCGTTTCTCGGCTTACAAAGTAGTTATTGTGTTGACTTGAATCCTGATCTATAAACGCAACAAGGTGCCTAAAAATATATTAGGCCACCAAGAGGTTATTTAGCAACATGCATCTAAACATACTTTTTGTATTGAATATATTTGGCGTTAATTTTGTAGAAATTCATTATTCCCAATTAAATGAAACTACGTGATGTAGTATTATTTCTACTTTCTTTAAGTTCTTTACCGACCTAGGTTTCGTTTTCTCCTTTCTAATAGCCCACTTTATCTTTGGTAATAGCCCATCTGAAGATGTTGTAATACAACGAAACCTAGGTCGTGGTAAAGAACTTAAAGAAAGAAAAAATAATACATCACGTAGTTTCATTTAATTGTGGACACTTGTTGTAGTTTTAGTGTTTTACGTAAACAAAAATCGTCAATATAGTCCATGCTATTATACACAGCTTCTACATCAAATTTCATAGCTTCTAGGTTTGCAAAATATAATGACTATTTTTTATTAGCTGCAAAAATATTCAGCAATACACGAACCGACAAAACCTTAACCCATTTGTAATAACCTTACCAGGAATTCTTAATAATATAAAACTTTAATTATTTCTAAAAAAAGAGGAAATTTTCATAAAAACACAAGGAAAAAGAGGTAAATTTATTGTTTCTTTAAACATTTTAAAAAAATAAACTTGTTATGAATTACTCAATGCTTATAGTCCTGTAATAGTAAATGATAGCTCAATATATGTTTGTTAATACAGTATTCTAAAATCAAGCCACTACTCCTATATGAAGTACCATAGGACATTCGACTAAAAATGAAGGGAAAGTGGAATTACGACCTAGGCACACTAAGCAGACCACTGTGTCAGTCAGATTCCAAAAACAAAAAGCTTGAAAAAAAAAGACCGTAGCCGTGTGTATATTTAAAAAACAATTTCAAACTACTCTGGAATTTTGATATCCCCTTCCTTCTCTCGCTCATCCTTATCTCAAAATATATTGAATATATTTGACCTGCCTACCTTTTATATATAAACACTGAGGTAATTATGTACAATAAATTTCACTTCATTGTCAAAATTATCATGAAATAATATTAAATATAAGTTTGCCATAAGACGTTCAAAATAAATATGTGCAAAAATTCGCACCATAAGTCGTACAAGAAATATTAAACTTCAACTTGATATGCGCGACGTATCATACAGTAACCCCGACATGAAGTTATAATCGATCGAAGCAATGTTGCACTGAAATAATTAATGTACCTAAGAGACACAGTTTAAATATAACTCATTCACAATTTATAACAATTATCTTCACGATCACTTCACAAATGTATCATGATTTACACAGCGACAATATTAACATATTTAAAAATAAAATGGAAAGGAAGACAAAAAAAAGTCAACATTTAACAACCCAATGAGAAGGCATCGCAGATGGTTTATTTTAGTTTTATGAAGGATCTTATACATCTTTATCATTTCACACCAAGACTAGATACAGATTCAGTATAACGTCGTATTATGAAGACATTATTGGAGCTGAAACAACACAAATTTCACACTGTAGATATGATGAATATATATTCAACATCGAAATTATCCCAAGTTAAGCTCAGTGCTACCTCTATTGAATACGCCTCTGTATAATAATATCTGCGCTCCCTAAAGTCTGCTTTATGTGCTGTGATATCGTTCATACTGATTTTGCTATGATTCTGAAAATAATATTCTATGGCCACTTACTGTATTCCTTAAAAACACTATTTAATATCATTTAACCTGCTTTTCATACATTTTAGGAACGACATCGAAGAATATTTCAAATTTCTTGTCTACCTTTAATGTACTCTACACAACTACAATTGAAATTGCTCATTATTGTTAGAATTATAAAAGAGGATGAAGCAAGTTGATTTTAAAATACTCCCTGTTTTATGGTGTCCGGGGAAAAACTAATCTATAATTGAAACTGAAAAACTACATACCACTTTTTTGACTATAGAGTATGGTACTAGCATCAAGACCAAGTGATACAGCCCTAATTTTTGAGGAATTAACCCATTTTTGTTATTTTTTATGGTTTGTCGCGCATAAATTAAAATCGACTAAAAATATTTCTTTAAATATTGTTGGAACCTTCGAGTTTATAATTATTTATCCCAACAATGTTCAAAATTGTACCAAATTTTCATATATACTATATATTTATACCATCGAGAGGAATAAGAAATCAGTTCGGGCAACAGCAGGTAAATTTGCTTTAATCAATATTTTCAGTCGAGTCTAAACGCTTAGTAAAATTCGGAATAGATTTAGAAACGAATTTCAATAAACTTTGAATAATTAAGATTTACATAGAGTTATGTTTGACTTTTAATTAATTAAACGGTTATAAATATTTTATTATACAAAAGTTATTGGTTCTGCTTAATTAAGCTTAGGCTTTGTTGCTAAAATTCGGTGCTCAGTACCTTTCTCTTTATAATATCAAAATTTCGATAAAAATTTATTCGACCAATCCAATTTAAAATATAAAAGTTACAATAAAAATATGTATAAGTAAGGTCAAAAAAACTTATTCTAGGAAGATAAAATTGACTATAACATCGTCCTTTCAAGCAACAGTCAGGAGAGTAAAACTTTACCAAACCCAAAATCGAGATATTACCAATATAATTATTCAATAATTTAAAACAATTGCATAATCAAAAACAATTCAGGAGTACTGAATTGTTGACTTGTTTACTAAAAATATATTAAACTTTTTTTATATTTTCTCCAACATATATAAGTAACTTTATGGGGACACCAGGTAACTGCACTGGATTTAAGGATATTACGGACTAAACAGTCCAGCAAATTCATATATCATGAAAACGGTAGAAATGTCGCATGACCAATACTATCAGAAATTCTTTTGACAAGAACTGAAGACTCGATTGTGAAATGTTAGATGGCTGTCCATAATCACACCAAGTCCCGTACATATCTTCATCAAGGGTATCATTGCGTATTTTTTCACATTAAATTCTAACACGTGACCAAACCACAACACAAACATTTCTTTCTAATTTGTTGGGAAAACTCATGTTACTTATCATCGGAAATTTATAGTCGTCAAACTTAAGTAAGCATTTTTATTTACTGCAAGAGGTTTATATATATATATATATATATATATATATATATATATATATATCTATATATGTATGTATGTATGTATATATATATATATATATATATATATATATATATGTATACATATAATATCGGCTTATCGTAATTAGAAAATCAAGAGTTTCAATGTGTATATAAAATAGTCGTCAATCACTAAGTGCTAGTGCCACCTAAATTAATTTTATTTTAAAACGCCAATAAATCAATGCAGATGATAGCATCTATATTAATTCAATAATGTAAATCTTCGATTTCTTTCAGCACCCGTCAATAATCTTCAATATATAATCCCTAAATAGTAATTAAGCAACATTTAGTTAAAACAATAATATTCATTAAACTGTACCTGAAATCAGCTTAAAATGAGCTTTTAAAACAGTGTGAATTCACTTGGAAAAGTTTACTTAAACATAATAAATCTACAATTCAAGCAAAAAAATTACTATGAAGAAATAAATTTAATTAGATGTTCGCAAAATATTTAGGTTCACAATAAAAATAATAAACTACAAAAATAACGTTTTCAGAGTTTTTGTTTCTATTTCAGTTTTATTTCATACGGTTTCGGTAAAAGCTATTAACTCAATTTAGATGAAACTTTTTTGAGAAACATGGTAGTTGTCGAGAAATAATGTTTAGTTGTCATTTCATTGGAATCAGTTCGCTCAATGAAAAGAATTTAATATTCTCAAAAATTTGTTTATGTTACATTATAACCAAGAAGTGTCTAGGTAATCGACGCAGAACATTTAGATAAATGCTCACTGCATCTATTAGTATCAATGGAAAGCTCTACGAGTATTTTTAAATATCTAATTAAATTTTTTATCCACACTTATAGTGGTAGAATGGACATGGCCAAATGTAAAAGAGAAAAAGGGGAGAGGAAAGAGAAGGGAAGTGGTAATTAATTGAGCAATCTGATTGTGTGCAGAAGCATGAGTGTAGACATCGTTATTTGTCGTCTTTCGTACATAAAATCTCGGATCTTGTATATGTACTCAGCAGATACTAATTGTACAAATTTCTTAGCTGTAATTATTGAATGTTCTATATGATCATTATCTTGAAATGTGAACGTGCAGCATATTTGAACTTAAATAGCATCACATCAATCCCAATATTTCTATGAAATTATCGGAAGACTTTTTTTATACATAAAATTTCAATAATTTTTACACGAACTATTTTCACAAATTATTTTCTTTCGTGAAAGCCGTAGGCCTACTATGTAAATGTTATTTAACTAATCACTTACGCCAGCATAAGCCAAAGACGTAATCTTGGTTAGTTTCATTTAATAATTTATGGGATTTGCTTAATTATTATTACATTCCTTAATAATTATTAGCTCTATGTAATTTATTTCCCTGCAGAGTAGAATTACTTTTAACAGTAGATATTATTTCTAACTATGAGTTACTAGCCTAGGACTTTTAACGAATCTCTTTGGTAGTTCGATCTATATTAAAAGTTATATTTATGTAGTAATAAATGCAAATTTAAGTACAAACATTTCCTTTATTCTAACTTTTCTGTTGTCCGATTGATATTTACCTTGATATTGACTTCATTAAGTCTCCGTACAAAAATTGTTTTTCTATTAAACTATTTACAATTTACTAAATCTATTAAACTATTTACAAACACTGATTCAATTTTTTACCCTATACATTTATACTAACACACATTTTTCACAAATGTAAAAATTTTCTCAAAAGCTATGAGATATAGAATCAATATTTATTTTTTCCTGTAAATTTAATTTTTTTTAAATATTAATAGGAAGTGAAACATTCATCAGCAGAAAACCAAGTTGGAGCGACGGCCCCTGTGTAATTGTTACCCATTATGAAAATACCAATTTAACCACGACCAACCTAAATTAGACCGACCAGCAGATTTTATTTTATTTATTGTTATTATCGCATGGGTTTATCACTTATTATTGTATGGGTTTATCACAAGATAGGCCTATCGAGAAAGAGCTATCGGGTTTTCAACTTTTCTTGAGTTATCGCGGCATATACTTTACATCAAAGGAAACTTCTAATAACACTGTTTTATTTATAATTTTAATTGCAGCAGTTTCTAGGGTAGAGGCAACAAATATTTTTGGGAGATATTCTCAAAAGTTATCTCCTGAACTATCTTAAAATAATTCTGAAGTATTCTTTTTGGAATTATTGGAAACTCGACTATTTCATCTCCCTCAGTCAAATCCCGTAGATCGATCACTTTATTTGTACCCCCTAATATATATATATATATATATATATATATATATATATATATATATATATATATATATATATATATATATATATATATATATATATACATACCACACATTGCATGCTTACGTATTATAATTCTACATTATAACGAAGCGAAGATGTGTTACATTCTCAATAAATATTATACATATAGGCATGATTGCGATTCTCCTGGGATAACCTGATTTTTCCCATTACCAGTGGCTATATTTTTCCAGGAGAAAATTGGTTATGAAATAAATAATTAATTTACCTTGACTGACTCGTGGTGGTGGTGGAAACAACGATTTTTACGTTTAATGTTTTGCACCTTCACTTTTGGAGCGTCGTGTTGTTAGCGTTTGCTCTACGTCAGGTTAAGTTTGTTAAGTTAATTTATTTTTTGTTTTTATAACTTTTACCGTTTTGGTGTTATTGCTTGTTGTGAAAATTACATGTAAAATTATTTTATTGTTATAAAATTTTGTGTAAAATAATTTTATCACACAATACATACTATTAACAATTAACTGTTCGTACCGCGCTCAATCAGGGCATGTTGTAGGTTCGTATCAAGTGTAATAATTAAATATGCAAAAGCACATTCATTCTTACGACTTCCTTTTATACTATTATTAATTTTTTGGTCCATTTTCAGCTTACATAACCTTTATGCAAGATCTGAGTGTGATAATGTTTAATGAATTTACATTCTACATTTATACTGTGGATATGTATCTCGTAAGTCATAGCGTTAGTTGTTAACAACTAGAACAATAACTTGTAGTATATTACTTACATAGATGAAAGGAATTATCCTATGAAGGAATTATTGAATATTTTAATTGATATAAAGGAAAAAGCCTATTAAGGGACTATTTTAAAATAATTAATATCATAACCTTATTTAAATACATTAAAAAAAAACCAAGCGTAGAGCGAGGGCTTAACTTACGAAATGATAAATACCACAAAGGGAATAATTTATTATTTTATTAATGTGTTTCTTCAGGAAGAAATAGCAAGGACGAAAGAAAGACCCTAATGTGCGATATGACAATGAATACAAAAAGGGCATGATGCCTTACCAATTTTTGCCAATATCACTAACGTTACTAGCGCTATTGAACTTATTTATTAACTTTATTAATTGTTTTGTAATTATTCGTACGTTATTTACATTAAATATTAAAAAAAATAAATATTGGCTTCGTTAAAATTTAGCTCCGTAAAATTACTCATATAATTTTAATGCTTATTATCTCCATTATAATGGCATATACTAATTTTGTAAAGTTTGATGCTTTTAAGCAAAAAAAACATAAACCCTATTATATCATTCAATAACCGATTACCAGTCTGAGTCAATCATTTTTTTCAGTAACTGTTTGACGAAAAAACTCCATTACGTTATAAAGCTTACTAACCCGCCTGTATTTCCATAGTTAACGTTCAAAAACTGTTAGGCAGACTAAATAAAGTTCCGAATATTTTAGTTACCTGTATCATGAAATGTATCAATTAAAATTATCTTTAAGGACTCAAAATTGGATTGAATAAGAGTTTTAGATGCAGAATATTTCATATGATTTGATCCCCAGTTTCGTTTTATTCCGTTTCCTATTTCGAAATGTTATGCTTGCTTTAGCAGCCGCTGTAAACGTGAACTAGGATTTTCTAGTACTATCAAGTTAAATTTTACCACTTCAAATCGAAAAATGGAAAACTTTTAAGATCATTCAGGGGTCTGTCTCTCAGTCCGTCTATCACTGTCGTTTTTTTCAGAAATTATGAGGTGTAGGAAGTTAATATTATAATATTAACACATCATTTTAACCCATATATTTTTCTCTATAACTGACATTTTAAAAATATGTGTAGAAGCAGTAGAGGGATATAAATAAAATAATTATTTTTTTTAAAATTGGTTTACATCATTTGAATTCAAATCAAAAATTGTCGTTATGAGGAATACAAAAATATTTATACGTTATAAGCGGGGTTTATTTTATTTTATATTGTTGATATTGCATTTGAGGAATTAGTTCGAAAACGATATGTTATTTTGTGTGTACTGTTATTTTCATTGCTTGATACTTTTCCGTGCGTTTTTTATTCGGTAATTTTTGCATTTTCAGTACCTATGATATACTAAATTTCTTGCATTGCCACAAAGTTACAATATTGAAATCGGAAATATCACATTTATTGAAATCGGAAGAGAAGTTTGCCAGATTTAATTAATATGTATTTACATATATATATATATATATATATATATATATATATATATATATATATATATGCATGGGTTCAAAACTCTAATTTCCATGGTCAGGTTCTAACCAAGTTTTGATAGAACCACACAAGGGTACTCCATCAAATAAAAAATAATCATCCAAATTGATTGACGAATGTCGAAAATATGAGGAAATATAGGCATTCGAAATAAGGACCTGTTTCTATTTTAATTCAGTTAAAAAACAGCCTCAACATATTCGACTATTTTTCAATTTGAAAACAATTTCCATATTTTCTTACGGTTTAATCGATAAGCATAAAGATCTTATTAACAAATGTGTGAAACTAAAGTTGTTTCAAACATTTGATCTCTATGCAAAACATTAAGTGAGGCTTAAAATATACAGATATCTGGTTGTTCTTAATTTTATATATATATATATATATATATATATATATATATATACACACACACACATATATATATATATATATATATATGTATACATATATATGCACGTATATATATATTATATGTATGTATACGAGGACCACTTCAAGTACTTGAATGGGATATTAAATTCATCGTAATCGTGCTTAAGAGCATAAAATGAATTCAAATTCGTCCTTTACGTTTCCCGTTTTGTTTCTACCCTTATTGCTGCTTGTGTTTAAAAAAATGTGCATCTCAAGTAGTTCCATCGAATGAAACATTGCACAGAGTATCACGAAGACTATCTTGAAAAACCATAAATAAATTACAAAGCTAATTGATTCCATTCCTTTCATTTTTCATGTGTGTTCGTGTGTGTGTGTGTGTGTATATTTATTTATACATACATTTATGTAAATAAGTGTCTAAGATATTGGTGCAACCGAAAGTTATCGACAGGGCACCTCATAACCAATCAATCCAGATTTTTCATATATTAAACTATCCTGCATAGAGATTATGCAAAGCATAGCTATGAAATTTGGTGACAACATAACTTATTAATGTATTAATATGGGTAAGAACTAACTTCTTATTTTACACCAAAAACTAAAGACTCTGATTTTAATAATTGTTTTGTTTTTTGTTTGTTATTGTATAAAATATGGAATTCTAAAAAATTGTGTTTAGTTTTATGGGAAAAACAATAATAGTAATACACTTAAATGTGGCATAATAAAATTTCTAGGTGCTTATGTGAGAGACAGAAACACATATTTGAAGATATATAAAATAGAATTATTTTAATTTCACTGTTGTTCATTTTCAGACATACTAGAATATGTCTGAAAATGAACAACAGTGAAAATGAAAATGAACAACAGTTCATTGACAAACATACTAGAATATTTCCCAATTGACGCTCTATAGAGAATTTAGTACCAGCAAGGCGGTGCATTTCACTACGCAAATAATCTACGATGACACTTAAATCACGGTTCTCCACATCGATGAATCGGTCGCAGCGATATTACCAGTTGACAAATGTGCTTGAAATAAATTCGATTAACCTTTTTTCAATATGACCTATTTTAAACATATAGTTCCCTGGAGGGAGATCACATCTGTACGTGACTTACGAATGAAAATCGCAACTACAATTGGGTAGGTGAGGCAAAATAAGCAACCTTTTCTAATTTTATTTGTTTGGGACGTAATTTTCTGAGTCGATGTGAACTGTATTCCAGTTCAAAACCGATTTTTTCGTTTGGAAGGTCTTTCATTTAGAATATTTTTTATAAATAAATCAATGTGTTTTGTGAAATAAAAATTTTAAACTCATCAATTATTTATCTAAATTCTTTGATGTAGAGTTTTATTTCACTTGTACAAATTACTACATATGATCGCGATTATTTTTTTTAATTTATTAATGACCTCTCAAAAATGGTAAATTTTTAATATATTCCCACATTTTTTCAAAGTTTGTTTCGGTTTACATATCAAGAAATTAAATAGTTAAAAACTATTAATATTAATATAATTGTTTTTAACTATTAAATTTAATATAAAGATATTTTTTTTTATTAAAACTATTTTCATGTCATCTTTATTATCCTTTTTACATAATGGATTTTGGGAACTTGAGCAGAATTATTAAAATATCATATGATATAAGAATTTATTAAAACTGCAAAATGGTTTCATTGTTTTTAATGAAAATTAGAAGATATTTTATAATTATACTAATAAGCTGCGTTTCTACCAAAATTTAATTGCATAATCTCGATGCATGATCAATAAATGTAAGATAAGACGTCAATAATCTTCAAACAAGCTTCTAAACTATACACCTTTGTGTAACCCTGATTTACTTTAAATTTAATGCTTAGAAGTGCCACTGCCCATAACTTTCGGTAATACGCCAACGCAGTAAGTCTATGTGTATATATATATATATATATATACACACACACACACACACACATATATATATATATATATATTGATCAGCGTCACCGCAATGATGCACTCGGTCCTGTAGGTGTCACGAACCGGTTTGCAATCACCTTGACTCTTATGAAAGCGAATAAGCCTGTTACTAATAAATTTGCGAGTTGCGGTTAGTAATAAGTCGGTAGGATAGCGACGTGGTTTTTATTAACAATTTTTTTAGTAAATTTGTAACAAATTTTCGTCTGAAAATCCTGTAAACTAATATTTTTGAGATGATCACACAAGATGCAAATCTTCAAATTATTAATGCTTATAAAGTTTTGGAATAATGACTTTAGCTAATTTATTTTCTGCTTAGGAAGTAGGTCAATAATTTAGCATAAGTTTAATAAATAACCGATTTTTAAATAGACATATTCTAAAAATTACTGCGTAAGGCTCTTATTGAGTAATATGAGGATACAGACCTAAATTATTTTCTAGTAAAATAAATTAAAATTAATAAGAAGTTTGTTGAAGTTTACCATTTTTCAATCCTTTTAAAATTTAATACTTCAATTTTTATGTAAATAGCCCTTAAATTATTTACCACCCATATTTCTTCCGAATTATATACAGAAGTATGTGTAAATCAAACACTTCTTGGAATATATGTGAAAATAAACAAAATAAAGCTTTAAAAAAAAATAGCCTGTATAATATCCTTGAAATGTTTAGAAATTTAGTAAGGCGTTTTCCAAGTTTTTTTATTTAAAACAAATTTCTTTTATCTCCTTTATGATATACAAGCCTCATCTTAATTATCATTTTGTTTTCGAAGAATCATAGAAAATATTTAGGAAAGACTCCGTAAAATTTTGTGTTAAATTTTCGAAACATACGTATATTGTACGATAAAAATTTATAAGGAACCAAGTTCGAGCACACTATTTTTCAGAAACAAACTTCGAAACAGGCCTCAAAAATGTTATAAATTGTTTAAAGTCCAATAGACCAGTGAAAGTGGCTACGTAAATGTTTATCCTTATTTTTATCGCAAACAGTCTGAATATGAAAAACTTTTTATTGGTTGGAAAATTTTAAATCAGATCAGAACACACCTAGAATAAGTCATTTCCACTTTTGCTCAATCTACTGCATTCAATCTGGTAGTCACCATCGTACACGATATTCTCTGCTGCTATTACGAACCATATATTCAACTCTACAACTTTAACCACCGTCTTTAAACCACCACCATATGCGCACACGAGTATTCAACTTATCCCGCAGAATGTCCCATGACACTCTCGAGTTGGTTACTGAACGAGGTCGAACTTACTTCGCAATAAGCTCAAGTTGAGGAGCTTAAATAAGCTTCGCAAGTGCAGTCATCTGAAAACGTACCGAGGAATTGATGATTAGTTTTAGTAAATTAATATTGTACAAGCGTATTCACTTAAAAGAATAATATAAGAGACTATTTTACACGGAGTAATAGTCGTAATACCTATGTTAAATTTATTAAAAAAGTAGAGAAAGTTTGGATCGTCCAGTTGTTGATTTTTTACCTAAATAAATTAATTTGCATATGTCAAAAGTTTTATGCTTACCATCATACACAAATATTGGAATTCAAACTAAATCAGTCAAAGACCTAAATATAAAAAAAATATTATGAGTGAAAAACCTCACACATTTTTATAAGGAAGTTGAATGCTACATTAGCAAACAATTCAAGTCAATAAAGAATTAAATACAAGTAAATTAAATATATGCGAGCAGGCAACCAAATATTTTAATAAACTTTTTTTATGCAAGCAATCTCTTGCAGTCCTCTTCGGACTCATTCTCGTGTAAGAAAATACAACAATCTATCAAATATATGTTTAGAAATAAATTTATTTACTGTTCTGAAATTCCAACACAACTCTAATTTACGGAAACAAAACAAGAAATGTTTTTAATCTTTTGACCATATTTAAACAACCGGCAGCTACAATAAATTAAAAATTATTAAAAAATTGTTAAAATAAAAATCATTAAAAATATTTTTTTCATTAAAAAACTTCTCTAAATACAGATTTCAGAAATTTATAGTAATCGATTGAAAATTTAATGATTTAAAGTTTATTGATCGATTGGACTTGTCATTTCAACAATGTTTGATACACGTATTTCTAAATTCGTTGTCGATTATATATGTGCTAAAATTGCAATCACTTAAATATTCAAAATATGTGCTAAAATTTCAATCACTTAAATATTTATTGCTTCAAAAATATGTTACGAAACACCAAAACATACAGTTACGTTTTTTACAGCTACTCTTAATTAGGGTAAAATAGTGAATAATAAATTTGCAAATTATAAATAAATAAATTCAGTGTTAATTGTACGTCGACATAAATAGTATTTCTGTAAAAATTCTTTGTGGAACAATTACTCAAACATGACAATACACATTATATTCTCTAATGAAATTGAAATTTTTCATTGCAATATTTGTATTAAGTATCCTGTTCTTTAATTGCACATTAACTGGTTTTTTATCTCTGTCTGACTTTTTGTAACTTCAATCCAAGTTATTTAAATGTATAATTAAAAGTAAAACTTCACTAACAGACAAAATTTCTCAGCAAAATCTGATTTTAGCGAAACACTAATACATTATGTCGGTATTGACACCAATTTTGGCCGAAAGGAACAAGATCACGTGCTTTCTATTTCCACGCTCTGTAAATCAGCTGACAGTAACTGTAAATTACGAATAAGTTCAATTTTCCCTTTTAACAAAAAAGCAAACTATTTTTGTAGAAAATTTACTTAGCAACACATAATTTGTCCACTTGAATGAAACTCTCCTTTCTGAAGGCCACGTCACGAAAACTTAACTCTAGGAAAGGTCGTGCAGCTTTTTAATATATACGTCTTTGCTTTTTAGACATAATACGTCTCTCTGGAGGATTAGTTATATTCAGCCAGAGAATTTTAATACAATTTAGCATCCTGACAAAACATAAAAGTGGTTACGGTTGGTGAAAGTTAAAGTAAATAAGTTTCAAGCGTCGTGACTTACATTTCCATCTACGTAAAATAAATTAGGGACACGTTTTAAACTAAAATATTAAATTATAAGCGCATATTTCCTATTAAAACAGCCACAATTTTTAAATGACTAATCAACTACACGTATTTACAATTCGGGGCCTACCACAATTGTATCCCATTTGACCTCTAACAGGACAATTATACACGGAAATATTAGTGATATAACAATTATATGCAATAATATTAATGGTAGAAATATTAGGTTGTGCGTAGTGAAATCTTTTTAAAATGAAAGCTACTTCTGACATATCTTGACCAATATTTCTTGATTGGATAATATTTGCGCTTCAGGTATACTTTGCTTAGTGAATCATTGGTTGCGTACAGAACGCGACAGAAGTTTGAATTTGAATCTCGATGCTTGATTTTTTGTCTTCTGACTTTATTTTACGAAATAATGTTTCTTCTTTTCATAAAAATCAAAAACAATTCTTTATTCTATATTTGTTAAAAAAAGTTTCTTAATATTACGTCAATAGTTATAAAAAAAGATTAGATTGTTGGCGGTCTTTATTTGTAAATATTTGGGTCCATGGTGCCTTGGACCTTTGAATAAAACTTCTAAGTAAATGCAATAAAAAAAACTTAAAAATACTATTATTTAGGGCGCATTTTTCGATCCTCGCAAGTGAATCAAAACCCATACGATACTACCCATTGACCTAGAACTATGAAATTGGCAAGAAGCAAGGTCTAGTAGTACAATAAAAGATAAAATTGTTTAATTTGTAATTGAAAATTGTTAATTTGTAATTGTATCATTTAAGAATTTAAATATGATATAACTGTGAGAGATATCGTTCATTCTAAGAAAGTAAAATTGTGTAAATATTTTATCTTAATATAAGATTAAAGAAAAATTTCAAAATGAAAAATACATGGCACATTTAAAAAAAATGAAAATGCAAGTTAACTTTATATAAAATATTTACTTTTAAATGCAAGTTAACTTTATGAGTTAACTTTACGAAATTGCAATGCACGTTATTTAAATAAGTACGTTCGGAAAAAGGCGATCTCTAAAAATAAACGTGAGTGTCATAGAAAACACTGAAAGGTTTTAGTATAACAAGAGGAAAAATTAAAACCAGACTATGGATAAAATTAAAAGCACGATATTCATACAAACATAACCTACAAAATTCGTAAACCCTAGAATACTCTCTGGATCAAGATGAATCATGACAGACCTCATTTATTGAAATCACTTTAATAGTTTAGTCTGTATGAAGGAACCTACTTACTCACATACATACATATATACCTTACATAGCCTGTGAATGCATAACCCTTCTTCTGCCGTAGTCGGGCAAAAAAGGAACCAACTAGTAAGTTGGCAATTCAGTTATTATTTTTCAAAATACCTTTTTCTTCGTGGCAATTTATGTATCGCTTCATTTGATGGAACCATTGAGAGAAACAGTCGGCTATTTTATAGTATAATTATTATACTAGAGTTGCTAAAAATAGACAAAAATTATTTTTGGCCATATTTCTTACAGCTGTGAAAGATTTAGCAGGCAATATATTTATTTGAATATTAACTTTATGTAAATAATGTTAATAGCTGAAAATAGTTTAATAGAAATACTGCGCATCCTTAAATGTTTATATTAGTTTTAAGCGACTGTAATTTATTTTCGTATTCGAATTATCTACTGATCAGATACTCAAACAAATCAATTGTGAAATTAGTAATTGTTATTTTACAGTTTATTTCACAGTTAAACATTTCATCCAAGCGCATAAAATTACAGCTAGGCGTTTGCGCGGAAGAATGAAATAAAAACTGTCGCACTCATAATTTTGCACTGATTAGTAATTCTCAAATGTTCTTTAAAATTTGTTCGTCGTGTTTATAAGTCAAATGCTTCCATTAATATGATTCCTTATTGATAATTCATGTCTAAGTTTGTATGGAGTTCTACTTATATTTGAGAGGTTTATTTTTGCAATAATCACGAAATTTTCCACTTCGTAAGAAACATATTTTGCATTGCATTTTTGACGATATTATTGTTTATAAATAAATTATTAGAAATAATATGTCCTCTCAATTATTTATACGTATCGACCTGTGTAAAAAACTATCATCTTTAGATGTCTCTTCCCTCTTAATAGACTTTATTCATTTAACGTGTTTTCTTTTCCTGAAGGAACTCGTTTTAGTTACAAATTTAGTTTTAGATACTTCAAAAAAAATTATTTTTTCATAACAGCTTGTAAACCGAGGCAATTCACCAAAAATACTGTTAGACCAAAAATGTCAAAACATCGTTACGTGATTTTGGTATTTAAGAAGCTACTTAAAATGTTTACATGGAGTAGACTGAAAGTCAATAAGATGGATTTGAACTCGGTTATTAAAATTATTTTTATAGTAGTTATAGGTAATGACTTTCTTAAGAGCAAATTGTACATAATTAAAAAAATAATGCAATTATCGTGCAAGGTATCAGTAGACACTCGTTAATCTTTTTGAAGTAGCCTTCGTCCAAAATTACTCGAAGAATCCGACTCTCTACAAGTTTTATCAACAACTTCTGTAATGTCTTATATACTGCCTGTGTGTACCCGAAAAAGGTACTAATTTCTATTTCATGATGGTTTGTATTATATTCAAGACCCTTGATTTTGTCCAATATCGAACACGGTTAAATAAATTAACCTTGTTATAATAACGAAAAATGGAAAAATCGAAACTATCCCTCAAAATCTTTTCATTCGATTTTTCTGGCTCTCTAACATTAAACTGCCTGTCTGCATTACATATTTCTTCCATCATGTCATGCTTAGATAAACTTTTTATAATATGTAATAACTTTATTTACCAACCAAACGTACTTGCCAATTGTCTTTGTTCCCATTTTTCTCGGAAATAATGTTTTGCAACGCGTCCACTTAAAAATGTCCAACGTAGAAGTCCTTGTTTGTGATGCAGCAATATTACTTGTGGACTTTGCAAATTTTAATGTGAACCATATGTAAATAAAAATTTGGAGTGATCATCCAAAAAACTTTAGCAGTAACAAAACTGTAACAAGTTTTAGTTCTATGGAAGCTATAATCTCTATTCATGTTTGAGTGGACCCTGCAAGGATTAATTTTAAATATATTTGAATGCAAGTTTGGGTTCATCTCCCAAACACTTGGGTAGTAGCAGGACTTTATTTTCTTGTATTTTATGAATGTATTACATTACTCGTATTTAAGTGAACCTTACAAAATTGAATATCGCTCACGTGAATACAAATTCAGGCGAACTCATAAAAATTAAAGTTAAGTGCATTTTTTTGATATGCAAATGTTTCATAATATAATAGAATAAGGAATTGTAAAGAGACATTTGACTGCTAATTTTCGTTACATTAACCACAGTTTAATAATTCTCTAGACCACATATAAATAATATACATTTTAATCATATTACAAAATAATTGCTTCTCTAAAATCAATCATAAAACAGTTCGAAAATCGTAGTTAAGAAGTTTCACTACAAAGTCAATTACACAATTCTGAACAAGAATTGAATTTACCTATGCAACTGAGCCTGGAGGTAATGCACGTTTTTTTAGTGCATCGTAAAAAAACCAATGGTCCAAGCATGTCGTCACTTGTCAGTGATACGGCACAACACAGCACGGATATAGGTAGGGTGGAGGTTTCTCCTCTTCCATATTTCGTTTCTTACAAAATTGTAAGTAACTTTCACTAAAACCATAAAATAAATCCGTCGTTTTTTAAAATATAGATTTATGGCAGTCATTTAAAAAATAGTCATTTTTTAAATGACTAACATTGCCTTCGGTGAATTAAATGACTAACATTGCCTTCGGTGATGTATTTTAACTCAATAGGTTAACAAAATATTGGTACATTTGTCTATTTACCCGCATTTATTTAAATAATTAGTATTGTATCTTAAATACAATCAACCCTAAAGTGCAATCATTAGATTATTCGGTCTTATGGAACAAAATTTCTCTGAAATATTAGTAAATATGACTAACTTTCTCTAATTTTCAAGAATTTTAGTGCTATTGAAATAGGTTAAAATTTATGGAAGCAGCCGTTATTAGTCATATCTTGTAAGGAAAGTTATTCTCTCTGTATTTCTTTCAAATTTCTTCCAGAACTGTGTTTCTTTCAAATTCCAAATTTCTTCCTACTTCAACGAAAGATCCATAGAATAATACTTTGGTATTTATAAAATGACTAAATATCTTGAAATACTTCATACATATTAATAATTACTTAAATTTAATGCACGACTCTTGATATGAGATACTGTTTTTAAATATTTACTTGTGATAGAGCTTTGTTTTAATCAAAACCTATATTATGATGACATTTTAAATAAATATATGAAATTGCGCTCAATATTCCGAGAACATTTACTTTGCATTAATTAAGTGCAGAGTGCACAACATAAGTACCATTGTTTCAAAATGAATATATATATATATATATATATATATATATATATATATATATATATATATATATATACGGAGAAAGAGACAAAGATAAATTTAAATTTGTCCTTACAATCCGCGCACATATAGGTCTGCATTAATGAAGTACGAAATAAGTACCGTCGTCCTTTCAAAATATGGACGTTAACAACGACCGTTTTACAAAATTAAATCATTTTCATTCCTACATAAACACTTTATCTAAAAGAAAACTATTATAAAAGCAGCAGCATCCGCTTTAAATAATATTTAACAGTATTCATAAGGGAGCAACAATTTTAACTTGCATAGTAATATACTAATATATTATATATGCACATAGCATAGGTTACTTAATTGTTATTTGCATAAAGAATTCATAACATTATATTACATTTTTATCCTATCTGAAAGCACACTCCTGACATAAACTAATATTGCCACGTCAGTACTGGTCATTAATATGTTATCCATACTCTACGTTTCTTAATTAATTGGAAATCGAGGTTTCTTAAAATGAAAATTAAAGTCCTTCGGCTAATGTAATTATATACAGCAAATGCCAATTATTTTAAATCTATAAAAATGAATGCGCCTCTCTATTTGCAACTGTTGTTATTCTATTCACCACATATATTTACAAAAATTTATGTATGATAGATTTTACATACACTTTTTTTTCTTTATAAACAACCATAAGCAAAGAAAGCAAATTTAAATAAATGTAAATAAAATTCTACATAGATTAGTGTTTAGTTTCACTTCAGTAAAAAGCTGTAAAATTTTTGCTTCGTATACGAATACGAATTTTTGATAAAGTAATCAGATAAAAAATTAAAGCTTAAAGTAAACAGAATTGTTTTCTCCATTGAAACACGAACTGACATATTTAAGGTAAAAATCATAAGGTGGTAGAGCAAATTCCTGCCTTGGATGTGTAGTAGATTAGCTATATTTTTCATAAAATATAGGTTGATTTAAATCCAGTATTGAAAAACCTCCTAAGTATAATGGCAGAGGTAGATTGGGAATATCTCAATGTCTAATTCGCCCTCGCAGAATACAATGAGCACTACTAAAAAACATGTCAAGCACGACAATAGCTTCACGTCGACGATTCCGTACACATTTAAACATTTATGAACAATTAATATTACACGACATTTCTGGTAAACTACTTACAAAATTTAAATTTTTGAAACGAAAATATGTTGGATATTACACATATTTAAAATGAATGTAAACTTCCGCATCGAATTTAAATCATCAGTATTTGAATGTTTTCGAAAACCTGTGCCATAAGACCTACAATTTTGCTGACTTTCTAGATTATAGGTCAACCAGAAGTACTCTATAGGTTTTCATGATGACATAAATAGCAAAACATACGCTTTAAAGGGCTATATCTTAATGTTGCCTGAACGAAAAAAATTAACAGTTTTACAGAAATATAAAGCCATATGCCTCAGTACATGATATTATCAACTTCAACTTGATACCTCAACCCGTTTCTGAAAAAAAGTCTTTGACACATTGATGGATGGACAGATATACAACCAACAGTTACTTGGAAGTGTTCCTTTTTATAATTATAAGGGATGGAACACTGAATATCTAAATACAATATTAACTTTATCGTGTCTACGTTTTTGTCTACTTTTCCGATTGACATACAACTTTTCCGAAATACAAGATTTTACTTCGCAGTATGTTAACTTAAAATTTCTATATTATATAATTTTTGGTATAGTTAATAATATCAACGCAATTAGTAAAAAAGTCGTTGGTCTGGACGCTTTCGTGACATGCACTGGAAAAACTATTACAGATAGATATACTCACACTACGTATGAAGAAATTTTGGATCTAAAAAAAGTCCGAGATGACATTTATCTATTTTTATGGACAAGCACCGAAATAATTTTCAAGTTTAAAAAGTATGTGAATTTAAAATTGTCAATTTATTAATTTACGTAATTATATCTATTTCAAGCATTTTTAATAAAGTTGACCTTTCAAACTTCGTAAATTAGATGGTCTGTTTACGAGAAATTACAAGTTTTTAAAAGATGGCAAAGGTATAAATTTGATTTTGATGGCGTTCGATGTGATGCATTGGGGAAAAGAAGATGAGAAATGAGCTCGCTTGGGGCGGGAATCGCATAATTTATATTTTTACTAAATTACAATAAAGCGTAGGCCTACATTCATGAAAGAAAAAATAAATATAAATAAACCTTAATTAAATTACTTAACTACAACCTTGGGACTTCAAGACGCACTTCTTTACGTCTAAAAAGTTCAAAAAGTTTCCTAAATGCTTTATAATTTGGATAAGTAGTTTGATAGAAATTAAAAGATATTTTTATTAAAAGATTTTCTCTTGTATTCGAATGAAGTTGGATACGGTATACTCGTACACAAAGAGGGGAATATTTTAAAACTTGTTTGTATTAAATTATAACCCAATCCACTTTGACAAAAAAAGTAAATCCTAAACGAATAATTTAATTGCACCTTTAGGTATTAATTATTGAGTTATTATATGCATAACAAAGTTTCTAAATTTAAAACCAATAAGTGAAAATAGTTACCTATGAAATTTTCTATAACCTTGTATAATCGTTGAATTAAGACATTCAACATAAAATTAAGACAACCCACAAAAATATATCGGTAAGTACAGAAAAAGACAGGATTGGGAAAGAAAAGACAGTGCAAATGGGAGTTATAAATACAGATATGAAAGGAGTTTTTTCAGACAACCTTTGAATGCATGAATTGACAGCGCATTCCGAATCACCTTACCGTGGTACGTTCCCACGGAATATGAAATAGTGGATAACTTTGTACTCGTGGATAAAAGTCCACTACAAAAAACCATACCAATCCCAACACTAGAATAAAACAAGGCTAGATGCAAACTCTTTTCTCACTTGCTGGAGGTTATATCCAACCATGCCCAAAATTAAAAAAGGAAGGAGTACATGTCAAGATGAAAGCATTAAACTTTAAAAGTAAAAAATCGGATGAAATATATTTATGTATTTTCTTCAACATAAGAGAGTTTATCATACTGATATATATTTGTTCTAAGTAGATAAGATATAATAAAAGAAGCATTTCGTTTAAACTCATTTTTTAAAAGAACCCTCGTGTAGTAAAGTTTTAAAGTAGAAAAGCATCAAATAAAATAAAACTGTTTTCTAGATTCCATATTCCATATCTTTGTGAAATACTGTGCAAAACTTAAAATGAATACCCGTCTGGACGTGGAAGACGAATTGCGGAAAAATTACCATTTTAAAAGGTTTGGCAAACAAACGGATGCGGAAATGCAGTTGAAATGAAGCCCCGAAGTCCGCGCGAAAACGAACATTTTTCATTGCTTTGCATATTTTTTTTTTGATTCACTTTGAATTGAAATTAGTTTATACATTTAATGTTCATTACGTGAGTATAGAAGTGAGTGGATGAAATATTTTCATGCTATTATTTTAACAAAGAAGTTTTCCGTAGAAACATAATTGAAAGAGCCTCCTAAGGCTATTCTTGTTATCGAGTACGTACTCTTTTTAATTTATTACCACACGGTTCCTATTCCATTGGTAATAAGCTCAAATTGTCAAGTTTAACTAAACTCAACAAATATGATGGGATTAGTTACTGAAAACAAGTCAATGAATTAATGGGAAGGTCGGTTTTGGTGAATACCATTATTCAAATATATTTTTTTAAGATGGGAAATATCATTAAACCAGAATAATTTGTGCTTCTTTTAAAAATCAATAAATAAAATTTTAAGTGCATTGCTGTAAAGGTTTTTCTTTGCAGATAATTTATTAAATGCATGAATGTCAAAGTTCGGCTTCAACACCTGATAGGATCAAATGCGGACATAGGTATCATTTTCTGTATTTTTCTCTTGATGATATTAACTCAACCACCTACCACAATAAAAATGCCAATCAAAACAATAAAGGATTTGTAGATATGTTTATTTATTCATGCTGATAGCGGCATAAGGGATTTTAATCTAATGGAAAGTGGAATTAAAATACAGTAATCCATAAATATTTTTCTTAACCATAGATATTATCTATACGACCACAGGTTACCGTCGTACCATGATTTAAAATAATTCTGTCATCAGATGCAGTTGTTAAAAATGGAAAGGAAAACATGTAAGTAATAAAGAGTCAAATCAGTTAATAATTCCAAATCTGGAGATATGGGTAGACATCGTATTATAAATAATGCGTACTTTTCTGAGGAAACATATGACTGTCCCCAATTTTTCGCAGATCTTCCTCGGTATTTTTTTATATTTTTTATTATTATCAATGTAAAATTATACAAGAGGTTAAAATAATTATGATCAACACCACAAGTCTAAGTTTAATCTAGTGAGATCCAATTTAGATTTCACAAAATAATAGCTTGGAAATACACGGCATTTTACGAGGTGAAATAGCTGCTATTCCGTCTAACGATGGTTAATTATAATTTATAATTTATCAACGCTTTACTAATTGAACTTAACTATAAATTTCTCAAGAGTAGGCAGAAGCAATATGAAGGAGACGGTTTCTGGTAATAGCCGGTTGCATTCTGAAACTGCTGAGCAAATTTATTTGAAATACGTAAATAATTTCTTTTTTCAAAACGCTTGAATTACGGTTAAAAAGTGAAAAGAAGAAACCCAGCTACCTTTTAAAGAATAAAAAGTTTAAATAATTAATTATAATACAGATTCGGATTACCACATGACCACGTTACTGATTACGAAGTCATGAGTTCTTTCAAATTTCGAGTCGAATAGTTACGGTCTTCAGTTAAACCTTTATACATGTATGGGACATATACATAGAGGTGCATTTCAGAATGTCGTGAAAAGCTCTATTAAAGACTCACTTTCGAGACACGTGTGGATAAATTCTACCGCTGAAGTGTTGTGTCGCCCAAAAACCGTAACGAAAAGCGTAATGCCATGTTATATTCCGAATGCATAATTTTCCTGAATGTTTAGTCCTTCACAGCACTAAAATGTTACTAAGCTCTTTTATTATTTAATGAGCGACGGTTAATAGAGGTGACGGTAATTGCATCAAAATACAACATCGTCATATGTACTTATAATGAAAGAATATGTATTTATTTTTATTTCGTTTGTAAATAAAAAGTTAACTCGATAATCACTTAACCAATTCCAAAAATCTTTCACTGTTGTAAAGCTACTTTATTCCAAATTAATATAAGCTATGCTACGTGCACAAATGCTTAGCTTTCCGTAAGATATAATAATATTCGTAACCCATATCGACAAAAAACTGACATAATGATTGCTTTTTTTGGCTTACTCGGAGTAAACGGTTTAATATATAACGAGATGATGTAAGAACGTATTGAGTTGTTAAAAAAGCAAGAAATTTATTCAAAAATTATTTTTTATCAAAATTAACTTAATATACAGCGTTAGTATTTTATTTAATAAAATATTAATTTAACTGAATTTTATTTAAATTCGAACGTCAAAAGATGTTGGGGTGTTTTCTCGCATCTAGGAGGAGTAAGTGTGCAAGATATTGGAGGTGCACCACTAAGGTAAATAGGTTCTTACCTCCACGTTGTATGTTATGGAGTGCACACATCTGTAGAATACCACCTCATACATTTTTCCTAACGAAGTTGCGGCTGTGTACTAGTTAATTAATAAAAGAGTGTTGCTTTTAAATTAGACAATTTAAAAGCAACACTCTTGTATAATTTTAATTGTCACAATTAAGTATTGTTATTTTGTCTCAAAGTTTGAATTTTTATATTAAATGTAATAACGAAATATTATCATGCATCATTATGACATTTATATATGTCGCGTAAGTTTTAGTTAATCTCTAAAGTAGCAATAATTAATTTTATTGGTAAATGGAAGATTTACTTTTGCTTATATATTAAATATGTGATTTCTTTTGAGAAATAATTCAAAACGCAGAGTACTACACTGGGTTTAAAAAATAAACAAATCCATCATGTTTACCGGAAGATGTCTTACCTGGAAAAATAAAAATTGTCTATAAAACCCGTGGACTCTATATATTAGAATAACTAGGTTTAAATATTTCCTACAGATTAGACACAGGGAGAAAATACTAATCTAAAATAATACTAAAGAAAATAAAAATCAAAACAATTCTATTAATTCTACCTCGATCATTACCTGAAGAATTGAAAATTTTGTGACAATCGTTATAAAATATAATAAGTAATAAATTCATCTATTTACTAGGAGTTCCTGCGGTGAAAATTTCCATTGAAAATTTAAAATTGATGTATTACAGCTAAAATTTTCCCTTAGTACTTCAATTTTAATTCCTCTCATTGTAATTCCTGACAGTAAATTTGTTACAAAATAAGTAACTTCTAATTAAAATTAATAATTTCCGGCGACTCCTAATTAAGCCAGCGAAATACGTGAAAATAATGAGCCTTTTACTTTCTATATTTTTGCAAGACGTTTGGAGCTTACTTTTCTATGTTAGTTTTTCTATTTATTTTAGAAGTTTCAGTTACTTTCGTCATAATTTTTATTTATAAATAATGTATTTAGAATACTAATCAGAAAGCTAAATTTCTTGAAGTGTTATTTCACCAGAAGTATTCTAATACAAATAACCAAGGAACCATGTCATATTCCCTACCGAACGCGCTTCATGATAATTCATGCACTCGTTACGTACATGTCAGTACAAATGACTAATTCTATGGACAGTTTGATTCATAATTATTTAATATGTGATTCGACATGGATTTGAATGGATTTAGCACACCACTCCGGTGTAGTTGTGGAAAGAAAACTCAAGAAAATAATTAAGTAACTGCTATATAATAGTATTTCTTAGAAGGAATGCTAGATGCAAATGTGTATTATTAGGTATTCTATGAATAAACCGTCATTTATTAGAAATAAATATGAAATATATATATATATATATATATATATATATATATATATATATATATATTAATTAGAAAATATTTAAACGAAATTCTTGAAAATCGTTTTACTATTTATTGAATTAATTCCGCAATTATCTACTTGTCAAGAGACAATTACCCTAACTTGTCATTTTACCATTTAATTCAAAAAGGTAACATTCTTTTAACATCCCCAGATGTTACGTCTAATTCTGGACGTTAATATTATTATGTACCCAGAACCTAACATATGTGAGGCGAACATCTGTGTGTGATTCTTTTTGATGCCCTTTAAGAGCATATACGCTTCTCTCATGAAATCCTAGACTGCATTCTTTACTGGGTTTTGATGTCTTCTTCTAGATCATAAAGTATATTATTCATAAATATAACGAGACTAATTTTGAAACATTATTCTCACGGAAATATGAGTCATGAATGGAAAAAAAACTTATTTTCGAAATGTGTTTTATGCTTATGTGCATAGTTGTTGCTTATTTATTTGTGGATGAAAATTTACTCTAATTCAAGAACATAAGTACACGTATTATCAACTTATTGTCGCACAAATAAAGCCAAACACAATGCCACAAGTGAAAAATATTAGTACAGTCACTAAATGACGAACTCGTTAAAGGAAATATAAAAATAAAAATTATTTCATGAAACTGACAAAAACAAACTGTAAATAGAAGAGAACAAACAATGCGTCAGGGACGGAGATAAGAGAGAAAATGTCCTGAGTGAATTAAAGTTCATCTATTTATATAATTTATGCTTTCCCGACATTGATTGTTTATACTCTATGTTTGAATACGATAATATAAATTGAAGTAGTAAATATCGTAATAAATGCATTTTGATCAAATAAATTCAATTATCAGAATATATATTTAAGTATAAAAAGATTGCAGTCGATGAAATACTGTGAATGCCAGTACTATATTTTTCTATTAGAATAAAATTATTACACAAAACCATTAAAACAATTTTCGTCCATGAGCCAATAATTTTCCGAATCATAATAAAAGTGTTTAAAAAAAACTGAATATTTTTAAGAAAAAACAAAATGGAATTGAAAAATTTTAAAATTCAGCTTAATTCGAATTCTCTTTCCAAATATGAATAGGTGGGCGTTATTGTATCAATTTTTCACCTAAATATGTTCATAAAGAAACACTTTATTTTCGTGATTGTTGGTAATTTTTTCTACGTATTTTTTATTTATTATCACAATGATAAAACGCAAGAATTAAAACGATATATAATGTAATCTTTAATTAAATTAATACAAGAGTCGTTTGATAATACCTCAAATCTCGTTATAAAAAGACCGGCACTAGCCTCGAAGATAAAGATAATGAGTTAAACTGGTAAAAACATTTCATTTTCAAAAAAACGTACGCAGATCTATTGGGTCGAACAGAAAATCCCTACACTTTTTTATAATTATTCTAAAAGATGCCCGAATGTTCGCAAATGTTCCCTCCAATAAAATCCTGAATTCAATTAGTATATTATAATCACTGACACGGAATACATGTCCAAAAAAGTTGATATTTTCCATGAATTATTTGGGAACTTATTCACGAACGGCTGCAACGAAAATTAAGCAAACGATGGGAGAAGGTACAGTACCTTCTCCCACTCGGTAAGATAAGAACGTAATTAGCGCCCAAAAATCATGTTCTTATGGTACTGTCACGAAATGAGAAAGACTTACAAACTTGGGTCTTGACTTCTCCCGCACAAATTGAATGAAACGCAGAAGCAACTGCTTGTTGATAGCTCTATGACTAATTTAACAATGATAGCTTAAACATGAATTGATTGGAGATAGAAGTGGATATTATTTGTCAATCATTATCTTAAGCATCTGTTGTTTGGAACCAGGAAAACCGGAGTTTAAATGCCTAAACCTAACCACTTTTATATAAAAGTCATGACGACTTGTCGGTAAAACTATGAAAGGGTTACTCCATTAGGACTTTCTACTGCCTGGAAATATAGTGCATAGACCCAGTTATTGAGTTTAGTTAGATATCATTACTACAAAACTTCATAGCAAACAACACAAAATTAATCTTTACTGTGACGACGCTCGACCGTATATATTTTTGAAGACACGCAATAAAATCATACAATTAGGTTGGGCTATAGTCGCTCACCAATGCTGTTTTCTGTGAGTATACTTCCACACTTCATTTATTTGTTTGTGCCGTGAATGTGACGCGCCGAGCACTTGTTTGTTGTTAATGTCGCACTTATGCAATTTATATTTAGTTTTGAAAACATTATTTTCGCCGTCTTTTTTCTTGTTGATATAATTTAATATGTTTTGTTATGAAAACTACTTATATTTCATTTATATAAAAATATTGTATAATTGTAAATTACGACTAAACCAATATTAACCAAATTCTGAATAAACAAAGTCAGCTACACCAATCACATTTTTCGTAGGAGGTTTAATTAAAAACCCACGAGTTGGTCACTTTTAAATAAAACTCTGTCGAATCGCGAAAACGTTTCTTCCTCTTCTGTGAAATATGTCTTTCTTTTTTATTTGTTTATATCTTCTAAAGTTTTCCCTTTTTTGTAGGCACCAGGTGCATTGTAGTATTCCGATAATTAAGAGAATAAATTTAGGTGGATCTAAAATAATATTTTGGAAAATAACAGCATGTTACGTGATGATAATAACTAGCATTCAGTCTATTATGTGATTTAACAATGATTAATAATTTTTAAACCATTAACGCCCAAGAAGACCGACAAAAACATAATTCTAAGAAATGGACAGGGCTTATTCTGATTTTGGATGAATTACTTCTCTCGGGGTTGAAAATTTATGAAGCTTTTTTATAATTTTTAAGCGGGTATTTTATAACAGAAAAATTGTTTAATCACCACGGATTCTATAACGCGTGGTCATTCCTTCGTGATGATTGATTTCTGCTTCATAAAGAAATAAATAATACTCATCTGATAATTTTTTTCTTTAATAGCCAATAATAATAGCAATATTGAATATATCGATTGTTGAGCAATATACAATTGTTAACAATAAAATATGATTAGTATTACCATAAAGAGCCCTTCTCATATTTTTTCAATATTTCATTTATTGAAGAAAACCAACATAACTCTAAATCAAATACCTATCTGTACTCAAAATCAAACCTTAAATAAAAAAAATAATATTTAAAACTGAATTTTGCGTTTGTGGGTTTTTAGGTGTTTTTTTCTAAAATTAGGTTGAAAATACAAGTCTTTAAAACCGTTTTGACTTAATTTTCTGTTCGTCTACATATATACAATAAACAAATAATAAAATGTAACCATGAAGTTTCATATTTTAAAAATCAAAACCCTTATTTATAATCTTTCTTGAATTTGTTTATGTCTTCACCATATGTCTCATACAACTATAAGGATATTAAAGGAAAATCCTTGCTAAACGCACAGATATGCCTTAAATTACAAAATTGTTTCACGTCTATACTAATATTGTAAAGAAGGAATGCGCCTTTTTTTGTTTGTTGCTTGTAGGGAGTGAACTCTAAAACTGCTTAAGTAGCAATTTTTATTATAAATTAAAAATAATTAATTTTCATACACTTTAATATAAGTCTATGCGGTAAACATTTCGAGATATGTCTAGTTTATAATGTATCTACAATTTTCCCTAGGTAGTCTAATTTTCCTTCCTATTAGCAGGCATAATCTTGCAAGATAAAATAGATTGTAAAATTAATAACTGCAAACAACACCTAATTAAGCAAGCAAAATTCATGGAAATAACGAGATTTTCACATTTCGTTTTTTGAGTACTCCACGTTCATATCTAAAAACTATTAGTTATGATATACTGTGATATGTTAAGGTTTAGTTTTGTATTTGTTTTGATTACTTTTGAAACTTTAATTTAATGTGTTTCCTAATTTCATTAGGAAACTAAATATTTAAAACATTAACAAGAAATTTTTATTTTCAGCAATGATAAATCATTAGAAACGTTTGGACATATATCATCGTTTAATCAGAGGATGCATTTCGTCTTTGCAATAAAACACACTTTATGATTTCTCACGCACTTATCCCGTACAATGTAAGCGGTTAGTTCTGTGAGCAGCTTTATTCAGTAACATTTGCTATCTTTTTCAATATTACCTTGAATGAGTTTAATACATCACCTCGGCGTAATCGTAAAATGACGCTATTACATGCTGCGTACGTTCATGAGGAACCACTGTACTGTCCAACAATTTTACAGACATTCCTAGGTATATTTCCTAAATTCTTTTATTGTTATTTATTTTCCATGTTACTTTGAAAACGTTATTTCACATTATTTCGTTAGTTTTGAATTGTTTGTCTGATATTTTGTGTCGAAGGTCATCTAAATCAATTCTTGTATTTTTAACTCACGACCAAAAAATTACCAAAATGTCCTGACTCAAAACAAGTTATAAGACCAGTAGAAAGTTGGCAAAAAAGACCAGTAGAAGCTGATAGATTACTGACAGTGATTTGTAAATTTATTTCAGATAGGGAAATAATTTAAGTTAAAAATATTTATGGAAACGATACGAGTATTAGAATACTAAATATTGTTTGAGATTTATATTTCTGAGCCAGTTTATTGGTTTGTGCACTACGAAAAAGGAGCTGAAATGATTTCGATATTTTTTTAATATGGGTCTGGGGTAACATATACGGTATGCTTCATCGCAATCGCTTAATTAAAACGAAGGTATGTTAATTTGGCATTTCAATGCGAAGCAAAAAGATTAATTTTTGGAATATGGGTGTTACTTGTATTCATCTTACTGTTAACTTAATATTTTCCCAAAGTCCTCGGTAACGAATCGTGGGCACAGCTAGTGTAAAATATGAAATATTTCATAGCTATACGTTTTCAAAGAGAGTCAACTCGAACTCAAAGTAAAATTAATAAATTTCACTGAAAAATGAATGAGATACTGTAGCAACAAACATTACAAGTATGAAACAATAAAATTCTACCAAAATAACGAACTAACATACTTATATTTATAACTATTTAAAATGTCTACTGTCCTTACACACGATTTGCGGAAAGAGACTAAAAGATCTGCGTCTTTAAGTTGTGGGATTTATTAGTATTGTAAGTTTCAAGCAGAGACTGTGTCATTGAACTTTATAATTCAATTCGTCAGCCTAATGCTGTAATGGTACGACGTGTTTTGTGCATGTGAACTCATATCTTCAGCATTAATTAACGAATTTGGGAGCTTATTTTTTATTTTAATGATGAGACGAGAAATTGATTTTTAGAGTCGGTGCCAAGTGAAATTTAGCACTCATCTGTGAGTGTGGGTATGCATGTATTTGAGAAAAGCTTCAATCCGGCATCGATTCTAAAAATCTTTGGAAGTAGCAGTATTATTTATGTTTATTAAGATACAGATATGATATTTTTCCAGAAGATTTTCAATTGCGTTCTCGTATTTTTATTATTTTATGATTTTCGTTGTACTATTTTTTGGTGATTATTTAAAGTCGATTAAAATTTTGGGTAAAAATGTTTTACGTTCCATAAATTTTAACTAAACATCCTGATTCTTTCATAAAATTTGCTACAATAAATTCTACAAATAGATATGATTGAAAGTATGAGGACTTTAGATATTTATAAAAACATATAAACTTAGGTTAATATCATTTTTGTCCCCTCTATTCATATCTATTTAAGACGTAATAATAATTATTGCTTCTGAAAGCTCTTTTTGACCGCATACTTTTGGAATATGTGTTAATAAATTCCACAAATCTTGCACCACAAGGGTTACGTCTCTCGAAAAAACCTGTTTTCCGAAATAGTCACTAATTTTAAATGCGAGGGACGTTGCATTACTTAGGCTAAAAATTTATAAAGATCTTTTGTTGCTGTATAAGCTACCTACTAACTACTAATTTAAGCTAAGATTTTTGTTTAAAAACGCTTATAAATAAGCCCCAGCTAATAAGTTAGTAGTATCGACAGCAGGCGTGAGCTTGTGGACGGGAAAATTTAAGTGCACTACGTCATAAAAACTCTACATTGAGGGGTAATTTTTTAAATTGGATATTAAATTATTTTTATGAAATTATATCATAGTAGACAAAACATTGTTATGAAATACCCTTGAGTTCCGATGATAATATAATTATATATAAATATGTCATTTGCTAAATATAATCGTGCATGCAATGTATATTAATTAAACTCTTATCTCGTTCTACTTAACTTCAGTGATAAATGGAAGTATTAAATATACAAAACTGTATGTAAATACATTTAAAAAACAGTTGTAACCAGATAAAAGTCCAAAAGGCATAAAACACATACAATTTTTTGAGTTTTAATGAAAAATCTTCCAGTTGGAAAATTAAAAACTTTCTGAAATAGTATACGTCAAAATTCACAATATTTCTATTATTTCTATATCAATTTTGACCTGAAGAACTAAAAAATTGCATAGCAATCATTATCGCATATAAAAAATAGTAGAGTCCGTAATAAAGCTGTAATTATCCCCTAGTTGTTCAATTTTCCTTCTTATTGGCTAGCATATTTTTCCAATAGAAAATTGGTTAAAAAGAAAGAATTTCTTTATTTAAACTTAACTAATAATTTCCTATACTTCATTATTAAACGACTGAAACCTGATGAAGGGGCAGGCTTTTAACGTTTCATATTTTTGCAACATTTATTTATGTTGTTATTTTTTTGCATTAAGGTGTAGTTATTCTACTCATTTTTATAAGTTTGTGGGTTTTCACTTTAACACGTTTCACGACAATTATTAAGAAATCAATTATATGGAATATAAATCACAAAGTTTAATTTTGTACACTGACGTATCACAATACGATTTGAATACATATCAAACATAAATCATAATCGAATGTATTTGCTTCGGAATACCCTTCATAATTATTCGTGCACCTAACACGTTAACCCAAATAACTACTTCGACGGGCAGCTTAATTCGTAAAAATTTATTATCTGGTTCAATATTTTTTTTAATAAGTGTAATGTACTACCACGGCACAGTAATATCAAGTCAACTCTTATAATGCAATTACTTAACCTGGTTATTTTTTAGATGTATATGATTTTAAAATAAAAAAAAGTTAAATATCATGATAATGGCCATGGTATTTCTGTATTGAAAAGGTTATGTTATGCAATTAGTCCTTAAGTACAATTTCAGGCATATGGGCGCCGCGGCTGTCTCGAATGAAAGGTTGTCTGTTAATCCAATTCTCAACCATTTTTTCGAGCAGTTGGAGTCATATGTTAGCAACAACGCAGCGCATGTTGTCTTACAATTGGTCCAACGGGTTTGGTTTATCGGCATAGACTTATTCACATATCCCCGCAGAAAATATTCCAGAAGTGTGATATCACACAATCGTGGAGGCTAATTCACAAGAAAATTACGCGAAATTATGTATTCATCAAATAGTTCCTGCAATAAACTGATTGTGTCGCATTAATATGGTATATTGCACGGTCTTTTTGAATTGGGGGTTGTTTATTCAATTGGGGAAGAAAAGGTCTAGATCTAAGGTGCTCTTCATTGACTGTAACGTTCTCACCGGCATCCTCTTTAAATAAATATGGGTCAAATTACTCCACCAGTCCATAGAGCATACAACGCTATTACATTGGCATCTCAGTAATGTCGCATAGATTTACTTCACTCCAAATTCGGCAGATGTTTGACCATTTGGAAGACAGCATTCGCTGCTTTATTGCAAATATACCCTCAAAAAGTGACTTCCAGATTGCGATTCATTCGCATCAGCTGCGGCACCCATACGCCTGAAATCATATTTAAACGCTAATAGCATAAAATTACCTTTTCAACCAAGCCAATATCATGGTCATTATCTTTATTTTTATTTATTTTTTATATTTTATAATCGTATATTTCTAAAAAAACACTCATCACTTCTTGAAAGGAGTACGAGACACTTGAGTATATTATTACATATTTTAGAGACTTTACTAAGGTCAATTTATAAACAATAATTTGTTGAAAATAAATATGAAATGAACTTATTAATTTAGTATATTTCAGGACATTAAACGAAAGTCTTGAAAATCCATTCCGAATTTACTGAATCAATGAAGACATTATTTACTTATTAGAAAACAATTATTCAAACTTATCTTTCACCATTTATTCGAAAAATTTACTTTAATTTAATATTTCCAGGTGTTACGTCCGAGTCTGAGTTTTAACATTGTGATTCTTTTTAAATGCTTATACACTCCTTTTGTACAATCCTATTTTAGACCCACTGATTCATTTGGGCATGTTCTTTTGAATACTATTATCTGGAAGAAGACCGTTATTTATTATAATGCGACTATTTTGTCACAGGGATTATTCTCACGGCATTACAACTAGTGATGGTTAGAAATGTAGTTTTTGAAATATGTCCTGATGATATGTATAGCAATTTTAAATTGTGTTTATTTACATATAAAATTAAAATAATTTAAAAACCTAAACACACATATAACTAACTGAAACACAAAACATTTGCCAATTGCAATGCAGAAAATGAATAACGTTAGTAAAATCAGTGAATAATGAATATGAACTCGTTAATAGAAATAAAGAATTAAAGCTTATTACACGTAGTTCTCATAAATTACAAAAAAAGTTAAGTAAAAGAGAATAAGCTATGTCAGAGAGATGGATATCAAATAGAAAGGATGCTATATTATAAATAGAAATTCATCTATAATTATAATTTTTATTAGTTAATAATTTATGTTGTATGTTTGAACGAAATCTTCGACATTAAGTCAGCAAATTTCTCAATAAAATATATTGATCATAAAAATTTAAGGACGAAACATGAATTTACGTGTGAAGCTATGTAATAACAGTACACATTTTCTAACTGTAAAAGGGTATTTACTTAATTTACGTAATACAGAATAGTTCACAGACCGTGAAATGTGATCTACGAACGTAAGCACTCTATTTTACAATTGGTATAAAGATATTGCGTCGAAATTAAATACGTTTCCTGTCACTACAAAAATATTTTTTTAACCATGGTTAGAACATTTATATTACCGTCTCCCATGGGGTTACTAAATAAGCGGGAGGAGATTACCGTCCTCCCGCTTATTTAATAATATTTCCAAATTATTCTGACACCGATTTGGAAAAAGAAAATAATTCTTAAAGAGGTAGGTGGAAATATGTGAATATTGTGAAATAAGTTGAAAATAGAATTACAGTTTAATTATAAGTAATTTAGTTTAATTATGAGCAGAAATATGTGAAATAAGTCTAAATTTCAATCGAATTCTTTTCCAGATCTAGCGATTTCGAATGTTATATTTTTTTTTTCGTATGTATCAAGTATATCCACAAAAAATATATTTTCACAGATTTTCCCAACATTTGTTTTCTTTTATATAATGAAATCACGCAAGATTTAAAATAAATTTTTGAATAGTTTTCAGTTAAATTAAAATAAAAAAATTTTGATAACACCTAAATCTAGTTACATCAACACTTACCGTATTTCTTTCGAGGATTGCCAATGAGTTAAACTAGTAAATATATAGAACTGTATTTTAAACAACAAAAATAAAACAATAAAGGAAATAAAACTCATCGCGACGTACACAATAGTGTAATGTAATCCACCTTACTTTAAACTTTTCGTCCCTTACTTAGTTTTAAATATCTTTTTCCATATTTTTAGGGGATGACCACAAAAATTATATCACGTTAACGCTCGCAAGAAAAAAATCTATCAAAATGTCCTAAATTATCAAATTAAAAATTAGTTTTCACCAAACAACAGGACGTTCACTTGCACTTTGATCTGCCTTAATGTAATTAAATACAAAAACATTTTTAAACGAAAATATCGAGGTTATATAACTTCAATCTGTCCGGTGAAAATTATTTTTATATAATATAACATTAAATTACGATCAAATCAAATTTGTTCCCGAGTAAACAAAATCAACTACGTCGAATACATTTTTCGTGGAAATCTTGCTTAACAACACAGAGTCGCTTCCAAATGAAACCCTCGTTGCCGAAAGTCACGCCACGAAAATCTATTTTTAGGAAAAGCTGTGTAAGCTTTTTTCCATAAAAAGTCTCTACCGCTTTTCTGCAATACGTATATATGTTTTTATAACTTTTAAAATTTTCGTTGTTACCACGTGAAAACTAACAAAAAATATAGTTTTGAAAATATAATACCAGTTTACGTGGTGAAAATAGTCACCACTTTTTCTAACATATTCTGATGGTACTTAATAATTTGTAACCCATTAACACGCAATTATTATTAAGACATAATTACAATTTTTTCGAGAGTAGGCGAAAGGATATTACGGAAAAGGTAGCTGGTAAAAAAATGCCGGTTGCCTTTTGAAACTGCCTTACAAATTTATTTCAAATAGGTAAATAGTTAATTTTTGGAAACAAATAAATTGCTGTTCCAAATCGAAAATAAATATACAATATACCATATGCTTTGTAATAAAATAAAAATTCCGGATCATTATAGCATTACCCGATTAAGCCAGATTAGTTTAAGAACGAAATAATAAGAATCTTTGAATTTCCACTTTCTGTTTCCTAGTGCTTCCAATGGGTTGTGTTTCTAACTTCTGTACTATTAGAGTAATAAAGTTTTCGATAATGCACTGTCGTAACCTTTAAATAATTAAAATGTTAAACAATAGAATTTTTCCATAGTTATAAACAAAAATTATTTGTTTTATTTATTTATTCATTGGCTATAATGTATAAATACATAAAGCAAAGTTTTTGCCACAGAAGTAATATTTTCAAGTTAGCCAAACCACCAAGTACTAAAATATATTATGTTTTGTGGAAGACGGCCACAGATTGTTAATAAAATTGACAGATTAAAAAAAACATTGCAAGCTAACAAAAGAAAATAGGTAGTAATATAAAAATGTATATATATATATATATATATATATATATATATATATATATATATATATATATATTTAAATATATACATATAATATTTATTGTATTTTTATTAATGAAAATTAAATACTTTTGTGTCTACCATAGACTGAATGTCTATGTCCATACTGCTTGAAAGGATATCTAATACCTGAATAAATTCTAAAATATTATGAAAAGTTTACTAATATCATATACATAAAGTGTTTCACTGGAAATAAAAATGAACAAATCCTACTAATGTGGTTCAAAAATATTTAAGAGAAGCCCTTAAAAATAGAATTATTAATTTACTAAATATTTTACTTATTAACTGCTTATTAAGAGTCAATAATACTAACTTGTCTTTTTATCACTTAGTTCAAAAAGGTGCTTTCTTTTAATATCCGTAGACATTACTTCTACATCTGAGCATTAACTTTTTAGAAATAAAGAGTACATATTTTAAATATAGGTCCTTAAATTATAAAGAAAGAGGTTTTCAAGTATTCATAATTTTTATTATGGAGAGATTTTTTTCAAATTTTTAACAACATTTTTTGTGGCATTAGAATTGTTTTCTTTATATAAAGTGGTTGCATGTTTGTTTTTTTATTCCTCTTTAAGGTTGTACATGTCTCTATTCTAGTTGCTTGTTATAAAATAAGTATTTATGCTTCGTAATCGTGACGTAGGAGAAGATAGAACATATTATGGTCTTGCGTATTCGAACCAACTGCTTTCGTTTTACTTCGTATATTATACGAAAAGTATTTACATAAAATTTACAGTATTTGTTAATCAGTACAACAATAGATGTTTTTTTCTTATTCCTCTCGAACAATTTTTCATTAAAAAACAATTTTTCTTTACGAAATTTTCTCAACCAAATTACATTCGAACGTTCCATTATCATTACCAGAATATTTATAAAAAAATGTTCTTTCCTTCATTCGGAATCATCACAAAAAAAGGCAATTTTAAGCGGTTTGTGGACAAAAATAATTTTGAAAGTAAATTTGCAACTTATACCGAGATCCAGTTCAACTCATGGTGCCATTCCAAATATTGCTTCAAGGAATGCTGAGGTAAGATACGGAACAAAGAATTATTTTGGACACTTATCACTTTGTGTGTTACTCTCAAGTGTGTGAAAAGTTTTGGGTCCACTGGAAATTCTTTAATCGTTGTTCTTCAACACATTCTATTAATGTAAATAGCTCGTATGTGGTTCATGTAAGGTCACATATAAACCAAATATAATGACACAATTAAATGAATTCTTTAATTTCTTTACCACGACCTAAGTTTCGTTGTATTACAACATCTTCAGGTGGGATATTAGCAAAGATATAAAGATATAAAGATATATCTTTACTAATATCCCACCTGAAGATGTTGTAATACAACGAAACCTAGGTCGTGGTAAAGAAATTAAAGAAAGTAGAAATAATACTACATCACGTAGTTTCATTTAATTGTGAATAATGCATTTCTACAAAATTAACGCCAAATATATTCAATATCCAAATATAATGAGTTAGCGGCAGAAATATTATAGTCTTCTAACTACGTCACTCTAACAGTTTCCTTTTAGTTAATTTTATTTTTTTCCTCTCATATTTGCAGACTGTTGAACTTTAGTGGACGGTTCGGGGATTTTTTAAGAAAATTGATCAAAGGCATTTTGGAATTAGAATATTGACCGTTATTTTAATTCCAAGTCTGGGGAGGTGGGTAGTTATAATATAGTAAGTACAGCATACATTCATAATGAAACACTTAATTTTTTTCAATTTTTCTGATTTTTAAATTTTTTTCCTCTTGCTATTATTATCAAAATAGAATCATAGAAGAATAAAAATTAATTATGATCACACAGTTATACAGAACAATTGGTTCACAAAACCGCAAGTCTCATTAAATCAAAGGTAATTGCACTGGCATCGAGGTTCGCCAATAACGTAAACCATTAAAAAAAGTTACTATGAAAAAAACACTACTGCAATGTAGAAGTGAAAACTTTGACAACCAAAGAGTCGTACTGTGATGTTGAAAATTTTGAACACGAAAATTGAAAAACAAAAATAAATATGATTAATGCTAATTATGTTTTAGGTACCTGTACACAAACGGAGGCACATGAAAAAACTGATCATATTTTATCCACTTAGTACCAGGTAATCATAGTAAATATGGTATATTCAAGCATATACACTCTCAACAAATTTACAAAAGGTTTGCATTTACATATATTTTACACCTTATGATGAAATTATACATTTGTCGTAAGATAATATACAAGTCTTTAATATAAACATGAATTTTAATTTCAATTCTGTTTATAAATTATATTTTTATAAAAAAATAACATAAAAAATTAAAGAATCCGTATATAACATAAAAAAATGAAATGTTCCGTACATAATACAGCGCTGCGCCAGTGGCACACATGCCAAAGGAATGAAATAAAAATATATTGACTAATTCGGCTTCTCGGTCGACTCCAATTGGCCTTACGCCGAATTTACCTGAAGAACGTCACACGATCTGCCATAACGCCGAGTATACCTGAAACGCGTCACGTTTAGCATGACGCACAATTGCAGATCTTTCTTTATAAAAAAAGGTTGGGTAAAGTAAGCCAAAAGAGGTTTTTACTTCAAAAATTGTATTTCCAATAATACGTATTATATAGATTTTCAAATATACGCGACTTCTCACAAAAATGCTCCAATTCATTTTTTATAAATATTTTTCTAGACTTGGAAAACTTTATTAAACGATTTTAAATACATTTAATGACATCTATTAACGTAAATAGATACGCTGAACGTTTGTATCATAACTACGCATATAGTAGCTAAGCACTTCTTTGTTTTTGTACTTACACAGTATAAATGGATTTTGGAAAATATTAAATTAGTGCATTTTCTAAGGGAGTCAACCGATTGCTAGGAAATAAAAATTAATGTTATTTCAAAATGACTCCAATGCTTTTTCTAGCAATTCCATGTAAATTTTATAAGTAGTTTTTACGTAATGCGTTGAACAGTATCAATTCAGACACAAACATAAAGTTTCTAAAAATTATCTTAATATTTCCTGTCACTTTTCCTCCACCCCCACTAATAATTTTATTGCAAACATTTTCAATATAGACAAAAAAGTTTACAGTTTAATTATATGTGCCGATTTACAAAGCACAACATAAAAAATACTATCAAACTTTCCAACTTCAAACATGTTTTCAACAGAATTTCTATACTTCGCCTTCCTTGATATAATTTAATATAAAACACATTTTTTCACAAAATTCCTGGGATTATTTAACTTTCGTTTCTACTCTGTCAAAATGCTGACAAACTACAAATTACGACTGAGTTAAATTTTTCCATGAGTAAACAAGTGAATAAAGTCAGCTATACCGACCAAATTTTTCGTGGAAAGCCCACTTGACAACGTACGAGTCGACCCCTTTTGAATGAAATTCCCGTTACCGAAGGTTGGTTTAGGAAAACTTAGTTCCAGGAAAGGTTGTATAAGCTTTCGTACATGAGAAGTATCTGCCTCTTCCACGAAACGAGTCTCTATATTTTTTATTTTTTTATAACTTATAAAGCTTCTCGATATTTATGGGCATTAAGTAAAACGTAGTATTCCGTTAAATATAAGAACTAATTTTAATTGTTCTAAAATGATATTTTGGAAATATAATAGCACATTATGTGACAAAAATAGCTACCATTCTGTCTAGTATAGTGTAACGATGATTAATAATATATAATTCATATCGCACAATGTTAACTAGTTACATTTAATTAGAAATTTCTCGAGAGAATTTGGAAGACTATGAAAGAGTATTTCTGGTGAAAATAGAAAAATTTTAGTAATTACGAAAAATATGCAAGCCGCACTATAAGAAAATTAAAATTGGCGGCAGTTAATTACACATCTAATTTGGATCTGATATAATGAGGTCCTTTGAATTTACATCTCGTATTTCTTTGTATGTCGTATTTTTTCCTATTTCTTTCTTCAATGTTATGTAAAGCATGAAATGATTTATTAAAAAAAAATCGCATTTTGACATTTTGAGAAAACAAAGGGAAGTAATGGAGTTTTCGGTAATGGATGAACGTAAACCTAAAAATGTTAAATGTGCAACAATATAATTCTCCCATTGTTACAAACTAAAATAATAGTTACTCTTCAAAATTCCTGCAGACTTATAAAATCATAGCTCAGTAACTGAAAATTTGAAAACGTGCCATTTAATTTGCGTGTTTAGTTCAATTTAAATATAGAAAAAAAAAATTATTAAACCTTAATCTATCATCAACTTTATTTCAAGCATTAATTTTATAGTTTTTAGCAAGTAATACCTACAAATTTTAGAAAAAATTATCTTGTAATTTAACTTCAGTTTATTTCATAAATACTTATTTCAAAATATCCATTCTCTCGTAAAGTTAGGCTCAACATATACTATTAGTATATATGGTTGTAAGTGTAAATGTTGTAAATATATAATTTGTTAAATACAATCTTTGTCGCCTCTACTCAAGAATCTACTCAGAAGCGATAACAATCATTGCTTATTAAAGCTCTATTAGCAATGCTTTCCGCACATGTACGGTTGGGCTTCACGCCCAAAGGGTTGCATTAATCCTTCCAAACGTAGTCCCTAAAGTGATCACGTTTTATTCCAATTTCCAATGCATCGTCTCGATCAAGGCTAAAAATTCGTGAACCTATTTCATTACTTAATAAGTAGCCGTTAGAAGAACTAACGGTAACTAAGTATGTTTTCTTGCGTGTGACGTATATTGGTGGATAATTGGCCTAAGAGATTCATAAGAGTATTTTTAATGAGGCTTGAAAATGATTTCTCTTTTTGGACAACCTTTTCTCTTTATACCGAGTTAAAGTAAACATTACTTGTATAATTTTTCCATTCGACAATTTTTTTTGTTAGCTTATTATGACATAAATGTTAGATAAAGTTGAATAATGGTTAATAATTTATAATATTGAGAACTTGTTGCGTAATATAAAGCTATTCATAATAAAATATGTTTAATATTACATTAAAAAATCATTCTTGTCTTTCTTCAATATTTAGTGCTTTGGACAAAATTTAATACAACTTTTATTCAAATTAAGATGTCCCACGTAAAATAATTTTAGGATATTATAATCTTTATTTAAAATGAACCCAATGCTATGTGGCCTAAATTTTTGACACGTTTAATACGTACGTACATTATAAAATAAAAAAAAACTATTAAATAAAACCGATCTCTGCTCTTGAGTTATTCGTGTAAAACGAGATTTACAAGAGACGTCTTCGAAAGTAATTTCACCTCATTTTTTATGCGTTTACTATTGCAAAATAATCAAAAAACAAAACGTAATCAGGAAGCATCATTTCCGTTTCATAGCAAGTTTGTTAAACTCGGCTTCTGTCTATCCTTAATTATAGAATCATACGTTATTCTAACCTAAATGAATATTTATTCAATAAATTGGAACGACTTCTAAATCTGCGTATTCGATATATTATCGGTTTTATACAATTTGTCCGTCTTCTGTATTTTTTTTATATTTTATATCCTCAATTATCCCATTACACCTGTATATCTGAGATCCATATTCTAAAACTTATCATTTCACGACCTTAAATTACATTCGAAAAACAAGAATAACTTCTTAATCCCGCAAGATTGCAGTCTATGGAGAATCCTATAACTTATATGCTACAAAATAAGATAAGCAACTGAACACAAATAAGCTGTCATTATCTGTGTTCAACAATCACCTGAAATTACTTTACCTGTCATAATCGAAAGATTGAAATCCCTACTGCAACCTACCCTTACACCATCCCTAATCCTAACGTGTTCTTTCAAAAGTACACGTAAAAATACCAAATCCACTAGTTTCTTGCCTTACACTATGTAAACTGTATTATATATTATAAAATAATCTATGAACTCTTTGTGCATCTCCACGAGATCTATAAAAAATATATTCTGTATTTCTTCTTTAATGAAAGTAACAAGTAATTTTACATTTGTGTTGAATATATTTGGCGTTAATTTTGTAGAAATTCATTATTCACAATTAAATGAAACTATGTCATGTAGTATTATTTCTACTTTCTTTAAGTTCTTTACCACGACCTAGGTTTAAAGAAACCCACACAGACTCGGCTTCCGCTATCGTGTTTCTAACATATAAATGCTGTTGGATGTTCCTAAGAGTTATTCTTTGCTAATATCCCCCCTGAAGATCTTGAAATACAACGAAACCTAGGTCATGGTAAAGAACTTAAAGAAAGTAAAAATAATACTACATCACGTAGTTTCATTTAATTGTTACATCTGTGATTAAATAACCTTAAACCTAACTCAGAACTCTATTTTTAAACTAGTCTTTATCAAAAAAAACAAGTATACAATATTTTATGCACATAAATAATTTTCATGCCATCTGAGTAATGAACTTACACGCCATTTGAATATTGAACTAAAAATTTATTACAATGTTTCTGAATATGCATAAATAAATTGCTACGTAGCCAGACGGTAGCATTGGCAACAGGCGCGAGCATCTAGGGCATTGGTGACGCGAAAATAGTCTCGGGAGAGCGCCAAACGCTATATAGTTTGTACAAATATTATATCATTTTTGAAACACAATTAATGATGTCAATGCAGTCGGGAAATATCCAGTCTAGACACTTTCGTGACGAACGCTGGCAAAATTATTACAAATGCAGTAATATTTTAGGTCTGAATAATGTGTAAAGAAAAATACTAATTGTCTATCTTTTTTAGATAGAGCTATAGTACGTATTTTTAATTAAATAAGAAAATTGTGTAAGATAAAATTGGCGATGTTTAAGTCACCTTAATAATGAAATATTGAATATAATATCTAAAGTAGTGTTTTAGCCATTATTTTCATAAATGTTAATAAAAGTACATATTTCAATGACGTCCTGTGCTGTACTCACATATTTGCTAAACGCAAGGATGAATGAAAAGAAACGAGCACAAAGACATCATAACGTGCTGCATTACTTTATTTTAGAGAAGCACTTAACAGGGTATGAAGAGAAATATTTGAGACACCGTCTTTTTCTCCTAAAATTCGCACACGTAAAGCCACATTATTCTATGTATTCCACTAACTGAATACTATTTTTTTCTTACGAACCAGGTACGAAAATTGTAGAATTGAAAACTTAAAATACTTCTATTAATTTTACCCCTAACATAGCTGCTATTTTCCCTTAGTAGTCCAATTTTCCTTCCATTGAGCGGGCATATTTTTGAATAGAAATTTAGTTACAAAATCAACCACTTCTTTAATTATACTGAAATAAATAATTTCCAATGCTTCTTAATTAAGGGAGCGGAACTCATGGAAACAACGACTTTTCACATTTTATATTTTAACAAGCACAACGTTCAAAGCTTAATTTTATTACTTCTGTGTATTGTGATATGTTAAAGTTTAGTTTTTCTAGTCATTTTTCTGCGTTTTACTTTTAATATATTTACTACATATTTACCACATATATATTGGTATATTATTCGATATTCTGGAGACTATACTTATATCATGTATGTAAAAAGACATTTTTGGAAATAAGCATGAAATGAAAATAATATTAAAGTAAATTTAAAAACAATTAAACGATTACTCTATTTCCTACTTTTTAAGATACAATTACCATAATTTGTCTTTTCTACCATTTAGTTCAGAAGCGTCGTTTTGTTTAATATCTCCAGGCATTGCATCCAAATCTATCCATCAACTTTATTATGTACTGCTAGCCGAAACCTAACCTATGCGATGCGAAACATTGTGAATGAACCGTAGTGATATTCTTTAAGTGCTTGTACGCTTCTGTCATGCAAACCTGGACTATTGGATAACTTCCTTTGAAGACAAATATTATTAGGAAAACTATTATTAATTATAGTGCAACTGATTATGAAACGAAATCGTTCTCGTGGATTTGACTCGTAGACCGATTAGAATTTAATTGTTTAAATGTTTTTATCACATGCGTAGTTGTTGCTTGCTTTGTTCATTAATTTATGAAAATTTACTATGATTTAAAAATGTAAGTATTAATATTGCCCGATTATTGCCATATAAAAACAATCGCAAACCCTAATACGGCAATGAAAGACATTAGTAGAATCAATAAATGATTAATATGGACTAGTTAAAAGAAATAAAAACTAACCCCAATTGCATTTAGCTCTCATAAATTACAAAAAAAAATTAACAGGGAAAATGCGACACAATGTTCACGTTATTATAGAGGGATCGTTCTATCTGTGAGTGTGTTTTTTGCATACTGACTGGAAAACAGCCTGCACACGGGGAAATATAAAATACGAATAAATGTTTTTTGATGGGGATGAATATATTACGTAGAAACGAATAAATACATTTTTGTGACTACAAAAATATTCTTCTCAACACTAATATTTACATTTTCACAAATTACCGTCTTCCCATTAATTTGCAACTAATTAATTGTGCACCAAATTAATATTTAAAAAAAATCATATTCGAAGAGGAAACCTATCAGCAAAAATTTATAAAAAATCAATCTAGCCCGAATTATCATTCCAATACTAGGAAAGCGGGTAGTTATCGTAACCAATGCATACATTTATAATGAAACTCGTTACTGTTCATATTTTTTAAGAGAGGTCGCCAGTATTCCCCACTTTTTAATATTATCAAAACAAAATAATTCAAGGTATAAAATGTATTATAATCAACTTTATAATGAAATTATAACAAATAATTTTTTTACAACACTGCAAATTTCGTTAATTCGAAAGATACTCAATAAGTTAAACCAATAAAAAAATGAATATATATATATATATATATATATATATGTGTGTGTGTGTGTGTGTGTGTGTATATATAAATATATATATATAATAAGGCAGCATAAGATAGCATACGGAGGAATAGTATTAGAGAATTAGAGGGATATAAATTATTCAAAGCAAAAACTAGATTTGGAACCCCAATAAGCTTATAGCTTTAACTAGAGCAATACTTCATAGAGTGATATGATCCAAAACTGACCAACACAACCTTTTCTAACAGAAAGAAGCCTATGCCAGGGAAATTTTCGTGCTTGTCTATTATTCAATTTAGCTCTGGAAAAGCGCATTAGAGACAATGATTTAGATCGAAGAGGAACTCTGTGGAACAGATTTCTACAATTATTGCAGATGACATAGATATTGTTCGAAAATCAGAAAGGGCAGTTAAAGAAGCCTTTTCAGCCATTCAATTATCTACAAGAAATGTAGACTTAGCTCTCTACCAGGATAAAACTAAAAACATGGAAATCTCACATTCCGTGGCAAATTATAATACCCTTTTGTGCATAAATGGCTACACCTTTGAAAAAGTTGATTAATTTAAATACCTTAGCAAAGTAATTAACTCCAAAAAAACGAAGAGCAGGAATTGATAACAGAATTAAAATGGTAAATAAATTCTTCTTTGGACTAAGAAGACAACTGATGTTAAGACTTTGTCCCAGTGCAAGAAGAAGGTAGATGAAGAAGCAGATATAATTCTGAACTGTATAAACTTTTGTGGTTGTCCCACAAATTACCCAAGTAATTCGTAGTAACAGATTAAAATTAAGGACCTAGACAATAATGGGCCTGGACAACAATCCTACTAAAACATTAACATTTAAAATCCCCGAGGGTACTCGACCAAGAGGTAGACTATCCTCTAGATGGATAGATGACATCGATAAAGACACAAAATCTTTCAATATAAGTAATTGTAAACGAGTCGCAACTGATAGGAGACGCTGGAAGGAGCGTGCAGTAGAGGCAGCCAAAGCCTGAAAAGGGCTGATGGGCTTGTAAAGGAGAAGATTTATATATATATATATATATATATATATATATATGTATATATATATATATATATATATACTCACAACCCACACAGTTATTTTTTCCACTAGATATTTCTAATATATTAATTACTACATAAGAGAAATAATTAAAAAATCAAAATTAATTTTAACCCATCAATAGGATAGTTACGCCTGTCCGTCCTCCACGATATAATTAAATACAAATATATTTCCATACAAAAATCTGAGGTGTACGACCTTCTATTCCTATTCTACGGAAATATTGGATAAAATAACTACAAATTACGACTATACAAATTTGTCCATGAGTGAAAAAAATCAGTTACGTTGACCACATTTTTCGTAGAAAGCTCACTTAACAGCATTTGAACCGGTGTCTTGACGAAGAAACCTTCGTTGCCGAAGGTCACGTCTTGAAAATTTAGTTCAGGAAAGATCGTTAAACTTTCATACGTAACAAGTTCTTCTTTCTACGAAATACGCCGTTGTTCATTTTTTATTATTTCAAAAGCTTCTTGTTATTGTCAGACTTTAAGCACAATATAACATCCCGCTAAATATGAGAACACTCAAAAATAACACTATGAAAAATAATAGCACGTTACGTGGTTAAAAAGTACCATTTCAATTAGTATGGTCTAACGGTTATTAATATTATGTAATTCAGTAACATTCTAAGTTAATAAGTTAAACTTAACTAGACATTTCTCGATAATAGGCGATAGGACAGCTGGTATAAAAAACGCTGGTTGAGACTGGTTGCTTTCAAAACTGCTTTGGAGATTTATTTCAAATAGGTAAATATATTTCTTTTTCAAATACGTAATTTACCTTTGCTTTTTAAAAATAAAAAAATATGAAGAATTAAATATGAGCTCGTATTCAAGTTTTAAAATGAGACACGATGAAAAAGATGACACGCATATAAATTAGACTTGAAATAATGAGGTTTTGACATTTCTATGTCATATTTTTAATTCGTTATATTTATATATTCTATTTAAAAAAAAATATAAGGTAATTAATTATGGCACTTAGTCGCAGAGATTCAGCTAATTGAAATTAATAGAATTCCGTTTAATAAACTAACATATCCCTAAAAATCCAATATGTTCAAAAGTACGTTTCTTCCATTGTTATAGCCTAAATTAATTATCAAATATTAAATATGTAGCTTTCCATATCATAGATAGAAAATGATAAATTAATATCTGAAAAGTGGAAAATATCGCGTTTATTTTCTCATTTCAATTGCAATTGAAATAAAAAAGAGATTATTATAAATATAGGCCGCCTTATAAATGAAACTTTAAAACGAGAAAAAAACATTTTAAAAAAATCGAATCAAATCGCAATCTGTCAATTTTACTTAGGAAATATTTTTTACAACTTTCAGCAACAAAGCTCGAAAAATTTTCATATGATGTAAATTTATTTTATTTAAAAAAAATTATAAAAACATGTTAATTGTTTTATAAAGTTAGTTACAAAAAATATTATGAATGAAACTTTATGGAAAATATATACCAAAATTTGGTAAATACAATTTTTGCCGCATCTATTCATGTACATATCACGAACAATAACAATAATTGCTCCTGAAGAGCTCTGTTAACGACATGGTTTCCCCTTAACGCACGGATATATCCCTCACATTTTCCACCCCAAGGTCACGTTATATTATAATTTCCAATTTTTCATCTCTGTCAGAGTTAAATTCACAAAGCTCTTTCATTATTTAATAAATGAACGTCAGTACAAGTACTGGTAATTAATGATTTTTCGTTTGTTAAATACACGGAGATAATTAGCTTTATCATCATAAAATACAGAACAAAGTTCCCGTCAACTTTATCTGTATGTATGTGACTTTTTAAATACGGATTTTTTTCGGTTTTCATTATGAGGTGTACTAATTCACGAGAAAGTTTTAAAATATACTGATTATGATTATATTTCATTTTTTATTTTATTAATAATCAGACCTGCGATATTTACCGCTGCAACAATATATTTACTAGCTCGACTCCTTTCTTTCGGAAGTCAAATTGTTCGCCCATACTCGGCCTACACCCGCTTCCACGGGGTATATTCAAAGGGCGTCACGCCTGGCGTGACTCGAAATCGGAAATATTTCTCATCAAACAATTTTGGAGACAAAAGGAGTTTTAACTTCAAAAACTTATTTAGCTAGGTTTGAAAAAAATTATCAATTTCAATTTTTAAGTCTTTTTTCTATGAAAATATAGTTAGATTTAAAAAAATAATACTCGTCATAAAACTATTTTCCGTTTGATATTTTCTTACCTTGACAGCCAATTATAACAAAAATGTATTTATTCTGTAACAACTTCTTGCGCGTCATTCCATACCAACTTATTGCACAATATACAACTGTTTCACAATAAAATATGGGTAATGATAAAACAGTTATCCTCTAAGATAAACCCTTCTAATATTATTCAACATTTCCTTATATTTGATGAGGCCCATTTTCGGTAAAATATATTAATATTATAAAATAAAAAAGATTAAATAAAACCGATTTTTAACTTTAAAATAAGAAAGTGTAATCACGAAGTATATTTTTTTTTTATTTTTTATTTTTCTGTAAAGGGAAAAAAACAAACACAAACTATTTGAATTATTCTATGAACACTAAATACGAAATAAGTTTGTGTTCTAACATTTCCACAAAGAACAAAAAAAATAAATACATTAATATATATCCAATTAAATACAACAATATATAAATGTGACAATGTTAATTGAAGTAAGTGAAACAATTTTTTTTTTTAAATTAAGACATAAAATTAGTATAGAAAATACATGTAATTAACTTATCAATTAAATAAAGCTGCAACTATGGATTACAAGTTATTTATGTGACGCACTCTATTTAACTAATTTGAACAAACAATGAAAAAAGTAAAATGATAATAACATTGCTGATCCGTCTGCTGTGCATAAATTTCACGAAGCCTTTTCTTTACATCTGATCGAAACTGGGGGCGTGGACTTGCAAGGATGTCAAGTGTCAACATCTCTTTATTGTACAAGTCGCACAGCCACGGCAGCGGTGCTCTGACACCGGCGTTTGTTCGTGCATTATCGACATGAAATAAGAGATGGCTACGAGTTAATTTGGACGTTCAAATCTTTATCTGACTCAGTAGAGATGGGCAGTCATAATTACTTTGACAGATGTTGAACATAATCATCAACTCTATTAATGAACGTCTGTGATAGAGGGCATCACATTTATAATTATTAAGTAATATTTTATATGGTAATTTATATATACATAGATATTTCGAAAAAGATAACCCGTACTTATAATTGCCTTTTGATGTATTTGTAATTTCCACCTAGTCTCTTGTCATCATTGCAGCGAGATTGAAGAAAAATTGATTGCTACACACACGCAGGTGATTGATACACACAAACAACACTGTTTTTTAGCTATGCTAATATTATAAACCTATATTTTATGGAAGGTACCTAATGTTTTTATTTATGAATAAAAACCATAAAATTAACTCGAAGTGTTACGACGCTTTTCTTTCATTTCAAAATTAACCAGTGTCATAATAAAGTAAGTCAGTATTTCATATACATAAATAATGCTTATGCCGTGTTCGACTGAATAATTCAGAAGATATAAGTGTTTTTGAACATACAAAAATAAAATGCTAGGCGAATTACAAGGTGACAGAGATTATGTGGTGTGTTGGGGCGGGCAAAGTTGTAGCGCACTACGTCGTAAAAATTCTGCATGGACGAAGTCATACAGGTGAGCGCTAGTTAATCTGTAAGAGTAATATTAAGTCTCTTAACTTTAAACATTAAGTTTTCCTTATTGGATTATGAAATTATTATTATAATCAATTATTTTTATGTAACACTCGTATCTTAGATGAGATATGTCACGTACTAAATTCAATGAAGCACCCAATGCATATTTATTAATTTCCGACATTGCATAATTGCATGCATGCATGTAAATATTTTTAAATAAGAAATTTAAATCCTAAAGTAATCCAAAAAGCATAAAATATACACCAACACATGATTTTTACCGCAAGATCTCCCACTTAAAAACTGGAAAACTCGTCGTTTCTACATATTCCACTAATTAATTTTACTTACGTAACTGATATAGAAATAGTATACTTCCAAACTCAAAACAGTTCTACTATATCTACTTCAATTATTACCCGAAGAAGTGAACAAAATAGCGATCGTTATGGCATATTTATAAATAATAAACTGGTCCATTTACGGAAGTACATGCGGTAAAACTTCAAGCGAAAACTAGTTTAATGAAGCTATAATTTTCCCTTAGTAGTCAGATTTTCCTTCCTATCGTGGAGGATTTTTCCAACAGAAAATTAAATACGAGATAAATAACTTTTTAATTAGACTATAGTTAATAATTTCTGACTGCTAATTAATCATCACAACTTTGGAATTGATGAGCTTTTTCGATGTTTTATTTTCACAAACTCAATGCTTCGAACGCAAGGTTATTACTTTCATGCGGTGTGACCTTTTAACGTTTAGTTTTTCTACTAATACGAATAAATTTTTCATGTTTTAATTTGATGTATTTTATAATCAAATAATTAATATATAAAGTATTTAGAATATCACTTGGAAAGTTTAATTTTGTGCGATCATAAATCACTAGAAGCGTTTAAATACATATTAGCAATCAATCAGGGGCGCATGTCGTGTTTAAATAAACGTTAGAATAGAGATAAAGGTGTTAAATAAAGGTTTATATATAAATATTATAGAAAGTTCACTAAAATGGACCTAGTATATAAATAATATTTCAATAAAAGCATACTGATGTTATAAATTGAAAAAAATAAACGTTAGAATAGAGATAAAGGTGTTAAATAAAGGTTTATATATAAATATTATAGAAAGTTGACTAAAATGGAGCTAGTATATAAATAATATTTCAATAAAAGCATACTGATGTTATAAATTGAAAAAATAAACGTTAGAATAGAGATAAAGGTGTTAAATAAAGGTTTATGTATAAATATTATAGAAAGTTCACTAAAATGGAGCTAGTATATAAATAATATTTCAATAAAAGCATACTGATGTTATAGATTGAAAAAAATAAACGTTAGAATAGAGATAAAGGTGTTAAATAAAGGTTTATATATAAATATTATAGAAAGTTTACTAAAATGGAGCTAGTATATAAATAATATTTCAATAAAAGCATACTGATGTTATAAATTGACGCAACAATTAAAAGAAATAAATATATAAAATTGCTACATCAATGTTAGATAAATTTTTATAAATGAATTTATTTTTATAATTTTGGATAGAATATGGATGTACGAAAATGAAGAACGGGTGTATTTTATCGCATATTTTTCAACATATCTTTGGAGATTATTAAGAAACCTTCATGGGATCCTCAGAACTAGTTTTTGATAAGATTGCACACGATATGTGAAATCTTAGAAAACTTTCGGAAAATTGATATAAATAGGGGTAATACAATTTTTTTACTATGCTTGTTGAGAAGTTTCTGAATAGAGCGGTTTCCGAAGAAAACAGCTATGATAAAGAAACGTACATGTGAATGATCTTATAAGAGTTTGGTTTTTTTTTCATTTTGAGATACAGAACCCCAAGGACACTAGAAAATTCGAGCATTGTTAAAACAAAATACTCATCAACACATATAGACTTTACAAATATATATATATATATATATATATATATATATATATATATATATATATATATATATGTTAATATTCCTTAGGTAAATTATTATGAATTATTTCAACTTGTTTAGCAATACTTAATTGTATAATAATAAACAAGACGAATCGCAATAGCAGGTAGCTACCATACAACTTTAAGAGCACATACGAGCACGGCGCAAGAGTATGTAAAATATTTATAATTTAATATTTTGTTAAATGGCTACGAATACGGACTTATACGTAATGCGACACATACGTGATCGCTTTGTTAAATCATGTCAAGTTCGTTTTTATTATTTTTATCATACCGCAATCTGTCCTTGATTACACTACTCTTAAGTGATATGACTTGGAGAACCATATGTGTAGGTACTATGCGAGTCTTTATTTTTATCGCGGTAGCAATATTAACTATATTTAGACGTGATACTAAAAATATCTGAATAAAAATGATTAACTTTTGACATCATTACACTAGAGATAAGTATTGCAATATTAATCGTTAAAATGACATAAATAACTACAATATACTTATTAACATTTTATTGTGAAAAAATAAAGAAAATATTAAATACATTTTTATAGCCATAAACAGATTTAATAGAAAGTCTATAATACTGATAATTATTGCATATGAATGATTTAATTATATTCTTGGAAAAATGACGACAGAGTCGATTGAGGTTAAAAAAATCGATTGAATGTTTTATGATTTTCGATGTGACTTTTTTCATATCAGAAGCATTTACTTATAAAATATACCAAAATATTTTCAAACAAGTGGATAGACATATGGAATTATAAACTTTTCTCTTGAATTCACCTTTCAGTTTCTACATTAGGAAATGTCGTAATTAAATATATGGATTCTCTTTGATTTCTTCTTCATTTAGTAATTTGAGCGTTTTACCTAGCCATAATATGTAAAACTTTCAAAATTAAAGTTTGTAAGTTTCGTTTGATGTTGAAATGAAAAGGTAGCGCACTTCAAGCGGCTCTGGAAAGCGGGCAAAGAAATTAATTCAAACTGAGTCGCATCGCGTACTGTCAACTGAGTTTTTCGTGGAAACAAATATTGACATCATTACAATAAATTCATTTCTCTATATCGTAGCTAATTAGACAAATAATTCTTATATGAATTGTATTACCATTTTCATATAAATTACTGGCAACATAAACACAAATCTCTAAAGGGGTTAAAAAGAAATTGTGCGTTATTTTTAAAATAGGGTATTTAATTGATTTGCATAAGTTTCGTTCTTTAGGACGAAAACAGACTAATTGATAATAGACATTATTATATTGAATATATTTGGCGTTAATTTTGCAGAAATTCATTATTCACAATTAAATGAAAATACGTGATGTAGTATTATTTCTACTTTCTTTAATTTCTTTACCACGACCTAGGTTTCGTTGTATTACAACATCTTCAGATCACCTTCAGCAAAGATCTTTGCTAATATCCCACCTGAAGATGTTATAATACAACGAAACCTAGGTCGTGGTAAAGAAATTAAAGAAAGTAGAAATAATACTACGTCACGTAGTTTCATTTAATTGCGAAGAGAGGTTATTATTATTTAATTATAATATATACATATATATATATACATATATATATATATATATATATATATATATATATATATATATATATATATATATATATCAGTTAACAGTACGCGATGCGACTCAGTTTGAATTAATTCATTTGCCCGCTTTCCAGCGCCGCTTGAAGTGCGCTACCTTTTCATTCAAACATCAAACGAAACTTCCAAACTTTAATTTTGAAAGTTTTCGATATTACGGCTAGGTAAAACGCTCAAATTGCTAAATGAAGAAGAAATCAAAGAGAATCCATATATTTAATTACGACATTTCCTAATGTAGAAACTAAAAGGTGAATTCAAGAGAAAAGTTTATAATTCCATATGTCTATCCACTTGTTGGCAAATATTTTGGTATATTTTATAAGTAAATGCTTTTGATATGAGCAAAGTCACATCGAAAATCATAAAACATTCAATAGATTTTATGTAACCTCAATAGACTCTGTCGTCTTTTTTCCAAGAATATAATTAAATCATTTATATGCAATAATTATCAGTATTATAGACTTTCTATTAAATCTATTTATGGCTATAAAAATGTATTTAATATTTTCTTTATTTTGTCACAATAAAATGTTAATAAATATATTGTAGTTATTTATGTCATTTTAACGATTAATATTGCAATACTTATCTCTAGTGTAATGAGGTCAAAAGCTAATCATTTTTATTCAGATATTTTTAGTGTTACGTTTAAATATAGTTAATATAGCTACCGCGATTTAAATGAAGACTCGCATAGTACTTATACAAAAGTATCTCCAAGTCATGTCACACTTAAGAATAGTTCTTTTTAATGCACCTTGCTAAATGATCAGATTTAAAATAATAAAAATGAACTTGACATGATTTAAAAAAGCAGTCAAGTATATCTCGGATTTCGTGTAAGTCATCGTTCGCAGTCATTTAACAAAATATTAAATTTAAATATTTTTCATATTCTTAGGTCGTGCATATACGTGCCCTTAAAGGTGTACGGTAGCTGCTATTGCGATTCATCTTGTGTATTATAAAATTAAGTATTGCTAAATAAGTCGAAATAATTCAAATTAATTTTCCTTAGGAATATTAACAAGCTCAGTCGTCTTGGAAGTTTTTTGTTTTTTTTTTGAAAGAGATTTTTTGTTAGTCCCGAAACTAATTAAATTGGATTAATTTAAATAATATCATTTGAAAATCATTACAACGTATTTCCGAGATTTTTTCTGGATTTGTAAACAGCCTTGTTTGGAAATTGGGACGGAGGCACATTTTAAATTTATATCAAACTTAATATTTCATGAATAGAGTAAAAAATGTTTAAAAATTGAATGGAATCTAAACTTCATTTTAAAAAACCTTTCTAATGTTATATCAAACAAATTGGTACGCAAAAAAAATCAACTATGGAAACTGGTGCAGTGTGATAGAAGAACCGACGTGTATACGGATATTATAAGACTTCCATATTTCATTACTGCACCCTTATAATTAACCATGACTATTTTTCTTTGTATTACCTATTTACAGGTTTCTTAAGAATTTGTTTAAGTTGTAAGTTTTAAGAATGTGACATTCTATTAAAGAAAGCCTGACGAACAATAGTTAAAACATTCAATTTCAGTGAACATTTGGGCTAAAAATTAATATATAGCTCTGGGCATATGATGGTGTGCGAAAAATACTTTGCTTCGTCTCCGCTTTACAAGCGGTGCTGTGCTTTACAATCATATTTTCTATTATTTTTTTTTCACACTTGTCATCACGTTGATACATATCTAACGAAATTAATTTAGGTTGCAAGATTGTAAATTATTAATTCCAGGAAATTAGGCATGTGTATAAATAGATATGTAAAATATAATAATAATTGCAACAAATTGCAACAAACAAATGCACAACCGACTACAAGCCTAAGAGCTTGCTGGAAAGTACACTAGAACATAATTATGTATAACTTCACTGCTCATTATGATGAAGGTTTATTTTATAAATGATTCATTAAAAACACTTACGATCTTGATATAAAGTTTATACCAATCAAGACCAAAAAATAGAAACCGAAATGGCATAAATTCGAATTTATTAAAAGAAATAAAATATTTATTTAAGAAAACAAACTACGTATATTGTAAAATTCGAATATGGTAAAAACACTAACTGAATAACAAAAACTAGTTTCAAATATCCTATCTCTCTACGAAACGCAAAGAAAACCATAACGTAAAAATGCATTTGACTGAAGGGTATGAATTACGGAAAAATTACCATTTTAAAATAAACCGCAAACAAAAACGGAAGTGAAGTTGGAAATGCAAGCAGAAAGCTTTACAACTTGTGGGAAAATGAAAATTCTTCATTGGCGTGCATAAATTTTAGCTATTTACTTTCACGTTTAAATTATGGGTTTATACGTCCTTTTATACTTAGTGAAATGAATGAGTGGAACGATCGTTTCGCTTCACTTTATTGTTTTAAACAGTTAAAAGGGTTTTCATTAAACACATAGCGTCGTCAAGTCTTTGAGAGACAATCATCTTCGCGTAGTGATATTTACAATGTCCATAATAACATAAATAATCTATATTTAATTCTTGACTACAATTATCCACGATCTTGTACGACAAAATCAAATTATTACGAGATGTATCTACATTTATTTTCCATTTGATACTACTTTCCGTCGACTCCCTACTGTTGTAGAATAATATTTTGTATCTTATTTGTTTTACAATTGTTGGTGGTGCCAGGGGTTGCCACGATTAAATATATCGTTTATGCAAGTTAGAAGATTGAAAATTTAAGCCCAATTGCATTTTACCTGTTTTCCGCTTCTTAATTGAAAAAAAAAATTGTTCAATATTTATTTTTGCACAATTAAAAAGACTGCTTCTAGCTAATTTTATTAAAAAAAAAAGATGTCGTAACATTTTATCGACCTAAATTACTCGTATATATATATATATATATATATATATATACATATAAATATATATACATATATATATATATATATATATATATTGATATGGCAGAAATTTCGTAAATTTTTTCGTAAAAATGCGGGTTATTTTATGTTTATTATTAAAAAATAGAAATAAGAAAGTGCGCTGTGTCCAAATATTGTTATCTCCCACTAGGAATATTTTACGAGACACAATAATAATACGATTTGGCCTTTGTGGTTAAATCCCTCTCACCTCTCGTCACATCGCAAATTCTGTTTGGCAACAACATAATCCCCAAAAAAGTTGCTTTTTGCTCTAATTCGAAATGTATTGTCCTTTTTTTGTCTATTAAATCCTCTTAATATTTTCATTGCAAAAAAATTTGATAACCTGTTCTTTGTGGAATTGGCGATTTTTACGAAAAATAATTTGATTAATGAAATAAACGGATACACAATTAGTTCAAATAATTAGTTTAAGCAGCTGTCTTATTTGGTAAAGGGAATATTTTTTAAAAGGATGAAAATTAATACTCGAGTGGTAATCTGTTCAAATTTTTTCATTCAAGATTTAGCTGGTTCTAGGAACGTGTGGAGGTTAATTTAAGTCTTCATTTACGTATTAAATATTGTCACGTTTCCAAAGGATGTTTGTCTATATCTTAAATATTAAAAATAATTTAAATACTGTACATGTTTCAGAAGTTATAATGAAAAAACTTCACTGATTTTTGAGGTAAAAACGTAAAATTGTTAATTTTAAAATGAAAAAGCTTGTGTCCAAAATGCGGTTTTTTCCTGACTCATATTGTTTGCGGCGAAGACTTTGGGCAGTAATGAAAAGTGAGAGCGATTTAACCAACATTCCATGCAACAAAGTTTTAATGGAAGAAAGTATTATAACTAATAATATTTTCGTATTTAGAATATTGACATTGTTGTAATAAAATGAGGTTTAGCTTTTTCTTTCTTTCGGTTTTAACTGTAATACAAACTTGTCCATACGCCTGACATAAATGTCTAGTATGATATAAAAACTTTACAGTAATATGAAAACGGGTGATTCCCAAACTTAAGTTAAACAAATTATTTTTTTATTTACGATCGCTTCATTTTCGTCAGGGTGATTTATACTTTCATCGAACTGTCATGTGCTTTTTTCTAATTTTCTCTGACAATAATATATTTTTGGAAAAAGTTATTTTTTCTGTTGTAATAAATTTCCCAGAATTAGTTCAAGAGCTGTAAAATATTTAAAAACGAATTAGGTTAGACTAAGCCAAATCAAGTAATTTTCTATCCATTTTATTAACGATTTATTTTTTAGATAATACAAAAGAAAATAGCATCCAATTTTAACGCATATTTCGTAAATATATTTTATTCTTACGTTTATTTTTTACATAATTCGCAATTATATTTTATTAAAAGTAATTTTAATTTAAGCCTAGAAAAGATATAAAAATAGCTGCCTACTCTCATTTACATTATTCGAATGTCTGCTAACTGATAACAAGAAAAATTTTATGAGAATACCAAAACTATTTCTTTTATAATTTTATGTAAACTAATTATAGAAAAAACATAAATTATGAATAAAATATATCGACAAATACATATTAAAAACTGTTTTTTGTAACAATGTGATTTTTTGTAATAATAAAACAGGTTAACTTTCATTTATATTAGATCATAGTTGACATTAGAAATATTCGTATGAAAATCTTTAAGGAGTGAAATAAAGTACACATTTGTACCTTTCAGGTGCCGTGAAAAAATATGTATTAAAAAAATATGCCCTCCCTCTTTCTATACTCAAAATTACTATAGTTGGAATAAAAAAGAAAATACCACTAGCAATTTATCTAAAGTTTAGCTGATAAGATTACCAGAGAACCATAATTCGAGCTTTCATAGTTTTTTATATATTCACTTTTTTTAAAAGATATATGAAACAATGTACTGTTAAACTTTCATGTATGCCTAAGCGTATATCTCCGGCATAGTGCGTGTTCTTTACGTTTACTATAAACCGGAGCACAAAAGTATACGATCGTAGGAAGGAGAAACACGAAAGTGTACCATTTCAGCAATTATAAGTATGTTTTATGTATTTTTGTATAAACGTGCATAATATTTGGTTCTCTTTATAAATGGTAAGGGTGTAGTTATGTTGTTGACAATTATTGAACTAAAAAACAAAATTGTAGCGTCATAAGAAGTGGACCCCGAAAATACATGATCTAAGGATTTATAAGTATGTATGCAGTTTGGCTCTTTTCATCAGGGAAGTGTTTTGTTATATTGTTAATTATTAAACTGGAGAACAAGTGTATTTTCATATAAAGTAGGAATATAAATTACACAATCTTAGTATATACGAGTTGATATAATATAATATTTAGTCCTTTTTGTAAGAATGAAATCTGTAGTTATAATATTGATTATTGAACTGGAGAACAGTAGTATAAAATCATAGGAAATATGTTCACTAAAGTATACAATTTGAGCATTTACAAATAAATATGCATAATTTTTACCTCTTTTTATCAATTTTAATTTAGAAATGGTTTACAATTATAGAAATGGAGAACAAGACTGTACATTCATGATCAGTATGAGCACGAGGGTTCTCATCTCAGCATTTACGAGTAAATGTTCATAATGTTTCGGTTCTCTTATAGGAGTGAAGAGTGTAGCTATACTACATGTTTCACTCTTATTAAACATTTACTTTGATCTTGTTTTACCCAAATGAACATTCTATTAATATTGTCTGCAGCTAAATGAAATGTTCCTTAATGATATTATGACGTTTATATATAAGTGATTTTAAACTTTTTGCTATATTTAGTAAAAACATTCTGCTTTAGTACTTCAGTATGTTAATATTGTGGTAGTAACTTTTTATTGTTGAATAAATAAACTTCTTAAGTACCAATATAACTCTCACTAATAAGGTTCTGTTCAAACTTATACACATATAAACATATAATTGCACAATTTTATTAAATTATTTACAAATATAAAGTTTTTGCAACAATATATTTAATAGTGCCTACCATATTTTTCACAAGCATTAAACATGGTGCATATTAAATGATGGGATCTGGGATATACGTTGTAGTTTTCCTACAAACTATACGTATAATTCTAAACTATTACGTATATTAATATTAATTCTCACTAAGTAAATAAATAAATATATTGCCTAGTATATCTTTCACATGGATAATAAATATATACTTTCAAATACAATGTTATTTTTGGAGTTCATTTAAATCGTTTATATGAAAATTCCATGAACTTTTTACAGACCTAAGTACATGCCAAAAGTTGATTCACTATTACTCGTAAACTAATAGCTGCTGTCTGCTTAGCTGTGAAAATTTTCCTTTTAATCTCCATGTAACTACTATTGTAAATACTTTCAGTTACTTTAGAATTGTGATTGATCTAGTAAAATTACCATTTTACAATTTAATATTTTGCATCCTTGCATCAGATTCCTGCTTCGGATCGCTACGTCGAAAAGTGTTCATCCAATATTTTTTGAAAGACCTATTCAATGATATCTTACACAAAGGAACATGTAAATAAAAAAAATCACGTCCAATGTAAATGTAGGGGAGGAACCCTAGAAATGTATTATGAAAGACTTTATTTCATAACTCTGTAGGTGTAATAAATAAAATAGCTATGACATACAGACGGATAGGCAGACGGACATGGCAAAACAAATATTGACAGAGCTGGTGCTGCGATTGCTTCTGCAGTTTTACACGAACTTTTGTCGGATGTCGTAATTGATAAATCAAAACTGCGGAGAAAGGAAAGATAAAACCCTGATAATAGTCACAAAAGGAACCAAAAGGTACAGGCAAGTATTTATTGAAGAACACGTATCTGTATATCATCATTAAAGAACCGGATTCCATTTATTTAAGGTGTATGACACCATCACAAGGAACAGCTAAGACCATTGAGATATCAATAAACGCTCTTCTTCTCGTTAAAAATATTAGTACTGATCGTCTCAGGGCTATTGGATATGATGAAACAATAACAAATACAAGTAAATTTAGTAGTGTAATAAAGCTATTTGAAAAAAAGATTTCAAAGTCCCTTGCAATGGATAATTTGCATGCTTCATTTAAATAAACTGTCTTTGAGGCATTTGTTTGATTACGTAGATGGTAAATTTCTAGTCCATCTTCATACAATGGTCCTATCGGTAAGTTGCTGTATAAGTATGAAACGCGAGCTGTAGTTGAATTTGAGTCAATACTAGATCAATTACCAACGCTAAAACCTGATGATTTAAGCACAGACAATGCTGACAATTTCTTTCTTTATCGATACACTCTTGCTTTAATTAATTTCAATATGATGAGGTTAAATAAATATCTTATTGTTGTAATACCCCATATGCTTGACAATTTCCTTAACTCAATCTTATGTCAGCGTAAGAGAAATGAATTCTTAAATCTCTATATCTATATCAAGGACAGATTTCTCTGGAATAAAATAAATTTCCTTTAATTGGTAAATAGGACCCTCCTCTTCAATTAAAGTTTTTAAGTTAGTGAGAGAAAGAGGTTTTATACAAATATATATAAATATATATATATATATATGTATGTGTGTGTGCATATATATATATATATATATATATATATATATATATATATATATATATATATATATATATATATATATACATATATCTCCTATATATTAACATACTTATATCAACATCTGAATTTTATCAAGTTAAGTTAAAACATATACGTTAAAGTAATTTTGTGATTCATAAGCGGGTAGGTTTGCTCTAGAATGAGTCATCCCTATTTTATTAGGGAGCCAGAAAATGTTACTGAACGTAACTTTACAGTGCCAAACTGGTGATTTATTATAAATTTGTCGTTGCCTTTAAACTACGTACTAGAGGTTTATAATGTTTTATTTACATTTTTGCTTTTTATATTTTTACTCCGTAGTCGTAAGTCGGTTGGCTGAAAATTTCTTTATGATGATGAGTTATACCTACAATGGTTGGAGCTTTGGTCATTTTAGTTTTGTAATCACCACAATCAAATAATGATGATATTTAACAGTAAGAATTATACAAGTTGCCTTCAGTGTGTACGAATTATTCAACAAGAAACTATCTCTTAGTTCTTCAGTTCAATTCTTTTTAATGTTACAGCTTTTTTCATATCTTTGATGAAAATCAAACGAATGAAATTATTATGCACACATATTTTTCATACGAGGTTATAAGAGAGACGTAAATATTTAACCACTTTATATTTTCAGTCAATCGTGACGCCGATGAAAGGAAAGCAATAATATTAACAAGGGAAAAAGTGCATATGTTTATTTAGTATAACATTCAATATAAATTGGCTACCAGACATATTGGAATCTGACTGACGTCGTGTATCATGGTGTTATTTTCTGAATACCTTGTATGCATATTTATTATGAAACGCTTACTTATTTTGAAAACCAAAAATATTTTTTTGCTTGAAATTCAAAAATATTTAAATTTACCCACACTGAATCTGTTTCCATCAAATGCTTATTAAAGACAGAACAATTCTCTACAGGAACCATTATTACTCCAAAATGACCTTATTCCAACTGTACATTATTTAAGTTAAATGAATTTGACCGTACCAAATTTCAGGATAATTTATTATCTTTGTGTTGAAGATTTAAAAAAAAATCTCGTACTATTTGGTTTTCATCAGTCAATCTCGATAAGGTTTCAATATTGTTAAAGTGAACATAAGAATAACGAAAAAAATTAAAGATGTTTGACGATTTCACAATAAAATATTGCATACTTACGGATTCCACGAGTTTAAATTACGGCAAACCCTATTATTCCTGCTGTTATTCTCTTCGGTTTCCTCGTCCATATGTCTTATTATTCTTAATTACAATGTTCTAAATGCTATTACCAGACCATAATTTCTTCAACACCTGCTTATTTTGCATGGAAGGTAATAATTTAAGAAACACTTTAGACATGTGGCATATCGGTGAGTACAGTCTTTGTACTCTAACACAGCATAAATATAGCCAACCAATTATATGGCTACAGTGGAATAAAAGTTATGGCATCTGATTTTTCCTTCTCCTCATAATTTTTTTCAAAACGTGACGAAATATTTTGTACAAGGATAAGTTGTATGATGGAAACTCGTAAATCTCAAGTCGTTGTTTAGTTTTACCTTTTTAGTAACTTTTTAATAATAATTTGGTACATATTTAGGCTCAAACCATAAATTAGTATTGTAAAAATTTACTATTTTCTATTTACTTTGTTATTTCTCTATCAACTTTAACCAGTAAAATTTCAAATCATAGATTAAATTTAATATGAGGTGAGATAAACGATTATGGTAATTAACATGACTTGTTATAAATATAATGTTAAAATGTTTATGCATAAAATGTTTTATTACAATATCATATGAGTCTCGACCAGCCCTTAGGTTTAGTAGAAGTACATCAAAAATACATGGCTAATATGTCCAAGTATTTAAGTCCTGTTTTTGATAAGAATTACATCCCGATTATTGTATTTTGAAAGAAAAACTTTTTGAGATCTTTAAATTTTCTCGCTTTGAAAATTGAGAATTTTTAATAAACGAGCGGGTGTAAAAATAAATATAATAAGAAAGCTTAATGTCGTCTCATATTTTTTTCCTATATTTATTAAAATATATTAATTTATTATTTTATTAATAACCAACATATATGTCCAAATTCTTCTACCAAAATATACACTTGGAGTTTCAGTTTATAATTACGTGAATAATTTTCAGTCACATTAGGAAAAAAACCCAGCATGATCATTCACCTTAATGGATTGTAATATCTACAGTTACCATTACATATTACCTAGCTTGTACTTACAAGCTAGGTAACATTAGCATGCATATAAACGGAAAAGTACGTGAAATGAAAGTGTCCATTTTGAAGTTCACTAGATAGAAGCACCATGACGTTAGGTCCAAAATATATTAACTTTTACAATTATTGTTAATGAAATAATACGCATCAATTATGTGCAGTGAATATATAAAAATTTTTTCAGGTCATTCTATTGAGTAAACTATTTTGTGGGATATCAATGATATTCGTTTCAAAATAATATCTATATTTTATTCTTTCAAACTATAAAAATTGAAATAAATAAAATTGGACAAGTTGACATTTACTATCCAAATAAAATTCCCTTCTCTTTTTTATTTTACCTTTTAGAAGGTTCATGTTGTAAAAAACTTCCCTGATAATAACATTTTTACATCAAATCTTTAAAGGTTGAGCTATGTAGACATTTTAATAATTGTCAGTTTTCCCTGCCAAATGTTATTAAATTTCATGGAAACTCTTATTTTAACGAATAAATAGGTTTATATTGTTTTGTATTTAAACTGCATTCCTGCGAAATGTTTCTTTTTTTAATAAAACAAAATAATGCTTCATTCAATTTTGAATGATACGTTCCTTGATATATTTCAAAAGTAACGTATTTTATTTTCTGTAGCATTTCTTGATATATTCCAAAATTAACGTAATGTTTTTATTTTAAAAATCACATCTATTTGTGAATACTGGCCTCCGATAATACTTTAAAAAGAGTCTAAATATTGCTAATCTTCACCTTGTTACTAAATGTTTTCAAAAGTATTGGTATCTTATTATAACTTTAATAAAATCTTCAATAAAAAATTAGATCAAATGCCGTAGTTTGTTTGCGATTAAGCTTTCGTACGGGGAAATAATTCAAAAGCAAACAAAGTTTTTTCCTCTAAAGTAATATTCATCATGCAGAATCTAAACATATAATAATAAACATATTATAGGTTTATATTTTCAATAAATTCATCAATAAAAAATTAAGTGAAATGCTGTACGTTTTTCGCGATTAAGCTTTCGTATGGCAAAATTAATTCAAAACCAAACAAATTTTTTTCGTCTAAAATAATCACTATCGCAAAACATGCAGTAAAACAAAATGTTAATAAAAATATTTTTGGTCTGACCAGATAAAATTTGAATCTAAAATACATTAAATGAAACTAGGATATATCGCTAATAATTTAATAAAACCAAGAACATATAATGTCTGTGCAACTAAATGTACACGAGAAGCTGACCTGACTTGACCTCTCTACATAGCGCACAGTGCAACCTCTGTTGTGCGACAGGTAATTGCGTCCGCTAGGCAAAAGACCCCTTTACAAGGTAAGTGCTGTTAAATAATATCGCTCTATCGAATTAATACGAAGAATTTGTAATTGGATCGCTTAACTTCACCTTTCTTACTTTGGACACATGAACCACACTAATTACCTTTACATAGAGTATACTGAACGCTACTACTTACATAACTACACTAAATTAGTTGCCCTCTTGAGGGCCATTGATATTATAAAGTTTACCCTTAATGGAAATATGAAATACGATTATTGGCTAATTTTCCCCCAAAACTTTTCATTCAAATTAAGTGATAACATTTAGGAAGAACTTGGGCCTGCGGAGGCATTATCATTATTCTGTACCACCCGGGACTATCAAAGGAAATGAAGCGGATAAATGCCTTATGTTCCACCAGCTCACAACTAGTTAAAATGGATGATGGGGGTAGCTGGTTTCCTGGTATCTTTATGGTTGGATCAGGTTTTATGTCATTTGACTCTAGATAATTTAGGTATGACCTATGCCTTGAGTAAATACGTTATCTGGAATTTTATTACGGATACTAATGAGGAAAATAAACTTTATTTTATTTTCTGGAACCAGGAAGTAAATTTATGAATATATAAAAAATGTCTCCAGAAATAACATTTTCAGTTCAGCGCCAATTTAATTTAAATCGGTCGAATGACAGATAATTTGTGAGCATTTTTAATTTAATGAAGAGAAGGAGTTATCTCTCATAACCCGATGATTCTTTCATATTCACTTTGTAATGTTTTCTCCTAAACAATTGTCTGCAGTAATATCTATATTATTATCTTGCACTTCTACGAATAAATTATAAATAACACCATATTTTATCACGGTAGATATCAGAGATTAAGAGATTTTACCCATTTTTATGCATCTTAGGTACATCTAAAAAGTTTTCATCACCTATCATATCTCAATCATAGGAATATGTACTTTTTCTAGTGGTAGCCAAATTTATGTTCACTCGTGTCACTTTAATGGAAACTATAGCCACCAAAAACTTTAATTTACGATGACAACATTTAAAGTGTTGAACATGCATTCAGTACAGTAGCACTTATTATGACTAGTTAAGCAATATTTTAATATGATGAAGACAGCTTGAATGTTTATTATATTGGAATATCAATCGCCAAAACCATATGCATATAGAGTGATATTAATTGAAATGCATATCACTATAAACAAAAGATGAAAAATAGAAGATAATTAATAAAAACCTCTCAAGTACGGGTAGAACTCCATTACCAGGATTCCTTACACATTTAGGCACTTAACAACACTTAAGGATACAGTATTTCCCTTAAACTATTTACAAATATTAATTTTACGTAACTTAAATGTATTATTTACTATATTTTTACAGGAATAAAAATATGCTGCATATTTAAAAAAATATAAAATCCGGGACATCTGAGGGATCCGAAATGAAAACAGGGAATGCTCTGTTTTGACATATTTTTTGAATATCTTTTTTCAACATGCAATTCAAAAACATGAAGAAAAGATGTTCTGTTCCAAATAACAAACTTTTTCAATTGGATAAAGTGAAAAATTTAAAAAAAATTAAAACGGTTATTTATCACTTTTTTAATTCTTATATGAATATTTTTTTAAAAGTTGTCTAATGCAAAATATGTAATTTGATAAGATGTGTTACTTTACCAGTTTTCAACACTCCACATCGCATGGTACCCGAAAAAAATCGGTCGACCCTATTTTCATAATATCTGAAAAATTATGCCATCTAGAAACATTCATATAATCTTTGCGTAAACTTCGTTTTGTTTGAGTAATTTCTGATATAAGAGGGGAAAGAACATCTTTTTTATTTTTTTTTTATATTTATTTTATTTTTTTTCAAATAGGTAAGTCAAGTCTTCTATTACACCTATATTAGAGTGTTTTTTAAGATGTCACGATTTAACTTCTAATCATTTTTAATAAATATCCTTAATATCTGTACGTATGTTTAGAAATATCCAATTAGTCCCTCCTAATGAGGGTCAAAATATGCCCTTTAAATTATACTGTACACTATAATGACCTCCACACCTCTTTTTCTCCAACATAATCCTTGATACTATAACAAGCCTTTGAAATTTGTTAAAAAAGCGGACACTATTACCCGGAAAAGACTTATTAGTAATGTGTAATCTAAATTTAAGATTATGAATTTTATTTTTATCTCTTTAATACAAGAAATAAAATTAAAGAGTATGGATATCACGTCCTTTAACAAAAAAATTAAATTGTCTTAACATACAATAGGTTTTCATAAATTTATAACAACGGAAAGGCCAGAATATTTCAGATATTAAGCCTCTTTTAATACATATCGAACTGATTCTCGAGATTTCATATTATATATGGCTCGGACTGCTCTCTTTTGCAGAATAAAAATACTTTTAATATCTGCAGCGCTACCCCACAGCAGAATACCATACGACATAACGCTTTGGAAATAAGCAAAATAAACTAACCTGGCCGTCGCTGCATCAGTCAGCTGCATAATTTTTCTAACTTCAAACGCAGCTGAGCTTAACCTACTAGCTAATGAATGTATATCAACAGCCCATTGTAAATTATGATCTAGAGTTTTACCTAGGAAGCTGGTAGTAGGAATTCTAGTACTTTATTTTTGAAAATTACACTGCTGTCAACGTTTAGTTGGTTTGGGTGGCTAAAATTTAAAACATTTTGTTTTCTCAACATTTAAATATCTCTAAAGATAAAATTATAAAAGAAATATTTTTGTGACACTTTCAAACGATACCCCGCACGTATATGGAAATAAAAAAGAGTATTTATTTTGCACTGCTCAAAATTTCAAAATTTATATTTTTTATATGTTGCTCTATTAATATCCCAAATTTTAATGTTTTATGTCAAACAGTTTCTGAGCAAAACGGCTGTGATGGACGGTCACGTGAGTTATCTTATAAGGGTTTTGTTTTTCCTTTTGAGGTACACAAAAAAGGATGATACTTCTTATTTCCGTATTAAAAATATTTAGAACATTTTCTTAGCATTAGTAATAAATTTTCAGAATCTTGATAATTAATATTGTTAACTTAATACTAAAGAATTATTAAACAATTTGTAGTTAATATAGCCTAGTGGTAGCTTATGTAGTATTAACTGAGAGCGAATAGAAAAATGTACACTATTGTAATACGAGTATTACTGGTATCATCGAAATTTGACGCGAAACTTGATGTTCCTCAAATCTGTATTTATAGAGTGATTAGCATGAATGCAAACTTTATTTACTTTAAAAAATGTAATATTCGTATTATATCAATGACTTTCATCAAATATTTATTATAGATTACGGTTACTATTCTACAATCATTCTTTTTAAAAACGGTCACTGCCCTGTAATAGGTTACCATCACTTTAAAATTAATAAAACAGTCCTTCAATGAAGAAAGGAAGTCTACTATGCAAAAATGTACTATAACCAAATGATTTGGTAATTTTGAACTATATACTTGACAATTGAAATAAAAGTGATATTTAGTAGAAAAACCGACAAATAATCAGATCCACGAATATGTTGATTTTATAACAATTGCAACCTTAAAACCGAAATGCACTATAAATACCAGCTTCCTTTCTCAATTTTTTTGATAATATAGTTATGAGTGGAATAGCCTGCCGTTATAATATACATAAAGATTGACCGTTAAATGCATAAAGAAATTTAACTTGCAAGAAACATTGTCTGAAGCTATTTCCATACGTTAAGTAGAACTTTATGTTGAATAATACGAATGCCGCTATAGAAATCAACTCCTCATCCGTTGTTATACTTCGTTGCTACAGCCGTTTATTAAAAAACACAATTCATATATAATAGAGGAAATGAAGCGGTCACCTTCACTCAAATGTTGTGAAACGAAGCTTATAGTTTATTATTTACGTGACATTACCAAATTTATATCATGATACTTTCTATTAAGGCTGATTGTATTTTAATTAACATAGGTAAGTCTATTTAAAACTACTTCTGTAAAATACATCTGTTGTACTCGTATTGTAATTTCAATACAATTTAATTAACAGTTTCTTTCTTTCGTTGCGATAAATTTTATTTCTTATATATAAAGGGAACAATAGACTCTGTCAAATAAATAATTGGTTCACAAAAAAGTAAACTGAGAAAATTATCAACATTAGTATATTATTTATTTACAATTTTTTTAATATAATTTTTACGTTTACTGGATAAAACAATAAAAAATTCAACCTTTTCTTTTCATTTGATTTTTTCTTTCTTTTAAGCAAAAATAGCCAAACAGATTCAATGAAATTTTGAACATAGATAACACGTATCCTAAAATAAAAGACAGATTATACATAATTTCTTTTATTATCATTTTTATGAGTAGAGCTGTGAACATAAACGCTATAGAAAATTATATCTGCACGTAAAAACTTGAATACACTGCCACAGATACCTGAAAAATTCGCGGCGATATATATAAAAAAAATGTATATAAAAAAATATATGTAAAAAAAATGTTTAACGTTCAATAAAGGCATCATTACTGAATATTCTGTACGTGCGTCTTTATTATAAAAACTTACGAATTCTTTTGTAAATTAAATTGACTTATGTCAAGTAATTATATTTAGCTACAAAATTTATTTTGATACTATGTACATATCACTTACAGTTCAATAGTTATAAAAGTAATCATCTATCCTTACTTATATTTATAGGGTTAATGCCTATTTCGACTGACTGGAGAATTCTAGAGGATGAACCGTTTGCACATGTGCATAAGAGGAAGAAAGAGTGAAAAGAACATCAAAGGAAAAAACTAGTAATAATATAAAAATAATGAAAGTAGATAAAATTTTAAATTAAAGGTGGATCCAAACACATGAAATGTCTTGATTATACTTGTTTTTTTAGCATTGCGAATATTATCAGGTAACATATTCGTGACTTCGATAAGTTGTTGTACCAATATCACAAACCTTAAGAGCTAGGAAAAATAAGACTCTATCTCAATATAAAGCCACTCAGAATCCATTCCTAAACTTAACTAATTGTAAGCGATCAACCTTAAAGCAGTTCGCGTCATTTTATTCGCCTCTTTGGGCCATGTCTTCGGATGATCCAAGAGAGTTTAGAAAAAAAAGTAATTAAATACCTTGTTCGAACTCCTTAAGAAATATTTAATGCAAAGGAGAACGCCCATTTTCGGCTTACTCATGAACAAAGACAAAAGAAAGAAAGAATTATTCCTTGCCTCTATATAAAATTAGTACTCTATTCTTGTTTGCTCATAGAAATTCTGTAGAGTGAAAAAAATCATCTAAATATTTAATATGATGACTTTACACCATAACGTGAAAGTAAAGATGTTAGTGACAATTACATATCGTATGTTATCGATATTGTTATCCATTATTTCGTATCGGAAGCAAATATCGATAGTATTTAAATACCTGCATGAAAGTGTCAATATAAACTTGTATCATAAAATAAATATAACGGATATTTTACAAAAATGTTTGGAACTATAAAAGTTATCATTTGTACATAAAAGTAAAGACAAAATATAACTTTTGATAAACTGTTCTAAAAGTGAAGAATTGTTAAATTACTTAAAAGTGATTTAAAAAAGTCTTTATTACTAAAAATAATAATTTGTCTCTCTATTTTGCAGAAAGTCTGTTTTCATTTTGTGATGCAGTATTTTTGCATTTCACAAAGATTGTGGAGATATACTTAGTAAATAAAATCTTTGTAATTTTTGCAAAGTGAGAAATAAAAGGTTTTGCTTCTTTCTGTGTTTATCCATTAGTACATATTTTGTAATATGTAAAATAAGCTGAGTCGACTTTATTAATTATTTACTATTCATGATACCAAATCATGTATATTTTTTCATAAAGCAATATTTAAGGAAGAATTTCAAATAAAATATAAAAATATTAAAATAGGCTACACGAGTAATTAAAAAAAGTTTTGTCAAGCGCTTTCGATTCCTATATATTAAGAATCATCAGTGCATGAAGTAGATCTGAAAATAAATGTTCCGAAATCAAATATAGATTTTCCGATTAATTGATATCATATCCTTTCTTTGTTATATCCCTACACCGACTCCATCACAGGCATTGATAACCATAGATAAACATATGGTCATAACCTAAAAAAGTCAAACGATGCAATTCAAAATTTCACACGCCCATCACATGCTATTCGTCTTTTGCAAAGAACGATAGAGATTAGGCAATTAACCTTTAAAATAAAATTAATATAAAAGGAGCCCTTTTTTATACGAATTTAGAAATTTAATATTGAAAATCCGTTTAAATATTGACGATATTATTAAAATATTTCTCATAATAACATTTGTGAAATAATTATAACCCCAAAATCATAAGACCTGAGATATTCCCCTGAGTTAAAACTTATATATTTTTGTTTGTATATACATACCCAAAAATATGATATATCAGTCATTCATATTCAAAACTAGGTTAAAAGCTCCATAGAAAATGGGCATTTTCCTTTGTTTTAAATATTTAGTGGAGAACTAAAGAATAATGTTTCAATATGGATTGAGAATAACTAATTTCTTTCTTAAATTGTTTGGATTTATGTTGGAATAAAAATGTTATTCTGTGATTTCCAGTAGTCGAATGGTAAGATAAATCAATGATATTCTTAATAATTGCGTAAGGCGTAGTGCAGTTGGAAAATGAAAACACTAAGATCTGACGAAATAAATCAAACTCATTTTAACTAATTCTGCAGCATATAGTTATTATAAACGAAGAAAAGTTCACAATTAAATGTTACTACGGCATGTATTATTACTTCTACTTTATTAAAATTCTTTACCACTACCTAGGTTTCGTTGTAATATAACATATTCAGGTGGGCAAATAGCAAAGATGGAAGCAATGTGGAAAGATTATTAACCGTTTACTTAAATTAAAGTATAAACTATAATAAGCACTTAAACGGTCTATAAATTTATTGGCGCTACTTTGTATCATCGTTCAGTATTATCATCGATATAGTCAAAGGAAAAAAGGCGAACAAAGTAACTTATTGCAGGCCAGGTTACCACTAGATAAACTAAATGATGGAGTTGTAGGGATCCGAGTGATTTCATGAGGAGGTTGGATTTTACGTCTTTGACTTGAGATAATTCATTGACGTACTGAGCCGGGAGTAAAGGCATCAACCGAAATTGAATCAAAGATATAGAACAGTGATTGAGTATTGTTTTATCTGCACTTCTCCATTTTGTTCTCTGAAAAAAGAAAGAGAAGCCTTAAATAGTAAAAATTGACTAAATTTGGCACGTTCGTTTTGGACTTGCTGCTATATATGAAGATATGATTTAATTTGAACTTTTATTTTAAAAAGCTACTATTTTTTAAAATTACTTAAAAGAAATTTATTGTCTTTGTAAAGGAATATATCGCTATTTTTATAACTTAATCTTTTTTTCCTTATAAGCATATTAATGGACCACAATTCATTAAGCTTATACATAAATTATATTATTTACTTAATTTTCGAGCTTAGTCTTAAGGACGTAATAATATTAAGTGTGTGTTACGGCTATGTTAAATTTATATACTAGCTATTGTGTTTTTATTTAGATGCATTTACAATTTTATGATATATTTTCTCCCCTTTACGTGAAAATTCTCATCAAAAGACATTACCACATTACTTCGGCTTTGTAGATTGGACTACATCAAGTACTTGAATTGTAAATATTTCGGGTGTATTAAAAATACATATACTTTGAACAACACCTCCCCCTGAGTATGTCTAAATATTCTTTTTGAAAAGAATACCTTTGAACAACAGAAGGTATTCAAAGTAAATGTATGATTTTTCACAGTTGGTAAAGATATTTTAAAATCAGGTACTTAGTTTAAAGTTGTATCACGTTTCGTGACAAAAGTAAATTAGTAGGTACATTGCTTAACCAATATTTTAATCCATTTTAATAACGGTTTCCAATTAAGAAATATTTGTCTCCATAAAAGCACAATCGAAACCGAAGCGGTGCAGTATTATTTAATTAAATTTCTTTCTAATGGAAGCGTGGTTCAAACGAAGGATTATCTATTAAAGCCGATAAAAGGTGAATTATTACTAATTTACGGTATTTCCTTGTTAGAATCTAATAAGATGCACAATATTACTTGTACTATTGCATAAATATTATAATTTTGAAATTAGTGTAAAAAGACACCAAGTTGTCATTTAAGACATTATCTATGTAAACTGATGAAATAAAAGCGGGTAAGCTCATAGACAACTTTGCTGAGAAAATAAAATTGTTGAGTAAGTCTCCAACTTACTCAACAATTTTATTTTCTCAGCAAAGTTGTCTATGAGCTTACCCGCTTTTATTTCACTTTACGATTAGAATCTACTGGAATTAGTTATAATATCTCTAACATTAGTCGCATGAGAAGTAAATTAGATGTCCTGCATATTTAAATGGATGATTCGTGTGTAAGTTGTTTTGCGTTGCGTTTCTTTGTATTGCAATAAGATTGTATAAAAATTTGGTATTAAAGTTAAAATTGGGATCTAAATGTTTATGCAAGAAATATATAAATTCCGTTTATTAATATTATTTGATATTACCCTGTTCAAGTAAATATTCATATTTAGTATAAGTTACAGCACCATTTTCTCTTATCTTACGAATCAAAGAAATAAAACACTATTTAACTCTAAAGCAGTCTTTTCCAAAGTGGGCGATAGCGCTCCCTTATGGATACTGGAGGTCTTGAGGGGGCTGTAAAAGTTCCAGAGAAAATTTTAGGATGTTAAAATGATCTATGGGGGCGATGGCTCACACAAAAAATGGCAAAAAAATTATGTTTTTCTGATATTTCAAACTAAAATTAATACCTACGCACTACACTACAATTTATTTCATTCTTATTCTTGCCCTGTTTATTTGTATAATTATCACAGCTTTCTAAGTCCATGTATTTGTAGCAATAAAGTTTTAACCAGATTTTGTCATATAAGGCGATTTGTGCAAACCTGCATGAATTGACAGAATCATCGATGCTTGTTCTGACTTACTCAGTGCGAATTCCGTAACATTATGAGGTAAACGAGATTATACATGTTTATTTTATGACGCTCTGTACGTGCGGTATTTCAAATTCAATATTTTATTCATGTAATTATAAATACAAAACCGAGAGTAAAATATTGAATTGAATAAAAACAAATTGACAAAGAAAGATGGCAATAGGGTGGAGAATATAATAAATACGGATTTATCTAAGATCGCCCAAATTTATCATCGCCTATGTGCCTTATTTCTCAAAAAACAAAACCATTTGAAGAAAATGCACTCAGATAAGGACAAATATGTGGCCTATTTTCAAGATCTGGAAAAGAAATACGTAGCTCATTCAACTATATCAACATTTTTTCAGCTACTTCTAATTAAAACGATAATGAATTTCAAGCTTCGTATAATATCTCTTTGTAAATTGATCAAACAGGCAAACTACATACAATTGTGGGAGAGTTAAATTTACCGGCAATAAAAAAATTACTAATCACTATACTCCATAAACCAGCGGCACATATCATCCGAAAAATTCCTTTGTGCAATAGTTCTGTGCAAAGACAAATTAATGAGATAGCTGAAAACATTGAAGAATCATTGTGCAATTATCTAAAGAGATCATTGATCAGTTCTCAATTCAGTTGGTTGAGTCCACTTTACCAACTAATGACACGTTGTTGTTGCCATATGTGAGGTTTATTAAATATGAGAAAATATATTAAGAACTACTATTCGCTATAAATTTGGAGATATATAAAAGGAGAAACCATATTTAATACACCGGAACAGTTTTGGAATGAAAAGGAAATTCCCTTGCAGAATATTATATCAGCTGCTACGGATGGCACTCCAACTATAACAGGGCTTCACAAAGACTTCATAGAATACTTAAAAAGTTAACTTCTAGATGTGCTCGCTGTACATTGCGTCTTTGGTTGCAAGAAATCTGAGTGAACTCCTACATGCATCATTGCTAATGATGAAGGTTTCAACTAATAGCTGTTTCACACAGAAGTGTGTTGGCTACCAAGAGATACTTTCTGTGATCTATCACAGAGTCAAATTGTAATCGGTTCCTGAAAAATAAAGATACAGAATTGCGCGTCAACCTCATTTTATTAAAAAATTATATTGCGTACTTAACAGACCTCTATTTTTTTTTTAATTATATCAATCTCCAACTTTAAGGTGGCGACTTGAACTTGATTATAACAAAACATGTCGTTCCTGCTTTTGTAGCCAAACTAGTCTTACACAAGTAAAATGTCGGCAGATGTGAGTTTAACAACTTCGATAATTTATCAGCAATATCCTTCAACAACGACGACTTCCTTGTTTATCCTGAATTGTGGTCCATTGTTCAACGATTTTAGATAGCATTCTCATCGTCGTATTTGTCTGAACGTTGATTTAGTGCTGTAGCAACACTGCAATCTAAAAAGAGAAATCGACTGCATGTTACCGAACGCTGTGTTTTAAGGCTGTTTTTGAATAAGTTCGAGTCTGATATCAACAAACTCAATAAAAACCATTGGAATAATCCATACCATTAGATTAGTTTCAAAATTTAAACCGAAAGTTTTGTTTTAATTTGAATAAAAGTTTTTCTAAATTTTATTAAGGTTTTAAGGATAAATGCTTTTATCAAAAAGTCGCATTTAAAAAGTAAGTTTGAACTCAAAAATAGGGCAAAGATCATAATGCACGCTTTATTTAATTTAATTTAAATAATGTTTGCAATTTCCATGGAAATTTTAAGGGGTGATAAAGTTACAATTTTAGGGGCTTTAGAAAATAATTGAACCTCAAAGTAGGCGGTAGGCGAAATTAGTTTGAGAACCTTTGTACTAAAGCCACCCTGAATCAAATCATTCCCTTACTTAATTTATCTAGTGGAAAACGATCAGCCTTAATATAATCCGCATCATTTCTTTCACCTCTGTATACCATAGCCTCGGGAAATAAGAATTGGGGCAGATTCTGTAATAAACGTGGACAGTTTTATCTTTCGATCGACCTATGTCTGTTTATCCCTTAATTGTTGTGGATGACGCACGTGTTGAGAATAATTCAACAGTCCGTATGTAGACTTAAAACAAAAAATTGGAGATAAGATGAGATAGTTCAAACTGATTTCAATTAATTTTTCATGTTTAGCCACTTTTTGGGACAAATTATTCAAAAACAATTAATCTTAGATTAAACTTTAGTCTCAAATTAAACGACTGTTGAGATAATTTTTCCTTACATGGGAATTGCTGGTCATCATACATGTCTTTCTGTTAGTGAATAATAATTTTTTTATGACATGATGGGTTTAGATGACAGAAATACTTTTATTTCTATATCAGGAGTCCGTAGCAATATCTACGTTGCCCGATTAATAGCCACTGACATTTGAAATACGTTTTCAGGTCCTCTCGGTTACATTTTTATAATTGTACGTAACTTAAATAATATAATTTTTTTGAACAATTCCATAAAATTTTCTATAAATTTTAATACAATTATTTCTTTTCTCTTCAATGACTTTTTTTATGTTTGAATACGTTTCTGTTATTCTTCTTTTATTGCGATCTCTTTCTTGTCAAATATATTTTTCTGTCTATGAATTGATTCTTTCCAGAAATTTTTTCAATCGCCATAACTATTAAACGTAATAGCTATATAGAAATAACTAATTTTATGACACATATAGTTCTATTTGAACTGAGGAATACTATTCGGTAAACTTTAGAAGCAACAAAGATTGTAAGAAAACAAGTTAACTGGGTGGATCATAAATCACAATAGTTAGACATGTGATTCTTAAAACATAACTCTAACTTCTATTACACAGAAGTCTAACCTGTTTATTATTTCGAATCATATTTTCAGACGAGCAATTCACCTAAGAAATATAACATCATCAACATCTCTTTAATTTACATTTATCGCTGCGTCTTTTGATAAAATTAAATTACAAATTAAGAGGTGTTATCAGCCATCCACTTAAATGGGTTAATAAATTTTAAGGAGCACTTGAACGGTCTGCAATGTCATCAAACCAAAATAATATCAGTCAGTATTATAGTCGATAGATTCACAGGGAATGAGATGAACGGAGTTACGGCAGACCAGTTTATAACTAGATAAAACAAATGGCGGTTTTGTGGGGTTCCGGGCGACTTTATGACGCGGTTGGATGTTGTGACTTTTGGTTGAGATAATTCATTTATATTTTGCGCCGGAAGTGAAAGCCTTATCTAAAATTGGATCAGCGGCTTAAAATAGTGTTGGGGTAATTGATATTGAATCGTCTCTAAATTACGTGTTCTTTCAGAAAAAATGTATTGATTTGGTACCGCTTTGGTTAACTTTTAAAACATTTTTTTGGTCTCGTGTTTATCCAGTTATTTATTATTATATTTTTAATTTTATTATATATATTTTGCATAACAATACGTCGATCAATCACGATTATTTATTGGGCTTTTAAATTTGATGCCTTTTCAATTAATTATCGGAGATAGATATATTTTTTTATTTAGGTTTTTTCTTTAAGGCATAATATTCCATTGATTTTTCTAATATATAAACTTTAAAACTTACACGTTATACATTTTATTTTATATTTTTGTATACTCAACATTATAAGAAGAACATTCAGTCTCCTTTCCAGATGAAATTAGTCGTAAATATTTTACTAGTTTTAAATATAAATCTGAAAGCTTTTCAATTTATTTATATACAACCAACTAGTAAATGTTTTCAATAATATAAGCTATTTAAAACGAAACATATAACAAGAAATTAAAGAAAGTAGAAATAATACTACATCACGTAGTTTCATTTAAATGTGAATAATGAATTTCTACAAAATTAACGTCAAATATATTCAATATGTTATAAGTTGTATTTCTCAAAATACTGTGAAAAATCAAGTTTCTTGCTACGGTCGGTATCAAAAATATTCTGTATCTCAAAAACTAAACAACTCAAGACGTGTTGTGTTGTGTATTCAAGCCAATTTTCATTGATGGTTTGTTTTAAGTTCTAGTGCAGACCGAGGAGGGTTGACAACATTTTTGAATATCCTTTTTTTTTAAATTGTTATCGCTCAGAGTTTATTAAAAACTACAGTAAACTGTGAAAAATTTTATTGGCATTTAAAAAAAAGATAAAAATAAAAATTTCAACGTTTTTGACACTTTTTGAAAACCTCTTCATGGTCAAATTTGTAAACATTCGAGTCGAAATATATAAATCAATATTTTCATGAAAAATAAAACTTATCCTGATGCATTAAGTTTTTTGGCTTATTGTCATTCGACACTATATTCTTTACCTTCTGTCTCTTCCCTTACTTTTTGTTGCTGAACGTCAAATGGCTGAAAATTAACTAAACATCGAATAAGGAATGTCTTAACTCAAAGAAAAAAACCGTTCAATTTCAATTAAAATAAATTTTGAAAACCACTCAAATGGCCCGCCATGTTACCCACACCAATTTGTATTGTCCGGAACTATTTCTGATGGAGGCGAAGGAAATAATCCAACGTAGTTACTTAGACTGTTTAAAGATAAATGGAATGTTGAAGTTGTTGGCTTCCAGATTGAGGCTATATGTCTTTTCCCCCAAGATGCAAAATAATGCAGTTTTAATCTCCAGAGATATAAAATTGTTATCTGGAATCAGAAGGTACTATACCATTGCGTAGCGAATTACTGATTTACCCTCGTAAATGTAAAACTTCTTCATATGATTCAAACCCAAAAAGGAAGAAAAGTCTAATTACTTATTAAGTTTGCAGTTATTTATAAATAAACAACTGATGAATTGAGACCTGCAATTTTGCTGTTTTATTTCAGTACAGTTCGATAGTACCTTTAGTAATAAGTGGTATTAATTAATTTAAAAAAAAATTATCGAAATCTCTAATGTATATTCATTTTGTGATCATAATCTGAAAGCATGTAACTTATATTAATTTTGAGAGGGTCCTGGATAGGATTTTTATTGAGCCAAAATTGCATTGAGTATATTGTCGAGTTGTTATTGACATTGGCTCGGAATGTAAAGACATCATTTGGGAAGATGATGATATCAACAATCATTACATAATTAATACCTTCCGCCTCCGAAATCAAACGAAGGCTATATGCGAATAGCGATTATGTAGTTACTTGATAAATCACGTTTGATAAATTAGTTAGTTTTATGTTTAATTCGAATTAATGTGTGTTATTCTGTTTTGTTAATTACTATTTTATATATACTGTAAACAGTTTTACTTTTAATGTTTGCCCATGCCACAGCTTTGGAGTAAACTAACTCTAAGTTGAATATAAGTATTTTTGAAAATAAATTAATAATCCAACAAAATTCTACATATATATATATATATATATATATATATATATATATACATACATACATCAGTAATGCACCCCAACATTATATAACTCAACAAACCCATCCCAATCCAACGTAACCAAATTCAATCTAATACAATCCAATCCAAATCTACGTAACCTAATATAACCTAACCAAATTTAAAATTACCCAATTGAGAAAACCCAAACCAACGGATCCAAACTAAGAAAACCCAATATACGTGTAATAAAACTATAGAATTGGAAGGTCTGTACATTGAAGATATTTAAGGAAGAATTATTAGGGATTACATATTAAAAGTAATCAATTAATATACTTTTTAGTAATATAGGAATTGACGTGAAGCAACATTTACTTATCATTTCTTGATAACAAGTGCACTCAGAACATATGCGATTTCATATTATCAAAAACTTTTTCACATAAATCTAGCTTAACTATTTAGCAATGCTTAGTTACTCGATGTGCAATAATTACACAAATTTGTGGCACATCTATGTATACATATAACTGGCGGTACATGTAATTAAAAATAAAATATAATGACGCTTTCGACTCCGATAGATGGCACCGTGTTTGAGTAAAAACCCGAATAGGATCAAATGCACATTAACATGTCGTCTTCCACAAACAACATAACAGCTTTTTTTTGACATCAAGGCATATTGTCACTTTCTCATGAAATCCAAATAGGTTGGAAAATTCTTGGCGATCGTTAGATACTTGCATCTCCACTAGAATATATATATTTTTTTGAAGTTACTACAATTGTCAGGTTCTACATTACTCCTGACATTACAAGATTCCCAAGAACGCATAGAATTACGAAGAATGCGTAGAAGACGAGTTACATTTTTCCTTGTCAATTTCTCATTCGTATGAATTTCCTCATTGCATGCTTTATAAACAGTTTTCACCTTTTTTCCATATGACGAAAAACTAAGTTGACTACTTCAACAGTGAAAACGGTTTTGAATGTCTCGCCAATTGCTAAATTCTCTATTCGTCTATATTGTCCAGATTTTTGCGGAAAAATATGTTTAGTAGAAATATTTAGACCGAATAGTTTTATCTTTAGCTGTAAACGTTGTCGCCGACTGTGATGGTTCATTACTAGCTGCAGTGCTTTCAGTTTGTTCATCAACAACCTCGTCCAACTCAGCTTCACTCTCACGATAATCCACTAAATTTGGAAATATAATTTTTCAATTATTTTTGAATATTGAAATTGTTTTAATAGGGAAAAAATAATAGTATTAACCGGATCCTTCAGGGTCCTATACTTCTGATCATCCACTCCTGAAAAAAAAATTCTCATCCTCACAATCTGAGGTATAATCTTCGGCAGCAAAAAAATGTTTGCCCAAGAGTTCACACAAATATCTAGCCTTCTCTTCAATCATCAACTTGTTAAGTTATTCATTTATATAATTATAAGCATTGCATAACCGCCAAGCTCTATATGTAAATTTGAACATATCTTTTAAAATCAGCTGCTGATAAATTTTATATTACATATAACTATTTGTTCGCTTATAGCGAATAAATAGTTACATGTAATATAATAAGAAAATTTCAAAAATGATGTTCACAAAGCGTTCATAAAATATTCAAGCGCCCATTACAAGTCAAAACTTACTTGAAACTAACAATAATTAATGACGCAATAAATAGCTGCAACTGATACTTTGCTATTACTATTCTCTCTTTCCTTTTATAACTATGACTGTTTCTGAGGTAGTGGATTTTCCTACTGTAACTCCCGAGAAAATTAATTTGTCTGTAAAAACTCCCCAGTTATAAATTCCTTTTGAATGAATATACCTGGATACTCCGGCTAAGTAACAATATTCTAACGATTGGATATTGACATAAGTATTAAAGAGTATTTCTTTAAGTTATCAAAAGTCAAACTTACATTTGAGGACTGATACGAGAAAGTACACAAAATCACAGAAAGAATACGAGAAACATTTATTTCTAAATTCTTATTTGTATATTCTGTCACAGTCAATTATTTAGTTTTTTTTTCTTTAATCAAAATTATCTAGATTCATATTGTAAATTTGGTTTATTTTTACATTCTTAGAATCGGGAAATTTATCCTGACATATATAAAAGCAAACTTTTTTCTGATAAAACGATTTTTTTCATTAATTAGTGATATGGAAGAAATAATAATCAGTTACGCAGAACCCAGATTCAAAATTCATAAAAATGTCGAACAAAAGGAAAAATAACACCAATCAAGGTATTATTTTTCAAATATATGTTCTTTCAGTTTTTCTCAATGAAAACAAATAAATTCATCCAATTTTGAGGAAATATCTAAAAAGGTTTTGGAATAATTACCAAACCCACGCGTGACAACCAAAAAAAAAAAAAAAATATATATATATATATGTGTATATATATATATATATATATATATATATATATATATATATATATATATATATATGTATATACGTAATGAAGATTTACATTCACAATTTTAAAATGAAAAGAACGCTTAGAGATTCTTACACACATGCCCATCAACTGAGTTGTATTTACTGGGCAATGATTTTACTGGACTGATTTCGCTATTTGTTCGTATTATTATAATAATTTCTGATGCTTTATTTTACATCTGAAATAGTTTATTTATATATTCATTATTTTTTATTTTTTTAATAAATAAACTATAACTAATAAATATATATATATATATATATATATATATATATATATATATATATATATATATATAAATATATATATATGTATATATATAAAATTTCTCTTTCTTTCGTGAGCCTTTATATTATGTCAGTATTCCATCACATAGACTTGTTAACCGTCATGCAAATGTTTCTCATTAAACATAAATTCCCTGTGATTAGTGATATATACCAGAGCGTCAGTAATAAGTATTTAAACTTTCTTATGTACGTAAGTGTGTATCGAAGTGTGAATTCAACCAGTTTTTAATCATTTTTATTTTTCTAAAATTTCATCAGGGTAAAACATTTTAGCTCTTTTTAAAGACATATATTTGTACGACAGTTCACCTAGAGAACACATTTTCCTCAGCATATTCTTTATAATACAACAAAAGAAAAATATAATATAAGCAAATAAGTTATATATCAGGACTAATAAGTACATGTTGAAAAAAGTAATTTATTAAAATAAGGAAAGCGAAATTGTCTTTGATGAAATAATAATTAAATTACATTTTTATTCACCATTTTAAAAAAATGCAAATAATACCTTCACATTCAGAACAGAAAAAAACGACGTAAAAACGCGAGCCAAACGACGTAAAACCGAACCTCCTTTTAAAACCATCATGAAGTTAACAGTTCATCATTTAAATAAATTAGTGGCAAACTATTCTACTACAAGGGTAGAGTTTGCTTTATTTAATCTGTCACTAACGGCAATGGCCCCGGATGATATGAACAATGTGAATGAAGTCCCTAACTATTCAAGAACTCCTCAAAGTTTCCTTCTTAATGTAGGTGGTACTTTAGTGATTTCCCATTTTAAATTTAATATTAACGGGTACTGAGGAAATAAAAATAAATTACAGATATGCTGAGAATGACATATTTATTAGTAAAATTGTTCATTCGAAAATTTGGCTTGGAATATTGAATGTAAATTAGGCAATGGGTTTATTGCTGGATTTAAGTTGGGATCACATTTAAAGTATTTTATAACTTGATGCCAAGGTGTGAGTTTCTACTTAATTTACATTAGTTTATTTAAATGTACTAGTGAATTATTATAACGTAAAACTCTTTACTATCGTTATCCTATCGGTAAAGTTGTCATTAGTTTTATCTTGGGAAATCATAACATATGAATAAAATTTGACGATAATAAATGAAACTACATTGAGTAACAATCAATAGACTATAATACGTATTTTCCGTGGTTTTTCTTGACTTTATCTTTATCCGGTCAATTAACTTGTTATTAGTCTCTACACTCTATAAATTATAATGAATTAATATTATTAGGAAATTGCCCATTTTATATTTTATTATACTAAAACAATAAAATATGTGCGCCTTAATGCCTGTACAAACGACGTACCTATTAATAAATTGAGTAACTTAAGTCCTTGAGGTAATTTTTTTTCTACCTGCAGAATAAAGAAGGTTTTCATGAAAAAATATTAAGACATAGAGGTACAATAATTGACAATTTTCTTTTCTACTAATGTTTATTTAGTACTTCGAAACAGCTCCATGGTTTTGAAAGGTACTTTTTCTTAACTTTTACAGACCGCCGGTATACTTATAACTGACAGCTATTGGTATTGTTTTGTTGCTTATTGCTTCATCAATTCAAATGATTTTTTTTAATGAAAAATACCGAGATGTATCTAATAATATGTCAATATCTCATTTACTATGACAGTAAATAAAATATATTTTTAGTACTGTTAATACAAGAAAAATTATTTTATTCGGGTATTATAATACATATTTTAAATACCATTAAAGTAAAAACCTAGTGACAAGATTTAAAAAAAAGTTGTAAAGGTTTTTTAAAGGTTTTCTATACTACCAAATTTTTATTTTGTAATTTATCGCCTAGAGTTCTGAAAAAGTGATAATCAGATAGCAAAATGTCGGATGAGTTAGATTAATGAACTAGCGGAACCCAACTTCTATTATTTTTGATGAATAGATTTTACGGCGTGTGGTCTAACGTTATCATGGAGGAAATAAACTACGTGTTGTTGACTATTTAGTAGTCAACAAGGCTTAGATTATTTTACTGAACTAGTCCATCCAAATTCTGACAATATTGTAATAATTTTTTTGCGGATTCCTCACAAAGCAATTCCAGTTGAATATCGCCTTTGATATTCCGTTGAATCTATCAAAAACTTATGATTACCGGTCTGATATGAAGTTCATATTTGAGTACAAATATTTGTTTGTAATTCACTAAACCATTAGGGTTTGCGTGCGTGATTAATGTAACTCGCTTCTCATAACTGACCATTAACTTCTTCAGTGGATCAAAGTTATGTCAATAATTGTTAATAAAGATTAAGAAAAAAAGTTATGTCAATAATTATTGATAAAGATATACATATAGAGCTAAAGGGTCCATGTTGGATGTCGGTTTAATTCGATTTTCTTTGACATAATGTACTTGAATACTCAACGCCATCATTAAAAAGGAACAGGTTGGTTTATAAGTTAGGACTTATAATAAAATATTATTTAATTTTTGACAACCTTTCTAGAAAAGTCTCAAATTCGTGGCTAAATACTGAATAACCAACCCAATATATACAACGGCTCTAGTCTATTAAAAAAATCTATTCAAACCGAATCCATTAGCATGAGTTCTAAAATCACCTTGAAATAATTTAAGGCACTTTGAATTATAATTTTTATACTTTAAATGCCAGTTAACGGAGTGATAAGGTCCTTTAAAACTTAGTTGATGTCTTAACACTGATACGAATATTCTATAGAAAAAAAGTTAATAATTTACTAACGTTCAGGCACTTTTAGCTGATAGAGTTGTTGTTTGACTTAAAATAAGAAATAGCTTAGTTCCATATGATAATCACTGAGATGGCATTCCTAAATTGATATACTCATAGCAAGCGGATTTTATGAGACGATTACGTGTCACTTTGAAGTTTGATATTTTGAAAACTGGGTTTAAAAGTGAAAAAAATAAATGAATCAAACTTTTTACTCCGAATTTACCAGTGTCTTCCTTCTTTCTAATATTTTGAAACAAAAATAGACCAAAATTAATTAATAGACCAAAATTATCATTTAAAATTGAATTTTCATTGAAATGCATCTACTTTCAAAATTTTATGCGAATAAGTCTAAACATATGGAAATATTGAAGATGGAGGGGTGAACCGACGAATACGATTACGTATTCTTAAAAATCTGTCAAAACCCAAAGTATGTAATTAAAGATTCTTAAAATTACTGAAATTGCATATTATTCTACTTTTATTAACAAACTTGCGTGTACAGGTGAAGTGCAAGCCGATCACTTGTGATGTGTGCGCAATGTTGGTTGCAATAATATGAATTCTAGATGTTAATTCAATTCTGTTAATTCTTTACATACAATGTTAAAAACATTCCGAATTTTCTTTAGATTTTTTTGACTGATATTTTTGAAGACAGGACCAGCATTTTTCCGACGATTTTGAAAATGTTATTACAAAAAATTTCATTAAAACCGGTTATATAATTACAATGAAATAGATTATACGATGTAATAAGACATCAGATAATATTATATAAATATAAAGTCTCTAATTGGATTACTATTTTCTGTGAAAATGTGTAATTGTAAATTTCTATATCAAATAGTCTTAAAGAAAATGCATGCAACAGACAAAGACAGAAATACGCTAAGCGATTTCAAAAATCTTTTGTTTTTCTCTATTTTGGCACATAACACTAATAATAATTGCAAAAACAGATAAAGTTCTAATAAGAATATCATTATTTCTTTAAAAGTATGCTGTCTATATACGTATTAATAAGGCATGTATATATACTAGAGCGGAGTAAATAAAACATTTTATTAAAAAAAATTTTTTTAATTTTTTAATAAATATCAAGCTTTTTTTGCAACTGAAAAATATTTTAGGTCTAATTTTATTTTCACAGATGTCTTTGGTGTAATATACTGCCTCCGGTGTTGAAAAAGTCCACAACAAAATGGGCCACCCGTTATTAAACGTTTTCCTACAGTTTACCAGAAATTACAGCAATCATTTTAAATCTCTACGTTTTTAAAGACCTACTAAGCATTATACTTATATACTTATAAATTACATAATTTGTGTCAATACGCAGTTTGACAGAAATATTTTATACCCTTGAATATTTATATGTACCTCTGAACAAAATTTTCATATAGTGAACTCTACTTGTATTCATTTAGTGTCTAAATTAACCTAAGACTACATCAAGATCATTAGTTACAAAATAAATTAAGTAAAATAAAAAAAGTGGCTACAATATTAAACCACGATAAAATTAAAATGATAAAATGATTTCGTGATATATTAAACCTAAAAATATTAAATAAACTATAAACAAATTATAACTTACCATCTTGCATCGCACTGTTTTCATGTGCAAAATTAAAGAATAAAATAAAAAATTGAATGAGAAGATACTCGCAAAATTTGTTTTTTTTGTTAAAGTTATAATAAAGACTTTTACTTAGGTATTTTATATTCCACTAGCCTCACAAACAAATCATTGTATATATGGTACAGTTACATTCCTGATATGAAATTCCTCTTTTTCTTATAAGTTTTTTATCATGATTTTATTTGGCATATTCTTATAACTTATGCCATTTAATTCCGTGCCTTAAAAATGTACATATATATATATATATATATATATATATATATATATATATATATATATGGCACAATATGGTTAAAACGAATTTTAACGAGTCTCCGATTTGGACGCGACAAAATAAAAAGAAACGCGTTTAGATTTTAGATTAAAAATTCCTCTTGTTTCAGTGAGTGCACATCTGCCACGTCTGCTCAAATGAAATTTTATCTTTCACACGATGCCAGATGTGATGGCCTAGACAATTCCTTTTACGTGAACGTATTCGGTTGTTGTTTTGGTTGTTTATTTCGGTGGATTTTAGACAAACAATCTTTTTGGGTTATGTGTTATCTGAAGTATTATTAAGTGGTCAGTAAATCTCTCATATTCGTAGAGTATTAATTATTCTTGATGCTACGCATAAAAAGTTCCGTATACCAAAGAATATTAAACTTATAAGTTAAAGACATTGTAAAAAACAAAGTTACTGCTGCGGTCGGTACCGCAAATATCTTAAAAGCTATACGACATATCTTATTCAAATAAATTTTCATTGAAAGTTTATTTTAAGTTTGACTACCGTAATTTTTTGACAATTCTCCATACGTTAGTTGAAAAATTAGAGGGCGGGGACCCACTTTTTAAGACTTTAGAAGCTCATGTTTCACCAATTATTAATTTAAAAAAAGGTATTTTTAAAATTCTGAATCATTTTTAAAACATACCCCTATAGCGATAGCTCACACGCGTATATGCAGTAGATCTTTTTCATCCCTCAATTACATGTATGGAGTGCAATCCCTAATATTTTTGTTTTTCATAATTCTAATATTTCATAGTATAGCGGTTCATAGAAGACACGACCATTCATGTTATAGACATATAGTTTCAATAGTCTCCGAGCAAAATGGCTGTGATATATAGACAGACAAACGAACAGACAGGACGGAATTATAATGGTTTTGTTTTTAATGTTTGATTACAAAACCTTAAAAAAGTAATGTTTTTTTTAATAAATGTCCAAGATATCTGGGTCAGAATTGATCTGCGAGCAAATTTCCTACCCGTCTTAAGGTTACATAATTTCAAGATTGCTTAATTCAATCTGTATGCTATCAAATAATAGTCTTCTATTATTTACATTCTCTTCAAGGATCTACATTTTTTGAAATCTAGAAGGCAATATAATGAATAGAATACTAATCGCGAAATTTGTACTGTGCAACTTTTAATTGAAACAAGCAGTAATTTTTTCGATGACAATTTTTTCTATCACAAACTTTGGATATTTATTTGAAACAATTTTAAAATATAACAGAGTTCACAAGTTTAAAGTATTTCTTAAAAAGACATTATTCGGGGCATAACTTCAACAAAATTGAGTTATTTCTTTAACAAAGAAATGAATTTTAAATATAATAGTACTAGTTAAGCTTTATCTAATAAGATTGCGTGAATATTAAATAGGAAAGTAATATTAAAGTTGTTAACTGGTTAATTTGGAAAATTATTGCACTAAAAAAATACCTGCTATAAAGTAAAGCCATTATTTGTTTATTTTCAAGAACGAGAAAAGATAAGTCCAGTATAAATGATGAAATCCAGTATAAATGATGTTTAATTTTCCTACCCGACCTCAGCATGCAAAAGAAATCATTCTTTCTCAGCTGCAAGTGGAAGTAAGAAATAGTTTCTGTTTCCGGAAAGTTTCGTGGCACTTGAATAGTTTCTTGGCTCTTGAATAGTTTCTTGGCGATTTTCGTTTTTACGTAAACTGAGGGTGTTTACTGAAAGAGTTTAGCAAGATTATATTTGGTTTATAATGTTCATGAACCTGTTGTTTTCAGATTTTTGTATCAGAAGATCTAAAATGAAACCATAGTGGTGTGATATACTAAGTTAATTTTTTTCTGTCTTTGAAATGAAAATTAATATAAGGTATTTGGTGCAATAATCGTTACACTAATAATTAATTTTACTGCTAGTCAACATTTAGGAATATTAGTATTATGACAATACTCTTAACTAAAAAGCCAATAATTAAAATAATTTGTACTAGCATATAAAGTATTATAGGAAAACTACAAGCCAGATTTTTTAAAGGCTTTTAATTGTCAAGCCTTTATTTAGAGTTTTACTACGTAAAACTTTATTATAAATACTCCGTAATTTTTTAAATTTTCTTAACATGATGAACGCAATTTTTTAATTGAGATTTTAGAGAAAAAAATTCTAATATTTTTATACTGTCAATATTAAGAACACACTAAACAATATGATAATAGTTTTTAAGCTAGTGGCAGAGATATTTATTTGAGAAAAATAACATTTTTGAAATTTCTTTTGAAACTTTCCATTTTTTTCAGGATAAATATTAATAATTATATGAATAATGCTAAATTCGAATATTTTAGTGTATTACAGTTTATTCGGTCTACAAATTGAATAGCCATTAGCTAACTATTTTAAGTTATAGTATAATAAAAAGCCAGGGCGTGACTATAAATAATAAAACTTTAAAAAAAAAAATGAACCAACTTCCAATAACAACTGAACAAAAGCGCAATGAAGTGTTCAAAATATTGAAAATACGAATAGTCAATTGAAACTTTGGCAGGACGATATTATTTTCGAATCTAAATAAATTAGCAATATATTGCTACTGCTAGAAATTTGTGGAATCTGTGCCAAATTGACGCTTCTTTCTTCTCGCAAATACATGCACACCCAAACATATACAGGTGAGTGCTACATTTCACTTGGCACCGACTTCAAAAATTTCTAGCAATAGTAGTATTCTGCAAATTTATTTATCTCTTTTACCTTCATCCTCTTTTAACTTCAGTTCTTTAAACTTTTGTAAACCTTCACATACTCTATATCCGCCTGCTATGCCCTAGTTCTGTAACTATTAACACGCTTTAATTAGGTGGCTCGACTTGTATGAAACCTGCGAAACTAAATTTCATACGTTTTTAATTGTTGTATCATTATAAAACTTAGCAGTTGTGTGTAGTTCTGATGAAAATACAAAAATTTAATAACATTAAAAAAATATTTGTTTGGTCTTAAAAAAAGACTATGAAATAACGCAATATTTCAATTAAATATTCATCATTCAACTGATGACAATTTATGAATTTTATAAAATAAATAAATGTTTTAGTTTAAAACAAGAAGGACTGAAGAAAATAAGGAAATTTTTAATTCAATTGTCACCCACTTCCAAACGTCCGAATTATTTAAAATTTCGCACAAGTATCGAGAAAAAATGACAATACAATAATTTAAAAAAATACAGTCTAAAAACAAAAATAAAAAAGTTAAAATAAATTATTATTTTAAAATATGTTTATTTTCGCTTTTAAAAAATAATGGACTAAAAACAAAAAATAATTTCGAACCTCTTTTCTCTGTCTACTCGGTAAGAACTTTAGTGTAAGCCATATTTTTTTATTTTTATTTAATAAATAAAAATGCTACATTTTAGTTAGATATCAATATATATATATATATATATATATATATATATATATATATATATATATATATATATATATATATATATATATTCAATAGCAAACGTGGTTTACATTAAAGTCTCTATCGGATTTGCAGAACCGTAAAGTTTTAAAGCTGTAAAGTTAAGGCCAAAGTATAATAATAATTGGATAATATAAATTAAGAGCTGACATTGTACAATATAAATGCTATGTCGGCTCTAGAGGTTGCCAGTTCTAGGAATAAAGTTTGTTAATAAATTAACTATTTATCTCCCAATATGACCCTTTATAATGGCGGTAGTTCTTGGTAAGCCACAATATCTTTTTTTCATTTACCGTAGCCTTCCGGGAGTTGCTTGAAGTGTTGTGGGTGAAGTTTCAAAAGAACGTATTTGCGATCTATTAGTATATGTAGGAAAACGAATTATTTAATCTACACAAATAATTAAATTATGAAAGTAAATTCTGTGCATGGAAAATATTTTAAAAAGACTTCTTGATATAGCCTAAAGAATGAAGAAACCAGAAATATCAGTTTGTTTAATGTCTGTATTTTAATTTGTTAATAAATCACGCAAAACTACAATGAAAAGCAACATGTGAGATAAAAAAATTTAAATAACTTTCTTATTCGCAATTTCACACGAGTGAAATCTTGGGGCCCAACTAGTATGATTATAAAGCTAGAATAAATATAGAACCTTATTTATCGTCATCGACGTCGCCTGGGTGATATAATAACTTTGAATAATTACAGCAAAAAAACATAGAAGTACTCATGCCAATGCGTGAATTATAATAATCGTAGATCTGATCGGCAGTAAGGATTATGACAAAGACGCGAATCGAGAATATTGGGTACTATGTTAAAAAGACTAATATGTTGAGATTGTTTTGTCGTGTTTGTTTCGAAAAGTAACCAAAGAAACACCTTCACATTTAATTCAGCTAATAAAAATTATCAATTTCATTATTACATGATGATATTGCACTGAGAAATATACTTACGGGGCAAAAGTCACCACTGGAGTACAATCAATTAGATTGTAGAAGTAAAACTAGGCTAGTGGAATGGTCAACAACTTCAAAGATCTGCGAATCTGCGAACGTTGATATTATTTATAGGGGTGTTACAACAAAAGAAATCGTATTTATTTTAGTATGTTCCTGTCTAGCTGTTGAGTGGTTTTAAATCATAAGTTATTCTACATAAAGTTATAAATACAAAAGTAAGTTTGTCCGTACGTCTGTTTTGCTTTCACTTACGCTTTCACTATTAATCTAATTATGGAGACAAATGCTTGATATAACTTTTATCTCAAAATAGATGAAATTTTTATTTTAAAATTACACCATATTTATTTTTTTTTAAATCTCACCATTATTTTTTCCTCTTTCCGTGCTGACGTAACTAAAACAGTTTTTTTATTATTTATCGTTTATTAAATAAAATAAGTTATTGTCAATACTGGTAGGATTTTATCTGATGTTAATAAAAACAAAACATAAAATTGGAAGCAATAAGGGTTTATACTTAAGTATACGCGTTTGCTAAGTGGCGCAAAAGTTTCATGAATCATTTCACGTTTTAAGTAATTATATATAAAGTGTTAATTAAGGTATATCCATACTAACAAGAAAAATATTTATAAATTAGATAAGCAAAAATGTAGAAGTGTAAAAATTTAAAAAAATCGCCTAATCAACTATGAAATAGCTAGTTTTGAAATGATACAAAATAATTTGAATTAAGTTTATTATTCGCAGTTTTAATTTATTATAAGAAATTATCTCTCCATTTTTTTTTTCTAATTAATTCACTTGACCTGAAATTTTTGTCGGAATTGGGGAAAATACTTTTGGGTAGCCTATATTTCGTATGTATTTATCGATGTAATTGAAATGTGTTATTTATAGTTGCATAAAAAATATACTTTATTAATAATGTTGGCATAGATGTATGAAATTGATTTTCTAATAGAGTAAGTTAAACAAATCAGGCGTAGCTATTTGTTTTTAATATGACCGAGTACGTAACGACATCTCCTCGGGTTTTTTATTTAAACGACACAACTTTTCGAGCGCGCCCCAGTTCACTGTTGCTTGTCCTGTAAGTTAGCGCGTCGCATAATTACAGTGAGAATATTTGTAATGCGATCGTAATGAGTGAAGCGGTTGAAATAAATTACAAATAATTGGCATTAAATAAGTCTTTGTATTTATTATACTCATTCAATTTCGAAACTCGATCATTTAAAAACTATACAATATAAATATTTTCAGTATTGACAAAACTCATTTCTTTTATTTCCTTTGTTTCTTCCATTATTTAATTACTTTGGCTTTATTGACCATATATGAACCATTTTATGAACCTTCTTGTACGCTCTGAACTTATCTCTGAACTTATCAACTTAAAAAACCGAAAGAACCTGGCTAGTTCATTTTAGAGCACGCACGTAGTAAGGTTTCGTTGTAGTCTTGAAATCCCAAGCCAACCAAAATAATTTTAAATAAAGTTCTTAATGAAATGGTTTAATTAAGGCGTAGAATTGGTTTCTATTTTTTAAACTTGTCAAAAAATAAGAGAGCTAACGGTGCATCTCACTTTGATGCTAAATATTTGACAAACGGTATTTTAAACATGATAAACAAATCCTCAATTTAATTTCAGAAAACCTATAAGACGACATCCTATTAGATAACGCGGTTAAAAAAAGTCGGCCATATTTTATACGTGTGAGGATGCACTCTGACATTTTATATTTAATATAATATTAATTGCTTACTAAAATTCCCATACGAAGCAAATACTTACAAAATTTACGCATATAGGTCTAAAATTGTGGAAGCTGTACTACTTTGACAGACGGACTGGGACTGAGGAAATTGTGTGTTCCTTGTTTGACTAGAAAAAAATAAAAATATATTATACTAGCTTCCCATCTCGGCTTTCTCCGCGCAAAAAGGAACCATGACTGTATTTGAAGTTAAAAGTTTTTGGACGTAATGAGAGTAAAATTTTAATGTCGAATTTCATGCAAAGTTTTCATGCAATGTTTCTTTGGAACATCTGAATGTAACGAATCTATCGCAAGAAGGATGAAAAATAGGTACGTAGCTAACAACTGAGAGAAATATATGAACACTATAGAATAAGCTAAGAAGAGCACAATGCGCGAAAACAAACAAAAATGTCGCTCACTACTGCTATCAGTTTTTGTATTTGTTATGTCTCTAAAGCAAACTGTAAATATTTTTCGATTTATTTATCTATTTGTGATTGATTGATTACTAAATTTGTGTGTACTTCATTCATTATGAGACTAACAGGACATTCTTAGTTTATTTATAAATCCACAATGAACTCGTTTATATAATTGTCGTAAATTTAATTTACAAACAGTCAGTGAGTGTAAGATTTGATCATCTACAATTTTTTGTACTTCACAACAAAATTAATTTACATCTGCACAAGAAAAGACGTGAAAAACTTTGACAATATTTATAATTTAATTATTTAGCTCACACGAGACAACCATTAGGAAAAGTGTCGCACCCTTTCCGAGTGACATTTTCGTCTAGCGGAATTTACTTGCGTCGCGGTGTCGTGCGTTTTTATTTTCAACTTATTACTCCTAAAAAAAGTTTGATTTAAAAAAAAATTAAAATATACCAGCGCAAAGTTGGAAAGTAAGATTAAGCATCTGGGTTTTAGATCAATGAAAAGTAAGTCTATTTGTTTATATGTGACACCGAAATATGTTTTACCCAAGCGGGAATGTATTTAAACCTATTAATCTTACCAAAATATTTAAACGTCTTAAATCATCTTCCGTTATCCGTTCATAGTCATCTATAATCGGGCGGGCAGCGTCATCGAAAATTGTATAAAGCTTAAATAGCAATGTGCTGGCTACGTCATGAGAATGAAGACTTGAGATGTAAGATGCTCATGCAATAGTAATCCTGGGGCCAAAAACACACACAAGGAAAGCCACATATGCACTGATGCAAAAATATTAAAAGAAAAGCTGTAAATGGTTGAGAAAAGCCCAAAATCATAGAAAGTCGTATAAAATGAACCTAAACCTCCGCGGTAAAAAATAATCTCTTAACGTTATTTAATTATTTATGCAATATTTTTTACATACGACAATAGTACAACGTGCTTGAAAGTGATTTCAAATACCATGAAACGGAGTCATAAAAATTCAACTAATAATCTAACCATTCAACAAATTTATTTTATTAGCAACCAAAAATATAAAACTTTGTCAAGAACAAAATTATCGAGAATACAAATGTTACAAAAAATAAGGAATGAAATAAGAAATATATACAATTTATTTATTTTTGAAAAGATTTCTTCAGTGGCTGGCGTGAAGAAAAAACCATTTCCACTTTATGTAAATTTTACCGCACTTTAATAATTTTTGAACAAAGTTATAGCTTAAGAGTTTACGGGCGATAATATTCCGTTAACATAAGCCCGCACCTGATATTTTATTAAGAACTTAAGTTTCCGCTATATTAATGTATTTATTTGCTAAAATTGAATACTTCTTATTAAATAATGAATAAACATTAATGAGATTTTATATAGTATTTTGGTTTCTGTTGGCTGATTAGTTGGCTAGAAGTTTAATAACTACTACTTCAAAATACGCTTCTGCTTCGGCTTCGGTATAAAAACACCAATTATTTAATTTTTAAACATACAAATTGTAACTTATATTTAAATTTTCAGGAAATTCTAACACTAAAACTGTAAATTTGTGGGTAATGTCTATCTCGTGGGTGTACATTCCACGAGATAGACATTGCACACGCATGCAAATATAACATATATCTGGGATTTATACAACTATAAAAATGTATTATTTAATATAATCACTAATTTTGCTTTTAATACAATTCTGTCAGACTGTTATTCTGCTCAGTCTAGTTTTTTTAATTAGAAATGCAAACGATCGTAAACAAATTGTAGTACAGAAATATATTTTTTTTAGATTGTTTAGGAAAAAAAGAAAAATTTTATCTAAATTCAATTTTACGTCCTCAAACTCCCCTCCTAATTTTTCCCTTAAAATAACGCCATATATTCATTTTTTATGGTATGTTTACCATAATTGACGCTTCCATATTTATCTCATGTCCTCGATCCTTAAACAATTCTTTCTCTCTTTGTATATAAGTTAATAGACAATACTTTTCTAACTTTCAATTCATGTCACATATTTTTTGTTTTTACTTTAAATATTTTCCCACCAACTAAACATAATCAGATTAAACTGTTTATAAAATAACAATACATATCCCACCTTTCCTAAAATTCTTTATTATGCCAGTATGTGTCATATTCTCCTATACTCATCGCACGGTTTTACAATTTTGTTAATTAAAAAAGTGCCACAACCATCCTATAAAAATGTTTTACGCGAATGTAAAGCTATAAAAATCGCTTCAATTGGCCTCTCCTCCATATTTATAAGCGGCTTACTCATTTTTATTTCCAATTATATCCATTTTATTATCGCTTTATTTCGAAACACTGGCGAGGATTATAAAATTCATTTTCTTTTCAATGCCACTAATTTAATATAAATACAAAAATTAGGTGTAAATCGTGATTGAGTTAGATGAAATAGAAATTTTTAAACACGAAGATCTTTTTTGAATATTTTTCGTTTCTGATATGGTAGAGCAGAGACTTAACTTTTTTCAATTTAAGTGGAATTCAAACTCGCAACTAGAATTTTTTCATCACAATTTTTCTTGAAATTATTTTATCAAAAAAGCTCAAACATTTCTCATGCAAACTCCTTTACCTAACGGTACAGTGAACTTCTTTACCTGAAGGCATATATTAATTAGAACGTTGTTTTGAAAATTATTATGATCAATTTAAACTTTCAGAAAGTTCAATTGGTTTCCTGCTTTTATTAGCCAATGTGAAAAGATTATTTTTGAAAACTCGTTAAATTTGTAGGGTGAGGTTATGGAGGTTTTTTTTGAGAACTTAATTGAGTGAAATGTAATTGAAAATGTTTTTAAATTATTATATGCATTCTTTTTCTTGTTAAGGCCTCTTCTTCGCCAGGTAATATATCAATTTGACTCCGTTAACGGACCCAACTTATAAGTATCAACTTGTAAGCCAAAACTTATCTAGTAATACAATAAGAGCTAATTCATTTCAAAAAACTTTTTTCTTTGTAGTATTCATTAACGATCTACTAAAACTACTTACATGTTCTCGTTTACTGTACGCGGATGATCTTAAAATCTACGCTACTCTAAACGATACTAAATTTACAACAAAGCTTATCTTGTATTCCTATAAAGAGCTAATCCATTTTAACAAATGCCGGTGGGTGCTGTAACCTTCAACTTTTATGCAGATTATCAGTTAATTTACCTTATCGCAGACTTTCAAAAATTTGTTTAAATAGAGTATATCGGCATTGTTTTGGCAATAGCACCACATAGATTTTACATTTTAATAAATTGCTTTTTTTTTTCAGAAAAAACTAATAATATAAGCAATTTTCCGGTGAGTAGGAAATGTGCCCGATTTTACATATTTACTGACTGGGATAAAGAAAGAAAAAGTGTAATCATTGCAATTGTTTTTATAAATAAAAATGAATCCCGTTGAAGGTAGCAATAAAAAATAAAAAAGTAGAACCTTATTGCAATCAAAACCATTAATAATGAATTTAGTGGAATACATACTCATATAAATGTTACTTGAGCAGTTGCAATGAAGGGAAATATTTGAGGCAAATTTGCTGGGATCAGCTTGTTTTTCAAATACAGAACCGAAGTAAATGGGAAACTCGTTGACATTTGAAAATTCTGAGCCTTGGCATGTCATATTCAATAACGTTGACCTATGTTATTTATAGGGGAACCCTACCAAACCTCAAAAAGCAAAACAATGTTTATATTTCCCTCTATTATATCCGCTTTTCGCAGAATCAGCTCAATACATGAACTTCTAAGTTTTATTAATAATATAATTAATTATATAACACAGAGTTCCTTGCCCAATATTTAAAATTTTGCAAAGAAAATCAAAACAATCAACGGCACAATATACCGTGGACTTTTACGATATTATTGTGTCATGACCATAAGCAGCCAAATTCATCGAGCTTTCAAGATCAAGTTAACCAAATTCCTTAAAGTAATCTTCAACAAAAAACCGTTATGTAATTAACGACCATCTGTTCGAATTATTAATTAGCCACAGTTTAATTTTTCTATTATTTTGATTTTAATTTTTAAACAGAAACTATCTTCATAAATATAATATCTATAAATACAAATTTCGTCCGTTTTCAAAGCAAGCGCAGACTTGAAAAAAAAATATGATATTATTGCAAAGAAAAAAAATATAATATTATTGTAACATTATTCAGAAAAAAATTATTTAAAGAGTTAAAGAGACATTTATCTGCAAATAGCTATCGTGTACTAAAACATCTGAAGAACTCGTGATTTATAAAGATACGAGTATAAATTATATCAATATTGAATGGAATTATTAATTCGCGTCAGTAATATTGTGCATGCATTTAGACCTTTTGTCGTTAATTAGTAGCACCTATTTAGCGGTTTTCTATTTTATACCACGTTTCGCTTCATTTTCCGACCTCGTGTCTTATGAAATTGAAATTCTTTTATAACATCTCAGACTCGAAAAAAAATATATTCCCCTTTACGAAATAAAATATTTTATAGTTTTCCCTTGAGCGTTTCAATTTACTTTAAAATGACGGTAACATTATATTTCGAGGAGACTCTCACATGTGTAAAGGGAGGCCTTAATAATTGAGCTACTTTTGAGGACTATATTACACATATGATACACTTTAGCTTAAAAACTTTTTTTCCGGATGGTGTTACGGATATAACCTAAATTAAGCTATTAAGCTTTTTTTTAATTGTATTACACACATAACACAACAGACACTTTTTGTGCCCAGCAGAAAGTAAGGTAAGAGTGTAATAATTTGCATACAATTCGTACATATCGAAATCAAAGCTTTCCGGAGTGATCAGTGGGCTTCAGCATGCGCAGCGCATATCAAGTGAACATTTGGCCGACGACGGGTTTAATAATTGAGCCGCTAATTTTCTAGCTATTGTGTAATAATTAATATCAGTTCATTCCTGAATGTTGGGCTGAAGGCACCGCTACTATTTGAGTGCGTCCCGTTATACAACCTAAAATTGTTTACAATTTAAGTAAAAAAACTTAAATAAAAGATAGTTCATTTGCTAGTTTATATGTAATGTAACTTGTGTGTGATACTTACGGAAAATTGTTTGACTTGTAGCTGAATGTTATAGTTAATAAAAAATAAAAAAATTATTAGAAGTTACTCAAAACCTTACAGAAATCCTACCCTTAATGGTATATATTTACCAAAGTCCATGGAGAAAAGTCTATGATTGTTGGTCGGTATTGTGAAGTCTTGCGGCACGATGGAGCGGTTGTTACCATTAAGATTATTAAAAAACAATAAAGAATAGAAGGTGATGGAAATAAATCTTAAAACTCATTGATCAGTAGGTAACATGGCATATCCTAAAATTATGCTCCAAATGGTAAATGAATGACTTGTGAAATTTAAAAGAAGATTTTGCACTAAAAATTCCCTTCCTGCAAACATATATTATAATTTATGCAAATAAATAAGTTTGTTATAGAGTGAAGGCTGCTCAACGACTATTGCATTTAGTTACTGTTTATTATGATTACCCACAAAGTAGTCTTCTATATAATATTGCTTATGGTGTTAAGTAATATGATGACGTGAAAACAATATTTGCAGCAGTATAACAAAACTGTGTATGAAAGGGATAAGACATTATATCTTTATAACTTTTCACCTTTTTGAAAAATTATTTTTTTATTGCACAGGTAGAATGTTTATCAGGGAAGAAGGCGACTGCACCTAGATACAATACAATACATATATGATAATGTTTTTACTCGCTTTTAAAGACCTATATTATTCATTACCTATTAGTGCCGAGTTACTACCGTTGAGAATAGTATCACTTTCTATTGTAGCTAGTGCTATTCAGCAAGTTAGACAAGAAAGTGGTGTCTATTGAAATAATTTATTACGTATGTTTCACCCAAGCTATTTGGTTTCGAGTAATTGTTATAAAAACTGAAAAAGTAATATTTAGTGCATAATGAATTTATTTTAATAGTTTCACGAAGCATTAAACATTATTTAATATTATGAAGGGGAGTAAATTGAAGGTAGGAAAAAAGAAAAAGAAAGAGCGTACTGCCAAAGATTTACTCAAAAAACCGTGATCAGATAGTTCATATTTAATTAAGTATTTATAAGTAATAGTAAAAACATCTATGGGTAAATAGTAGTTCAATTAAATTTTTAGAATTTATATAATTTGTTTCATCTATAAATTTGTAATAAAAATATGCTGAATGTCAAAAAAATTAGAAGATTTAGAAGGTAAACTTTTACTGACTTTAAGAAAACTTTAAGAAAAACTATGGAAAAATAGGGTTATTTTTCCATAGTTTTTCTTTAAGTAAATTGAGAAATAGGAGCGGCACTAAGTAATACTTACTAAAATATGAGGGGTTAATTACAAGTGCGCCTTTAGTGTCTTTCCAGAATTCATCTGAAATCGAATAAAATGATCCGTGGATCGAATATCTATTTCATCCTTCATTATTTTTTTATCGCTGACGTGTTGCTTGTATAGTTTTAGTTAATTTCTCATTAATTATAATTGTTCTTTTGATGTATAATTATGAAATAAATTTATTCCTTGTTTATTAGTTATAACTTTTTGTTTATTATAACTGCCCGTTTCAATCATTGTACCCTACTATTGTATTAATATTTCTCACTTGTCGGATTATAGTTGGCCGCAAGAAATTGCCTTTAAAGAGTAAGTTATTTATGGACTTAGTTTTTAAGACTCATATGTTTTTAGTTTAGTAACTAAATCAATTTTACCAAACGAAAGTCTCGCGGAGAGAGGTAGCATATACCAAGGTAAAAATAAAAGTTACATTAAGCTAAAAATCAACACACGGAAAACTCAAGAAGAAGAAAGAATAGAGACTCAAGAAAAAAAAGAAATGGAATCTAGTGTGAAGAACGCTGTTACAAGGCACAAAGCAAGTAAATCATATGCACCAATTCATTGTTTTCTGGAATATACTATCAAAAATGGAAGGCACTGAAGAGGATATCGCTTCACAAATCAACAGCGCTAGAGCAAATTTCATGCACCTCCACCCAGTGTAACATTCGCGGAAACTGACATAATCATCCGGTCCAATGTCAAAATCGTCCTACTACATTGATGTGGAACATGAAAGGTAATAAAGGACCACACACATCTTCGTCAATCGCTACTTTAGATATATCTTCCGAATATCTTGGCCAAGAAAATATTTCACAAAGATTTACTATACCAGTGCAAGGAATTTTCCATTTAATACCAAATAAATGGCTGCAAATAATGGAACTTGATTGAAAGTACATTCAAAAGGAAATAATTTTATATCTCCAAGCATGCTTTTGGACTGAAACGCTCAGAGGAAGAAGAAACGTCATCCGAAATAGACCTGGCGGTGAACTGCTCTACCGGAACAGAAGAGAAAAACAATTTATGATGCACAGGACCCATCAGTCTGGAAAAGCACCATGGATGCCCTTTGCCTCACAGAGATGACATAGGATATAAAACGAAGCGTATTTATGGCCAAGTGTATGCCAGATAGTATTTTAGATCGACCAGCAAGCTCTGTGCTATATGCTATAGCTGGTGTTTTCTTTTTTTAATTATTAATTTATTTTATTTTCTGTTTTCAATATTTAACAGTTAGAATTATGCAAATTGTATTTCAATAGATACGAATTACTCGACAAAAATTTATATCCTATTTTATCAGTTCTTACGTTTTTTTAATGTTACAGGTTATTTTGTATCGTTGTTGAAAATCAAACGAATGAAATTATTGCACACAAATTGTTCAAACGATATTATGTAAGAGGCACAAATAAAAAAACTAGTGAATATTTTGTAGTGCCGTGAAAGCGGATGTTACAAAGAGAAATATACATGCCTTTATTTAGTAAAATATTCAACGTTACCAGCATTCGCCATACTAGAATCTACCTGGTGTCGTGTATTGTAATGAATCGAATGACACTTCAAACATAACCTAGAGTTGTATTAAATATCATACGTTCATGGTCAATTAAAAATAAATAAGAACCAAGTATGTCCATGGTCTTGATCCAAATTATCGTAGTGTTATATTTTAAACACCTTTTAGGCTTACTTATTATGAAGACCGAAAGTATTATTTTATATGGAACTAAAAAATATTGAAATTTATCCATACTGAATTGGTTTTCATAAAATTTTTATCAAAAGACAAAAAATGCTCTACAAGAACTATTATTACTTCAAAACATCCCTATTTTAAGTGAATTTGACTTTGAAATAAATTATTATTCCTGTATTAAGATTTAAAAAAAATGTCTTATTATTTTTTTTACCAGTCAATCTATATTCTTAAAGTAAACGTAACTATAACGAAAAACAAAATTAAGAGTACTTGATGATTTCACATTTAAATATTGCATACTTAATCTTTTAGTTTAAAGAATTTGCAGATAAATACGGAAAAAAGAGTAAATCCTACTATTCTTGCTGGTATTCTCTTCCGTCCTCCTCGTCCCTATATTTTGATATTCTTACTTATAAGTTGTAAATACTATTACCAGGCCATAAATTCTTTAACATCTACTTAATTTGCTTGGAAGGTAAAAATTTAAGGATCGCTTTGGATATATGGCAAATTGTTGAGTATAGTATTTCTACTCTAACACATCATACTCTAACACCGGATGTGTTAGAGTATGATGTATTTTATTCTAACACAGCATTAATATAGCTTTGTTATATGATGCTTTTTATTCTAACACGGAATTATATATAAGGAACGCTTTAGACATGTGGCAAATTGTTGAGTAGAGTCTTTCTACTCTAACACAGCATACTCTAACACCGGATGTGTTAGAGTATGATATTTTGTATTCTAACATAACATTGATATAGCCAACTAATTATGTGGCCACGGTGGAGTAAAACTTACGGCATCTGATTTTCTTTTCTCTTCGTAATATTTTTCAAAATATGACGAAATATTTAGGAAAAAGAAAAGACATGATAAAAACTTAACAAGTCGTTATCTAGTTTGACCTTGTTGTTATTTTTATGGATAATTTGGTACTTTATTAAGCTCAATCCATAAATAAAAATGGTAAAAATTTGGCATTTTCTACCAACTTTGTTATTTGTATATAAATTCTAACTAGTAAATTTGTATAATATAGATTAAAATGCATAGTGAGTTAATAAAGAAGATATGGTAATTAACATGGCTTATAAAACATTTTATTACCAGCATCATGTGAATCTTAACCAGCCCTAATATTTAATAGATGTACATAAGAAATACTCGACCGTAATATCTATATATTTAAATCCTAATTTTGTCAGAAATAGTAGAGCATAAGTAACAGTAAGATACGTATTCCGATCATTGGTTTTTGGGAGAAAAATTTTCAACATCTCTAAATACTTTTATTTTAAAAGTTGACAATTTTTAATAAGCGAGCAGATGAAAAATAAAATAATAAATAAAGTATAATGTCATGCCATATTTTACTAGTATTGTTATAATTTACTTAATTGATAGTGTATACATGACAAACATCTACATAAATATGATGACGAATACACTTGGAGGTGCAATTTAAAATTACATAAATAATACAACAAAATAGAAAGAAAAACCAATGTCGTGGGCTATGTTTACATAACCAGCGTAATCATTCACCTTTTGGATTGTAATATTTATTGTTACAAATATTGTTACCCCGTTTATAAGTTAGCGAGCTTATAAAGTGAAAAGTGTGTGAAGTGAAAGTGTCCATTTTGAGGTTCACTAGATGGTAGCAACATGACGTTAGATGCTGTGAATGGCTGCGTATCATTAGACATCACAAATAAGAGAGAAACTAGATCTTTTATTTTTTTCCTTCAGTCGAAAATATGATAACTTTTATTTTTATCGTCAATGAAGTAATACGCATCAAATCTGTGCAGTGAATATATTAAAATTTGATACGGCCCTTTTGAGTTTATACGTTCTTTTCAGGTCAATCTATTGAACAATATAAATTATTTTGTGGGATATACTTGACATATGTTTCAAAATTAATATATATGTATATATATATATATATATATATATATATATATATATATATATATATATATATATATATATATATACATATAATAAAATCTTTAAGACAAACAAAAAATATAATGAATAAAATTCGACAAATCGACCTTTACTTTCCAAAACAAAATCTCCTTTCCTTTTTAATTTCACCTTTCAAAAATTTATTTTGTTTTGTTTTTAAACTGCCTTCCTATCAAATGTTCACTTGGAAACAAAATTATATAATGTTTCACTCAATTTTAAATAATACGTTCGTTGATAAATTGCAAAAGTAACGTATTTTATATTATATAGTGTTTCACGGTATATTCCAAAGTAACATACTATTTTTATTTAAAAAAAAACAGAACCCGTTTGTGAATATTGGCCCCCGCTAATATTTAGATGAGGTTCTAAATGTTATTAACTTTGCCTTAGGCGAGAGTTACTAATATTCGCCTTGTTATTAAATGCTTTCAAAAGTGTTGGTATCTTGTTATTTTAATTTTAATAAATTCTTCAATAAAAAAATAGGTCAAATTCTGTAGTTTGTTCGCGATTAGGCTTTCGTAGGAGAAATAATTCAAAAGCGAACAAATTTTTCCCTCTAAAGTAATGTTCATCATGCAGAATATAACATATAATTATGAACACATTATCAGTTTATACTTTTAGTGCATTTATGAATGTAAAATTAGATGAAATGTTGCAGATTGTTCATGATTAGGCTTTCGTACGGGTAAATTAGTTTAAAAGCAAAATGGTTTTCCTCTACATTAAGGCTTATTATGCAGAATTTAAGCATATAAATATGAACATATTATAATTACGTTACATTTTTAATAAATTCTTCAATAAAAAATTAGTTATGCTATAGATTGTTCGCAGTTAGGCTTTCGTATGGCAAAATTCATTCAAAACCTAAGTTTTTTTCGTTCAAAAGAGTGATAAACACTTAAAAAAAATTATAAAAAAAATTTAAGATAAAATGTTGGTAAAAAAAATTTTCGAATCTAAAATGCATTGAACGAAAGTGGGATATGTCGTTAATAATTTAATAAAACCAAGAATATAAAATGCCTCGTGTTAACAAATGTACACGAGAAGCTGACCTGAATTGACCGCTTTACATCGTGCACAGTGGAGATTCTATTGTGTTTTAGATAATTGGCCCGCTAGTCGAGCGGCCAATTTGCAAGTTGAGTGTTGTTAAATAATATCTTTAAATATATCAGACTAACACGGAAAATTTCCAATTGGATTGCTTAACTTCACCTTTGTTAATTTAGACACACGCTCCATAATAACTACCTTTATACAGAGAATACTGAACGCTTCTAGGCTCATATAACTACAGTCAATTAGTTGCCCTCTTGAGGATAGTTGATATTCCAAAGTTTACTCTTAATTAAAATACGAAATACGATCATTGGCCAATTTTCCGTCTCAAGTTTCCATTTTAATTGAGTAATAATATTTAATAAAACTTAAATGGCGTGCGGAGGCATTTGTACTACTTTGTAGCAAGCGGGAGTACCAAAGTAAATGAAGCGGATGACTTCCTTATGGTCCACCAATTCACTAGTTAAATGAAAGGTTAAGTAGCGGGTTTTTTGGTAACTTTACGGTTAGATCAGATTTTATGTCATTTGACACGGGATAATTTAGGTTTAATCTCTGCCATGAGTTAAGACGTTATCTGAAATTTTACTGAAGATATAAAATAATTACAAGGATAAATGTATATTTGTTTCTTTGTTTTATTTTATAGAATATCGAACTAAATTTTTGAATATCTAAAAATGTATCCACTCTTTCAATTCAGCACCAGCTTAACTAAATATCAAATGACAAAGAGAAATTGGTGAGCACTTTTAATAAAAAAGGGAGAAAGAGAGAGACAGAGAGGAGGCCGTCTCTCACAGTGCGATGATATTCACTTCTTTCATATCTACTGTATAATCCTGTTTTCCTCAATAATTGTTTTCAGTAGTTTCCATATTACAACCTAACACTTCTATGAATAAATTATATAATATTGCAATATTTTATCAAAGACTAATAGTTTTTACCCATTTTTATATATGTTAGTTACGTCTAAATATTTTGAATAACCTATATATATTATATTTCAATTATAGGAATATATACATAGTTTCTTTATTACAATCTAACACTTCTACGAATAAATTTTATAATATTACAATGTTTTATCAAAGACTAATAGTTTTTACCCATTTTTATATATGTTAGTTACGTCTAAATATTTTAAATAACCTATATATATATTATATTTCAATTATAGAAATATATACATTTTCTCTTCTCCGTAAATATATAAATTTATGTTCACTCGTGTTTTTTGAAGGAAAGTATATCCAGCAAAATACTTTGTTTTACGATGACAACTTTAAAAGTATTGCACGTATTATAGTAAGACTTATTACGACTAGTTAAATAATATTTTAATGCAATGAAACTTACTGCTAACAGTTTCAAACTGCGAAGAATAAAAATCTTCTCAACTTTAGACTAAAGAGTTGTTAACAAATTTGTAGTTAATATAGTCTTGCGGTAACAGCCAAGCTGTGACCAAAAGCATTTCTGTTAAATATTTTCTGCACCACAACAAATAATACCTGGAGTATAACCTGAAACCAGAAATCAAAATAAACCCTACCGTGATATTACTGGCACCGTACCAAGTGTACAATGAAATTGATATTCCTCAAATTTATATATACAGAGTGGTTATAAATCAAATTGCTAAAGGCAAACTTCATTTACTTCAATTACTGGCACCGTACCAAGTGTACAATGAAATTGATATTCCTCAAATTTATATATACAGAGTGGTAATAAATCAAATTGCTAAAGGCAAACTTCATTTACTTCAACACATCTCATGGGGAAATATTATACTATTTTTTCTATTAATGATATTAAACATATCTTTGTCACAGATTGTGGTGGCTATTCTGCAATAATTAGTTTTCAAAAACTACTGCTTAGGTAAAATAGATCACCATCAGTATATAATATAGAAAAAAGGCATTAAATAGAAATAGGGAGCACATTAAACAAATTATGCTCACTATATATAGTATAACATTACCAAAACGATTTGGTAATTTTAAACTGTATACGTAATTGGAACAATTGAAAAAAAAATTATATTTAGAAAGAAAACCGATAACTAATTTAACAGATTCACAGATATGTTGATTTTATACTGATTGGACCCATAAAACTAAAATTCAGGTTAAAATGCCAATTTCTACATCAATTTGCTTGATAAGTGGAATGGTGCTTTATTATAAACTACATAAAGATTGACAGTAAAATGTATAATTAAATTTAACGTGCAGGAAACATTATCTTTAGTTATTTAACTTAAGCAGAACTTTATAAAATTAGAATGAAGCATTAGAAATCAACTCCTCATCTGTTATTAGATTGCATTCTTGAGATCCATGTAAAACTGTAAGTCTTTAAAAATGCACTTCTACAGAGTGATTGAAAAAACAGTGCACATATAATGAAGAAAATAAAGCGGTCACATTCATTCAAATGTTGTGAAATGAAGCTTATGGTTTATTATTTATGTATCATAACCCAATTTGCACCATGGTACTTAATATCAAGTATGCTTGTATTTTAATTAACATAGGTGTATATATATATATATATATATATATATATATATGTATATATATATATATATATGTGTGTGTGTGTGTGTGTGTGTGTGTGTGTGTGTGTGTGTGTGTGTGTGTGTGTGTGTTCAGAACGATATATGTAAAATACATCTACTGTAATGGTATTCTTATTTCCACATTATTTAATTAAGTGTTTCCTTTCGTTACATACTTTTTAACATAATTATTATATACTATTTAACACAATTTTTTACATAATTTCGTTACATAATTTTTTACATAAATTTGTTACATAATTTTATTTTTTATGCATGAAAGGAACGGCAGGTTCTGTTAACCAAATAATTAGTTAACTAAAAAAAATATTATGAGCGCAAAACTGAAAAAAAATTATCAATATTAGTATATTATATATTTACAAATTTGTTTAATATAATTTTTGCGTATACTGGATATATTAATAAAAAATGAAACCTTTTGTGTTCATTTGATTATGTCCTTCTTTTATGCAAAAATGGCCAAACAGATTCAATTAAATTTTAAAAGTAGATGACACGTATCCTGAAATAAAAGACAGATTATACATAATATCTTTTATTATCATTTTTAAGAGCAGAACTGTGAACATACACGCTATGGAAAATTATACCTACGCGTGAAAACCTGAATACGTTGCCGCAAATACTCGAAAAATTAGCGATGATATACAGTGATATATAAAACAAATATTTTAATGATTAATAAAGGTATCACTAATAAACATTCTGTACGTCGTTCTTTATTATGAAAACTTATGGGTTCTTTTGTAAATTAATTTCACTTTTGTCAAGTAATTACCTTTAACTACAAAAATCCCCCTGAGACTATATCATTTACAGTTTAGTAGTTATAAAAGTAATCTACTATCCTTACGTATATTTAAGCAATAACTGCGTATTTTGACTGGGTGGGAATTCTGGCAGATGGATCGTTTACGCATATGTATTAGATTAAGAGATAATGAAGGGTTTCTGCTTAAACATTACGCCAGCAAATTCAAGGTTAAAAACTAGGAACGTAATAAAAATATTGAAAATAGAGAACATTTTGAATAAAAACTTGAATCCAAGCACGTAAAAATATATTAATTATCTTTGTAAAGCTGCTGTACTATTGTCTCAAACCTTAGGAACTATACGTAATAAGACACTATCTCAGTATAAAGCTTCTCGGAATCCAACAATTCCATCACTCAACTAATTGTAAAAGATCAGTTTTAGCGCAATCCACGTCATTTCCTTACCCCGGTGGGTCATAGCTTCGAATGATACAAGATAGTTTAGAAGAAAATAATTTCCATAAAATACCTTTTAACAACTCCTTAAAATGTATTTAATGCAAATTGTTACCTTTTAAATGAAGTGGAGACTAATGAATATGTTTAGATATATATATTGAGAATAACTCTTTTCGTTCTTAAATTTTTCGAGTTTATGTTGGAATAAAAATGTTATTCTGTGGTTTACAGTAGTCAAATTGGTAAGAAAAATGAATATTCTTAGCAATTCGTAAGGCACGGTGCAGATGGAAAATAAAGACACTAGGATCTGACGAAATAAATCAAACTCATTTTAACTAATTCTGTAGCTTATCGTTAAATCCAATTTTAAAATATTTAGACGAAATTAATTTCAATATATTTTTAACATTAAAACAAAAGAATATTGTACTAACTGTTTCTGATAAGAAGCCTGATGCTGATCGTATCTGTTACTTAGTTATAGGACAATAATATAATTAGAATAACTCTGTTGGATGAGACAATTAATTTGATTTTATTCCTCATGCGTAGCGTTTCTTATGTAACCCTGTTCAGTTATCTTATTTTAAGAATCTGTTAACATTTCTACCTTTGTTAATTTATTATATTTTCAAAACCTTTTTGAAATGTATTGTCTATGTTTAATTAAAATTCTATCTAGTGATGCATCTCCCCAACAACATGTTTTGATGTTTGAATACGTTACAATGACACCTTTTTGTGTTAATTTTTTCCGGATTTAGTGAGTTTATTTGGCTTAAATATATGTTAAATAACAAAGAAATATTTCTTACATTCGTTTAAAATATAATTTAATTTATTTAACTTGGCAAAGGGGTAAATTTGTGTGACGCAAAAATTCATTCTGACTGAGTAACACTTTACATATATTTATTAAAATTATAAAAGAAAGTGTTGTAAACAAAAAAAACTACATTGATTACCAACCGCAATGGTAGAACATATGCACAAAACGTGCCTCAACTTTGGCTATACAGACAACCTTAGTCACATTTAATTGCATTATTAAGAGCTATGTCACTGAACGAGTATCATTCTCAACATCTCTACGATTTGTCTTTATCACTGCCCTTACGTTAAGATGAAACTATAAATGAGGAAGGGTTATCAACTGTCCACTTAAATTAGAAAATAAACTATAAAGAGCACGTGAACCGACTGTAAAGTTATCAGCTCTATTCTGTATCGTTCAGGATAATCATCTATATAGTCAAAGGAAATGAGGCGATCTATGTTATTGCTGGTCATGTTACCACTAGATATGTTGAATGATGGAGTTGTAGGGATCCGAGTAACTTTATGACGAGGTTGGATTTTACGTCCTTTGGCTCGAGATAATTCATTTATGTCTTGTGTCGGAATCGAAGGCTTTATCCGTAATTGGGTTAAGGATACACAATAGTGATGGGGAAATATATATGTCTGTACTTTTCCATTTCGTTCTTGGGAAAAAGAGAAAGAAGGCTTGAATAGTAAAAATGTATTAAATTTTACACGCTTGTCTCAGTCCCACAGTAGGTTAGGAAAATATGTTATTTAATTTAAAATTTTGTTTTAAAAAGCTAAAATAATTAAAATATGTACCTTGGAATAAGTGTGTCTGAATATTCTTTTTGAAAAGAATACCTTTCAGTGATAGAAGGTAGTATATTATTTTTTAAAGGTTGTTTTAAAATATATTATATAAAGTTGATTTTAAAATATATTTCTATTTTAAAATCAGGTAATTATTTAAAAATATTATCACCTTTCCTGTCAAAAATAAATTAGCGGATACATTGCTCTACAACTATTTCCGATATAATATTAACTTTAATACCAGTTCCCAACAAAGAAATAATTGCTTCCATGAAAGCAAATTTGCAAGCGACATAGCGCAGTACTTTTTATTTGATTTTTTTATTAGAGAAGCGTGATTTCAATATTTTCAGCGAATCTTTAAAAAAACTGGGAATTTTTTTGATTGAGATAATTCTGAATCATTCAAGGTTAGATTAAAATTTACCAAAAACTGATTACGAATAGATAAATCGAATTATATATCACGACTATTACTACGTTCGTGCGTGAGTGTATGCGTGCGTACGTCCCTGAGTATGTACGTGTGTGCATGCTTTCACACGTGCGTCCACCGTAAGATGGCTAAAAATGCGTTTCTTAATCGTCGCAACTAAATCTCTAGCTTTCTAAAATCAGGTGAAAATTGATCTGACATTACGGGTACAGAAAATAATTGTTAAAGCAGATTTTGATAAACTTTTACAGTGATATGGCTTACAGAATACCTACATTTTATCCCCAGAGTATATTCCCGTGGGATAATTATAGGAAACGATGCCGTTTTCCGACGACCAAGCGGGTGAAACCGCGGGTAAAAGCTAGTGTATATTTATATATACTAAATTTAACAAAAGTATACTTTGGGTCTACATTTCGATCATGATCGTAGCTGGTCTATAAGGAATTTTCTACATTGAATTCCAACGCTGTATTTTAAATATATAAGTGATTAAATAGAAACTCGTTGGATAAGACTTATCAGGCCTATAAATTATTCTTTGAATATTTTTATTACATGGAGGAGAACGGAAAAAACTACTTATTTTATTCTTTTGTTCCAAAGTAGTCGTGAGCCACGCAAGTTAAGGATGCACAATTAATGGCTCTGTTGGAATAAACTAATTTAAAAATGAAATCAAATAATCTTGTATAGCCATCAGTAAGTGGCAATTTCTACTTATATATTGGTATCAGCATAAAACTGGATCTTATTAAAATCCGTATTGATAGAGTGTTCTTTAAAGCTGATACCCTGTCTGATTTCCATAGTAAGAATTTGGTATATAGATATTTCAGTTGTTATATATAGATTTTTCAGTTGTTATTAGATAAATTGGGCATTTGTGTGTGTATAAGATTAATTATTTAATTGCAATGCTATAAATGTGACATATTCCATGCGTAAGAAAAATATAAATACGGTATTGATTAATGAAACAAATTGTGATTATCGTAAAACTAATAAATAGAGAAAAGATGACATTTTCAATATTCCCTTACTGGAATGTAATAGAATATTCCTATAGTACATGATAATATTATATTACTTGTAATATATTACTGGATAAACAATATTACTTTTAATACAATAATCCTACATCACTTGATTATATAAGCATTATAATTTTAATATTAGTAATAGTGCAATAAAAAACCAAGTTCTTATTTAAAATATTAACCATAGAAAGGCGTGAGACAAAAGCGAATAAGCTCATGGACAAATTGGCCAAGATAAAATTGATGAGTAAGTTGGAGCTTTATGATTATAATTGATTGAAAGTAGTTATAATATCTTTAACATTGGTCGTATTCCCAATTGTGTCTAAATTGAGACTAACTATGTCCCTGAGAAGTAATTAGTATTGGGTATTTAAACGAGTGATTCGTGTATAGGTTGCAATATGCGGTAGCTCCATTTTTTGAACCAATCGGTGTTTTATCGTGCGACAGAAATGTAGAAAAAGTTGGTATCAATAGTTGGGTCTCTATGTTCATGTAATAGGTATATCAATTCCATTAATTTCAATATTTTAATATCAATATTATTCTACCTCTATTACAAGTAAATACCTATATATCAATTCCATTAATTTCAATATTTTCCTATATCTACAGGTAAATTATAGCACCATCATTCGTTACCTCACGAATGAAACGAAATAGAACACAATTTAGTTACAAAACTACCCTAAACCCAATTATTCCATTACTCAATTTATCCAGTAGCAAAAATTCTATTTTAGTAATCTAGTGACAAAATCGACTTATCTTTCTCAGCTACAATGTAGTCTGCATCATTTCTTCTGTCTCTGTACACCATAGTCCACAGTCCATAGAATGTCCTATACCATAGTGTCACGGATTCATAGGCCGACAGTTTAAATACTCCTTATTGGTTATTCCATAATATGAGTGGACAGCTTTATCTTGACATCAATCTATATCTGTTTATCCGGTAATAATTATGGATAATAGAAATGTCATTCTATTTTTAAATTGTGCGTTTTTAAGCTAGAATTAACATATTTTTTATCCTGTGGTTCCTCTAAAAAAAAATAATATTTCTGCAAGGAAACTAATATTTCCAGCAGTTTGCAGTTCTGACTTTAAGTGATAAATTGGAAGTAAAACGAGATAATTTAATTTACTTACCCTAATTGTCGGTATTTAACAATTTTTCATTTTTCTTAATTTTTACTTTATAGATTTTTCAACAATTTCAGAAAAAAAATTTCGAAATTTACACCTGTGAAAAATTTGTCATTACATTTACATGGTAAAAAATAATATTAATCGTTGTAAATGGTTTAATAGGTATGCTACGTACCCTTAAAATTTATATCTAACTAACTGCATCTGATTATTTCCTGTAACACGATTTCTATCTGTACTTCACACATTTATCTTATAACATACTCACACACGTAAAGGTGAATTTCTTTGAGAATAGCTTCGAGTTAGGTATAACTGGATAGGATATATATATATATATATATATATATATATATATATATATATATATATATATTAGGATGATTCATAACAGACCGAAAACATTTTTTTTACATATTCTTCACTCTCAACCCCTTAATTTTATCTATTCCACTAGAAAACAAACCAGGATTTTTTATTTTTTTTAAAATTTATATTTAAGTGTCGCTACCCACTTTTGAAATTAGAAAAAAAAGTATTTATTTTTAATTGTTTATTAATCCCAAAAATGAGTGTTATACATAGGTTTTAGGGAAAATATTACACTAAATAACAATGACTATCGTTCCTCTAAATTATTAAGCAAAAAGAAAAAAAAATATAGTAGATTTGCCTTATTACAATTTGAGTTTATCTCCCTATAATTCTTAACTAACAACATTAGGTATTGCTTCTGCTATTCCTCATTAGTATGTAATTTATTGTACTCTTCCATCAATGCAACACCCCTCTCAGCTTTATTATTAATGACTCTCATATGTTGTACAATTTATTCAGCCTATTTGAAGCTTTCTTCCTCTTCCCATAGCTCAGGATCTTTCTGAATGAACTTGCAAGAAATTCCAGTGATTTTGAAAAAAATCATAGTGTTTGTTGATATGAAATTTTCAATGTTTCTGTTTACAATTGCATCATATTCCAAGGATGCCTTCAATCTTTTAAAAGTCATAATTTCAGGACCACTGGAAGGCCCTACAGCTGTTACAACAGCACTTTCGAGTAAAATTTCTAGTATGTGATGCCGGCATGCAAACCAAGTCACTTTCTTTTACATTTTCCGTTCTAGAAGAACACATGCTCCGTTTATTCGTCCTGTATTAGATGCTGTTGTATCAAAACACATACATTTTTTTTTATCATGTAAATTCAACGATAAAATAGTCTCGAAAATAGGAGAAGCCATTGTTTTTTCCTTTCCATCTGGAAGCTTGGGAATAGCTGAGGGCTGGTCGACTCCTTTTCCAGACACCAAGATTGGTGGACGATCTACTACATCATGTCCGGTTATGTCCTCCAGCATCTTTCCATCCCAGTGCACGGTAAGTGTATTTAGTGGTTGGAAATCAGCTTTAATAGACTCAGCAATATGTTTTCTAATATCCATTCTTTGACGACGTATAGAAGAATAGCTAACGTTATATTGTGATATGTCCAGTCCAGACGTTTGAGTGAAGAAGCCAAAACAACAGTTGCTTTTCGGTCAGTCAACTTAGCGACATCAAGAATTTCAGATTCTAGTTTAGCTACTAGCTAAACTAGAATTTAAAATTATTTTTGGCCTTGTTTCTGTCGTGTAGTAAAACCATAGCTTGAATAAGGCCCTGGCTGAGGAGATATGGGATGACTTTGACTTATATCACTATCACTTTCATCCCCTGCAGAAGAAACTGAAGAAGATAGTAAATAACATTTCTCAGTTAATTTCTTCAATGCTTCTTTTTCCTTTTCTATCATCTTTTACTACTTAGCTACTTTTTGTAAATGTTTTTTAAGTTGTTTTGCATGATTTATGTCGATATTACCAATTTTTCCTGGACAACTCATTTCTCTTTGTCTTAAAAGAAATTGCTTATCTTCTTCAATATTTATCATATTAAGGGCACTTGAGTGAGCAATTTCAAACAATTTTTTTTTATTTTGATTTCCATTTGTTTTCTTTTTCTTTTATTGCTGCTGAGCGTTTTCCTTTATTATCTTTAGTTTTTTTTTAATTCTGCCATTCTTTGAAATATAACATGTTGTTTTTCTTTGGTAGGAATAGTTGCTTTTTGCCATAGTGTCATCACATCACTTGCTGTTAGTGACGTCGATTCTCTATTTGTGTTGTTCATTACGTTTTTATAATGAAATAATAAACACATAACTTCTTTTAGTGACGATATTTTTTTGTTTGCACCAATTCGAAACGAGATTGTCCAAATAACCATAGTTCAGTCCTTTTTAGCGTTTTTATAATATTCGATGTCATTTTATAAATAGAAATACGAGAATAAAGCTAAAGTCGTCACATTTACAATCATACACAATCACAATGACTCACAACGATGGCTTCACTGGATAAGTGTATAAAAAAGCAATGGATTGTTTATATTAACTAAATTGTGGGTGTCTACAGAGAGCACTGACGTGCCGACGAAGTGAGTAAATAAAGAACTGTTTACGTTAGCAACTAAATATCATCATAAAAATTGTGTAAATAAAACATAGCCTTTATTTACACAATTTTTATACCTAAATAAACCATAGCCACCAATAAATGCTAATTTTAAAGTAATTCTTAAAAATATTATGAGGTGGAAGCGACCCTTAAATATTAATTTAAAAATCCGAAATTTAAAACAAATTATTATTTTGGTAGATAGAATCATATTATGGGTTGAGAGTTAAAACAATTAAAACTTGAATTTTATGAATCACCCTAATATATATATATATATATATATATATATATATATATATATATATATCTTTTAAAATATGGATTCTATTTACAGTTTTTCTTTTATATGTATAATATTGGATAGGTCTTTCAAATTAGGGATTCCATTTGCAATTTTTCATTTATATGCTTTATTTGTGAAATATTGAACTTCCACTATAACATTTATTCTTTTCCTTGATTTAATTATATTAATTTCTTTTAGCGATTTGAAAATTCTGAAGAAAATAATGAAGTGAAATTATTTCGGTTATTTTCGGTCAACAATTTTATTGTCAATTTATAATCGTGATTTCACTTGCGCTGCAACGATTTTTGCTTGACAAGGTTTAAATGCTGCTTTCGTTCTTAAATAAGTTTCATTACAATCTTGGTAATAATATAGGATTGTCATCATATATACGTTATAAAAATAAGTATTAAATTGAGAATGTACTCTTGTTTTAGCCAAAAAAAAATTTTCTCGACGTAATTCATTTGGAAACGAAGAAACCCATTTAGAAATTAATCTAATAAATAAAACTAATCTACGAGGAACACAAAAACTACACAGACAAACAAGTTTTATGTAAATTTATACACAAACTCTAATAGTAAAAAATCACCCTTAAAGCACCCTAGAATCTACTATTTATGTGTGTTATTCCGCCAGATCTTTGAACGGAGAATTTAACGACGAAATATATCATTCTCAAAACAGCCATCATTTATGTTAATTGTTGAGCTGTTCTTTAAACAGTGTCTTCAAATATAGCAACCTCTCACTAACGTAATGATAAGAGCTGTTTAATCAAATAAGGGAATAAAATTTAAGGATTTTTTAAACGGTCTGCAAAATTATCAGCACCACTTTGTAATATTTGGGATTGTTGCATATAAAGGTGGGAAAAATGAAATGAATGAACATATGAATTACTAGTTTATAATTAGATTTACTGAATTGCCTTGATCCGAAAGACGAATTTGGATTTTATATTATTTGGTTTGGATTATTTAATTAAATTAGAGAATAAAATTTAAGGAGCTCTTAAACGGTCTGCAAAATTATCAGCGCCACTTTGTAACGTTTGGGATTGTTACATATAAAGGTGGGAAAAATTAAATGAATTAATATATGAATTGCTACTTTATAATTAGATTTACTGAATTGCTTTGATCCGAAAGACGAATATGGATTTTATATTGTTTGGTTATTAAGGGTCAATTTATTAAATTAGAGAATAAAATTTAAGGAGCTCTTAAACGATTTGCAAAATTATCAGTACCACTTTGTATCGTTTGGGATTATTATATAAAGAAGCGTAACAAATTAAATAATTAAGATACGAATGACCAATTTACATTTAGATTTACTGAATAATGGACTTGATCCAAAACTCGAAATTTGATTTTATGTCTTTTGGCTTTAAGTTGTCTTTTTTATCTGCGACAGCAATACATATCTCCATAAGCCATTTGAATTATGGCAAAGTTATTCATCGATTTTGTGAATTATATTTTGTTTCATTTGTATAAATGAATAACCTTACTTTAAAAACGCCGATGAATAATTTTCGTTTTCTTGCAGCCAGCCAGCCGTCTGTATTTCCCCTTCTATCTCTTCCTGGAATACATCAAAATGGGATTTTTTCCCAATCTCTCTTGCTATTAGTTGGATATATGTTTACGTTCGTTTGAGTTTTTTTTTATTTTCAGTAACAATAGTTTTTTTTTAATATATTACAAAATTATATCTTTCATCCGATCAAAATAACTACTGCTGAAATTTAAAAGTATTTTAAAATAGATTCATACCTATTTTAGAAAAAACTCATAAATGAATAAGTTTTGATAAAACGAATCACAATTTGCGAATCAAATTTTGCGCAGATTCAAATTTAATTCACTATTAAATAAATCCTTTAAACAATTTTTTTCTGGATGTTAAACACATTTTTAAAGGAACTGCACCATTTGAACTTTTTGATGTATTTTTTATAAAAAAAGTGAAAATATTACAGATTTCCATTAGTTATGTAAAAAAGGGCACAAACATAAACACGAACTCGTTTTACAAATTTTATTCCACCTAAGATTAAGCTTTCATGAAGTAAAGCAATTAACGTTATTTATTTGTGGGAAGATATCAATTTATATTTTCTTAAAAAATAAAATCTCTGGAGTTATATTAATTAAATTTTTTGGCTAATTAAAACACCTTTTGGCTCTTCGATTACTTTTATTGCTGAATATCAAATGGCTGAAAATTATAAACTAAACACATGAGCTTTATTATGGATAAGGCTTCAGGTTTATTAATAGTGAGATTAAAAGATAATATTATTAATAATATTTCATGTTTGTCCTTTTAATAAATCGAAGTAACAACATTTACCTGAAAAATACCAATAATTATTGCCAAATAATGATTATCTTCTTTATCTTCTAGTTATGCTAAGACCTTTGTGCACAATTTTCATGATCTTAGGTTGGATAATGTTGCCAAATTCAAATTTTATTAGAACTTTTTAAACCAAAATTCACGATTAAAATATGTTGTAAAATTTTAAAAATGTTATGTTTTAATGAATAAGTTAGGATATCGTGTATTTTGGATACAGTGGATAAAGTTCAGGATATTAATTCCTTTAAATTTTCACATAACAAAATTTAGGTTAAAGTTATGATGATATAACACTTTATATACAAAATAGCCAATTTTTCACACACAAATAAAAGAACGAAACGATTTAAATTTTAAATGTTATAAGATAAATGTTGAGGAAAAAATAAAAAGCTTGTTTAAATTATATTTCAATAAGTATAATTAAACAATTAAAACAAATCGAACAATTAAATTAGAAGCGTAATTTTACAATAAGAAGACCCAGTTTTAAGATTTTCCATCTAAAAGAAAATAAATTTGGACACTAAATTATATTTCTGAGAATAATATATAACGTGATGTTTAATTCTCCATTAAGAGTACGCAAAATCCATCCCAATAAAAATTAATTTAAAACAAAATATTTCTAATGCATCGCTTTCCAATACAAAAATTCATATCCATTACAAGCATTTTTTATTCAATTTATGATATTTTATGGAACGCTATAGTTAAGAAGAAGGTACAACTTAGCTTTCCTTGTATTACTAAACGACCTAGGTTTCCTTGTATTAAAACATCTTCGGGTGAAGATGTTGTAATATAACAGTTGTAATACCATAGATCTTTACTAATAGCCTACCTGAAGATGTTGGAATACAACAGTTGTAATACCATAGATCTTTACTAATAGCCTACCTGAAGATGTTGTAATACAACAGTTGTAATACCATAGATCTTTACTAATAGCCTACCTGAAGATGTTGGAATACAAAGAAACCTAGGTCGTCATAAAGAATTTTAAGAAAGAAGAATTAATATTACATCATGTAGTTTCATTTAATTGTGAATAAAAAATTTCTATGAAATTAACGCCAAATGTTTTCAATACCTAATAGAATAGCTTATCCGTTATTCACCCACTCCAATTTCAAAAAACATTCTGAATAAATTTTATATTAAAATTTAAGGAACCATGTATCTTAATAACAAAGGTTTCTGTGCTACAAATTACTTCATAATGTTACAAGATATAAATAGTCTAATATATAAATAGTATAATAATCTTATCCGTTATTCACTCACTCCAATTTCAAAAAACATTCTGAATATATTTTTATGTTTTAAGGTGATGGATGTATTTTTTTAGTGTCAAAGCTGCATTTTTTTCAAAATTTTCGATTAAAATGTTATTATATTTATGTTGACTTTTATCAAAAATATATAGAAGGATATAGATAATTATGAAACCGAAATTGGTCGATTTTACACGAATTAGACTATTTTACACTAATTACACTAACACTTGGTCGATTTTATATTAAAATTTAAGTAACCATGTATCTAAATAACAAAGGTTTCTGTGCTACAAATTACTTTATAATGTTACAAGACATAAATAGAAGAAAAAAACCAGTATTTTTCTCTATTTTCGGAGGTACGCAAATGAAAAAGTTGAATATTTTCAACTTTATTATTTGCATTTCTAACTGAATTTCATTATTTTAAACATTTTTAATTACTTTTTAATGGTAAAAAAAGTAAAACAATTCAAACTTTTTATAAACGAAAGCATATCGATATTTAAATTGAATGAGGCGATGTTCAAGTGAAAACACTTGAAAACCGTTTTTTGAAAACGTGAACCTCCAACTGTCTTCCTAAATAATAATAACATTTATATTCTATACTTTGTCTTTTTAATACAATTTTATTGTGACCATTTACTAAAATTTTATTTTTATATGTTTTGTTTTTTCTATTTATATCGTAATTATCTCTTAAAGTCCATTAAATCACCATTTTTTCAACATTTATCATGGTTAATTGGAAGAAATTGCTCCTGAAGCAATAATTCCACCATATATTGTGTACATTAAAGTAGTTGAATAAAGATAATAAATAAATAAACGCAGCTAGTTTATAACCCTTATATTTAATTGTATCTTATGTTGCATTATTTAATAACAAAACCTGCTCATATCATTCTCGCCACAGTATTTATCGTCATTTTTAGTACTGTTGTGCTCGTTACAATTAAACATCAAATAAGAAAGGCCATAAACTTAAAGATAGCAGCCATTCAGTTACATTAAGAAATAAATTTTAAGGACCACTTAAATGGCCTGCCGAGGTACCCATGCAACATTGTGATGGCCGGAATTATCTCTGACGGAGGTGGAGGAAATGATCGAACATAGCAGATTTCTTTACATCTAGATAAATGTGAATGACGGAATTGTTGGTTTCCAGATTGAAGCTGTATGGCAAGTTTTTATATTATTTTGCCCTCAAGATACAAGATAATGTAGTTTTAATCTCCAGAGATATAAGATAGTGATCTGGGATCAGGATGTTAATATACGAGTAAAAATGCGAATATTTAATACACCCTCGTAATCTTTTACATAGTTCGAAGTCAAAAGGAAGAGAAAGCCTAAGTAGTAATTAAATCTACAGGTGTCTGAATAAATATTTGGTGAATTTAGATCTACAATTTTGTAGCTCCATTTCAAAGTCCGGCAGTACAATAATATCAATTATATTTATAAAAAATTCCAAAATAATCTCAACTAATTTATAAACAATTCCTTGAATATTTTATCCTAAAAGTACGTAACTTATATTATTTTAATGAAAGTTCGAGGGCGAATCTTTACGAGGTCACAATTGTCCTTAAGTATATTGTCGATTTATTGCTGACATTGTATTAGGATTCTTATACCGATTTATGTAGGTTTCTCAATCTTTAACGGCTGGTGTTTGACCGAACCTCGAGCGTCACTCCGTTGTCGTATATCATTTTCTACGCAAGTCACCAACCGCATCTTCATTTAATCTCAAAACACCACGTGTGCTCTTGTGGGATGGACGTGTGTCATTTTGAGTCATCGGTAATTACAAACATATCTTTAGGGGATCTCCAAGGACTAAGAATCGCGTAATAGATGAGGTTCGGAATTTGAAGACAGATCAGAGCAGAAATTACTGAGGAAGATTATGACATCAACAAACATTGCGTAGTAAATATCTTTCTGTCTCAGAAATCAGTCGAAATGAATACTCTTCTTTCAGTAAAGATAAGAAGCAATTTTTCATTTTGTATTTGAATATTAAATTACAGTCTTTTTTTTACACAAACATATCTATATTTTATATAACTCTTTTTTTATCTAAGCAATTATATATAAAGTTTACGCGTTGATTACACTAATCAAGAAAAAGAAATTGAGTCTACATTTTCGTCGTTCTATTCTTATATAGATTGGCAAAGTGGCTTGGCCAGAGATGAAGTGTGAATAATGCGGTAAAGGTAAGTGCTTAAGTAAGTAATATGAAAGCAGGAGACGCACGAAGCAGACGTAAAATAACCCAACGTAAACGAACATAACCAAAGAAAACCGATAACATAACCTAACATGGGAGAACATAAATGAATATAACCTTATATAGCCCAATCCAAACCAACATAATCCTCAAACTGAGATAATTGAACATAAGTCTACCCAATCTAAGTAAACCTAACATAAATAAAAATAACTTATCATAATACAATATAACCCGTCTCAATCTACATAATAACCCTTCCCAATCCAATATAACCCAATACAACCCAACGTAACCTAAACAAACACAACATAACCCGATAGAATCCAATGCAATCCAACTTGACTTAACGTAACCCAACCCGACCCAACATTATTCAACCAACTAAACCCAGCACAACCCAACCCAATGCAACCCAATCCAACACAAACAAAACCATCTCAACATAACACAAATAACTTAAGCTAATCCAAAATAACCCAAAACCAATCCGACGCAACGCATCTCAACCCAACATAACCCAATATAATCCAACACCATATAACCCAACTCAACATAACCCAGCACTACCCAACATAACCTTACATAATCAATATATAACACAAGTGAAATCGAGAGTTTCACTTGTCTTATATATTGCCAGTTTGTATATGCACCGATTTGAACGCTAACAATATACTTGAGTTATAGTGATACAACTTATTTTGTGTGATGCTAGGATCATAAATCTTGATCAATTCAATAATGTATGAACCACATCTCTTCAGTTAAAAATACCTAAACGTCATTTAAGATATCAAAACGTATCCAAAAATAAAGCAGTAATGCTAAGTATTTAATTGAAATAAGCGTTAAAATAAGTGTTAACTGAGAAAGTATCATGAAAATTTTCTTGCTTATTTTACTAAGAAGTGGACTTTGTTCTTGTAAAGATGTGAAGGCTTTGTTTGAAAAAGTAAGGTTCCCATACATTCTACAAAAAACCTAAAAGCCCATCATTTTTCACAACGGGAACAAATTTATATCTCTCCATGATTTGATTTCGGTCATTTCCAAAATAATTATTTTATTTCCCTGTAAAGTAATTTTGAATTCATAAAATAAACGAATATAACTTGGAATAATACAATATTTAAAGAAAAAAATATTTTAAATTTTATATACGCTATGTATTCAAAGCTAATTTATTTTAGTTTCAAAAGCGATTGTAAGTGCACATGGAAAAGGTTATACTCAACAAAACAATAAAATACTTTTCACATTTAACATTATCCCTAATTTGGACTTTAACTTCTAAAATATTACGGCCTCACTTCCATCTATTATTTGAGTGGATAAGTTGACTGTGGAATTTACCATTCGCGATATCTCTTTGACTATTTTTAATTCCGTCTTGCTGAACAGAATTTAATGATATCCCAAGTACCATAGGCTAAATGACTTCACAAGAATATAAAAATTGTAATATTAGTAAATATTTTGATGGAAAAACCTACTGAGTGTGGCATCATCGTCAGGAGCTTTAGCGTTTAGAGGACTCCAAAAATATATAATAATGTATCACAGAACTTACAGGAAAAACGATAAATATTGAATAGAAAAATAATCTGTTGAGAATCTCCGCGTGGGTATTTATGACTTTCGATGAGTAATGAGGCTTCAAAAAGTATTTTGATAATAATAATAAATAACGAAATCAGTCTAGTATAATTATAATCCAGTAAATATAGCTCAGACGTAAGAAGATACTTTTTTTGTTTAATATACTTGAATGCCTAATTCCGTTTGTAATTTATTACAGAGTAAATATGATATATATTTTACATATAAGATTTTAAAAAAAGTTAGAAAATTCTTTGGAAAGGCCTTCTATACTATCAAATGTTTATTTTTTAATTTATCTCTAGAATTCTGAACTCTGAACAAGTGATAATCTCTAGAATTCTGTACAAGTGATAATCAGATAGCAAAACATCGGATGAGTTAGAGAAATGGCGGAACCCAAGTTCTATTATGTTTGACGAGTATATTTTAAGTTATGTGGTCTAGCAAAATCATGGAGGAAATAAACATAGTCTTGTTGACTATGAAATAGTCAACAAGACTTAATTTATTTTATCGAAATAGTCGATCCAAATACTGATATACTGAAATAAATTTTTCGTAGATTCCTTACAAAACAATTTCTGTTCAATATCGCCTTTGGTAGTTCATTCAATCTACCAGAAACTCAGCATTAACTGTCTGGTATAAAGTTCAAATTTTGGTACTAAATACCTGTTTGCCCTTTACTAAGCTATTGGGTTTGCGTGTCTGGTCAACGTATGTAACTTGCTTCTCATAAAGTTACATCAATATTTATTGATAAATTTTTTTTAATAGTTTGGTTCTAAATCCTTGTTTGTCTTTCGCAATAAACCTGAAAAAATAGGCGAGTTTGTCCCAAATAATGATAATAACGCAAAATTCCATGTACACCTGCTTTCAAACTATGTGTAAGAAAATGAGTTACCAAAAAGGGTAAAATAATAATGAAGCTATAAAAAATTAAAAGCCGACTACATCGCAAAAACTTGTAAAGTAGGAAAACAAGGTATGTATTCATAATTTTACAGTAAGATAACCGTGGGAGACGTTCAGTTTTGAATAGCAATATTTCTTTCAGTACAACATGTGTCAAAGTGAACACCGCCTACGGCTTTGCTATTAAGTGACGATTATAATCTTTCAGTAAAATTATGATTACCTAACTTGTTTTCCAACTTCTTACTTTTTTGCGACATAGTCATCATTAAATTATTTTATTTTCCAACTGCTCTTTTTATTTCTAGTTTTTACGTTTATTAATAAATACTTACTTTATACTTAAAATAACTCCAAAAAAATGTGTATCATTTGATTTGTAATTTTTTTAAGAATTTACGTGTTCATTTAATTTTTTAACTTTTACGCGTTGGGCTTAAGAGATCCAGTTGACTTTAAAAAAAATTATTTTCGTTTAAATAATTTGTTAGATTTTTACCTTTTTGTTTAATTGAGTTTAAATGATGCCACATATACTAATGCCGTATGCATAAGCCAAAGTGCTCTTTACGCGAAAATTATGAGTCTGATCTTAATTACTCAGATCCCACGTGGCCGATGCCGTTAGTGATGTTACTTACATTACTTGAGGCATCGGCCACGTACTTTACGATTACATGTTTTTTATAAATAATTTCACTTTATTACCACCACTACAATATTTTGCATTCTTCCACTATGTACTGATCATGATAAAATTGCTAAATTATTGTTACAAGACGACTAAAATGAAGATAGATTTGAATCCAACGCTGTCTATCACAAAAAGTAGAAAATATTAAACAGAAATTGGGAATGGAACCGAAGCAGAATATATTAAATAACTTGAAGTTCAAGCTAACAATTATTTATAGTCATGTTTAAACGTTTATACTTTTTTTTTGTTTGATTTATATAGGTTTGTGTTACATTTGTTGTAAGAGATTATTTTATTAAAATTTCTTTAACATTTCAGAGTTTTAACATTAAATCTATTTAAAAATATTTTAAACCTAATCTACAATCTTTGAAGTAATGTTCAATTTTTAGATGTGAAAAATAAATTAATTTGCGAAATTTACTTTCTTTTGAATCATATAAGCGCTATAGTTCAAAGAGGACTCATAAAATATAGAATAATACTACAATGGTAAATTTTATAAATAAATGACCACAAATACTTAATTGTCAAAATTGAATACAAACTCTGCATCAAACGTGTAAATACGTAAAGAGTAATCTCTACATAGCGTACAACGTCATACATCTCTAAACGTTATCTTTAACTAACTTTCCTTGTCAGAGAGCCGAAAAAGTTTTTAAAAGCTGAAGACGAAAATCATTAAGCTCCTACGACACTTTCCGGAAGCGGAAATGGTTTCCTACATCCGCCTCCGCTGTGCGAAAGATCATTTCTGAAAGCTCGTTAAACGCTATCTACTGAGGATTTACAGAAAAGCTAGCACGGCTTGGTCATATTTTTGTACATTGGAGTAATTTATTCAATTACTTGTGTTGCTTCATGTTTTATTTATATTTGGCTTTCGGGTGAAGTTTATACATGGACGCAGTATGAGAGATTGGTAAAGTTTGCAATCTTGCCATTTTCATTGTGGATATTTATATTCTGCACGCATAGCGTGTATGATAGCATGGTTCATACTTATTTATTTAGTGACAATTTTGATTTTAAGTAACACCCGTGACAAAAATAGTATGCGATGTATTTACGTTGTGAAAAATTAATATTGTTTAAAATAGTGTAATAGACATACTATGTACCCTTAAATGTTATGAAATTCTCATTTTCATCTCTAAAAATAAATATAGCGGTCAAATTTATTCAGTCATAACATGAATATTCATTTTAAATACAACATAATATGAATTGTCATTTTAAATAGATTAGAAAAGTATAGCTTTTGAATGAGTACACTAACAAATATGTCACTTTTTTTTTTGTGGAGGTAACTTTCAAAATACCTTAATTATATTACTTTTGAGGCGCAAGTCACGAAAAAATGCAAATTTTGTTTTTAAATATGTGACTAGAAACGGGAAAGTTTCTTATTGAAAAAGCAAATACAAGTAATATTCTAAATTTGTTTACAGATTTAGTCCTACTGCGTTGATTTATTAGTCTTTATATCTCAATGAACCTTGAAATTGTATATCTACATATTAAAACAAAAGGTCATCCCTGTCATATATTTCAATAAACTTTGCTTGATTATCGATACAAGTACTTTTTAATCTTCACAAAATTCTTTGAAACAGACACGACCTACTTAATTTTTTCTGCATCCATTTCATATTTAACTTCTAAATATAGACATATCCTAATTATAAAAGGCAGTACTTGGATACTGTGGACCAAAACCTTTTATTGAAACCATCCTAATTAGGAAATTTCATAAATTGGTTATAGCTTTGGAATTATTTCCGAATACTTATATATACTTTTCATTTAAAATGTTTTAAAAAATTATTAATTTATTTCGCTTTTCTTACATACAATAATATTTTCTAAGCATTTGTTAATTATTAAATTGCAAAACTTTGACAATAGTTTCATACTAACTTGTGTTACTTATTCAAAATATAAATTTTCTAAAATTATCAAAAAAGGACGCCAATCCAACTCAATAACAGAACCCTGCGTATATAAATATTTGTTTTTTTTTATTTCAAACAATGATCCATAAAAACTTAAGTTTTGATTCTGGCAGTCTGCTAACACAAAATATACACTTGGTTCGACCTCAAAAACTAAACTCAAACTTATTTTCTCATCATGAGCCAATTGACGAAAATCAATTTATATTTTAGAACGGTAAAAGCAAACATTTGCAATTTTTATTGTTTGTTATAAATATATTCATAGGTGAAGATAGCGGTAGAGTAGGTGCGGCGTTATAGTGACCAACATTGACATACTCGCTTTGTGTACCTTTAAAGTCTTTTTTAAACATATATACGAGTTGTAATATACAATGTCTGTTACCTCTTCGCTCGCTACCTCTTTCATTCCAAATAAACCAATTCAGATAAAATTTGATACTAAAATTAATGGTAATAACAACTAAGCTCACGTATTTTATACACCTATAAATATTATTTTAATTAATTATTTTAAGAGAGAATTACATTATGAGCGACATCTTTTGATTATTGTAAATTAAAACTTAGTTTTATAATTCTCCATTAAATGGGAGTATTCATTTAATTTTTAAGGTTTAATCAAATATATACTCATTTTTCATAGTTTATACCCTTCAGTTTTTTTTTATTTAAGACATAACGTTTTGCCAATAAAAGCATTATATAAAGATCTCAATTAATGTACACCAAATGTTTCTCCCTATAAAACCTTACGGAAAATGTGCAAAAGCTCTTGAATGATTTATAAACTTTACAGTTTTAAATATTATTATTAGTAATAAATATTATTATCAGTAATTAAATGTTATAGAAAAATAGTTAAATAAAAATATAAGATTCTCTCATGGCTTTGATGATGGTGCCAGTAAAAGTTAAGGATTACTTCGATATTATCTTTATAGATTAGTTATTAGTAATTTTTTGAAGTTTCCTGATAGAGTGAGAATCGAAGTTAATTTTAGAAATTTTCATCGAACAATATTTTCTTTGGTCTGTACACTTTCTTGAACATCAACTGTAGGCGATGATGATAATTCCGCTTACAAGAATTTACATGGGTAATTGGAAATATTACTTCTATTGTAAAGATGGTTTTCATGTTAAAAGTATGTAAATAAAAGTTAATACTTCCACATCTTTGTGTCGCGAAAGCTTGATTCTGTTGAAGGTCATGGCCGGACATGAGCTTTTTTATAAATCAAAATGAATTGTTTTATGATGAACTATTTTGCATTAGGTGACTAGCTGAAATTGCAAAAGGCTTTTATTAGAAAAATACTGTTTAAAAGTTCACATGGAAAATATGTTAATAATTGATTATATTTTTGTGACAATAGTTTAAAGTTTGAAGTTGTCAATATTATTATACACATGATGATGTACATAGATCATATTTATTACTTCTGAAGCAATATCTGTCAGTTAAATAAAAGAGATAAATTTTAATAATATAATACAAACTTTCTTCAAATATTATGCGAAAAAGAACTACGCAGGTACTATAAACACTTGTCAATAATTGTATTTACCTAATCCAAATAGTTCTTCTTGTAAAATAATATGCGGATGGACAGAAATACATAGTGCGATTATAAAATTACCATATTTTGTTCCATTTTTTACGGACTAGCAAACTCTACTAATAAACAATTGTTAAAAAAATAGTAGCAATATTATAAATAGCAATGACAAAAACTAAAACGTTTTACTAAATATGTGAGCAGGGACAGGAAAATATTCATGCATAAGAAGAGTAAGTGAGGACAGAAGAGGTAAAAAGAGAGGGTGTAAATTAAGCTAGAAGAGATTTGATTTTTAAGCAGGCATTTTGAATGCATAATTGAGAAACTGAAGTAGATTTTTTTAATGTTAAAATCTAGATCTCATAAATTGAAGAAGTTATTTAAATATATTTTTCTTATGTGGCGTAAAAAGCTTTTTTTATAATTGACATACAAAAGCTAATAAAAATGTAAGCTGAAAGAAAGTACTACATCACGTAGTTTCATTTACTTGTGAATAACGAATTTCTATAAAATTAAGGCCAAATATATACAATATTAGATAATAACTATTAATTTTGAAATAAATGATATAATATAAATGTTCACAATTGAAATGTTACATCATCTTTTTCTAAATTTGATGTCTCGCTCCTTCTTCCGCAATAGTTAATTGCATAATTTGACATACTGTGACACAATACGTTGACGACAGTAACCAATACGCACAGATTTATAATATTATAAAGCTATGCCTATATGCAGCTGACATATTCGACTTTTCGAAAATAGTGCTTATGTTGGATTTAATCGGCGTACGGCTCGGCGTTGGGCGGGGTTGCCCAAATATGTCACGTCCAGTGTTTATAAGGTCTACGACTATTATATAAAGATACAATTGAAGTTGAGATCAATAAGAAAATATTTATATGAACAACGTGTCACCACTACGTTAAGACATCTCCCTAAATATATTTAGGGGCTTGTTTTGATAGACTCCGCCCAGTTTTGATGTAATTATATATCATCTTCTTCTTATCATGGTCAAGAGATATATTCTTTTAGGTTTGAGTAGAAGCACTTTTAGTCCTAAATCATGATGTTTTGCTGCGACATACCTGGGTATGTATGCACGCATGTCATCGCGGTAGAAAATAATTTTCTTTTTAGTGAGATGTGGATGCATAATTTGAACAGCACCTTTAACTTGATCCAGTAGTAAAGCATTATATTCACCAGTAATGGTGTTATTTTTTCAAGTACTCTATGAGTAATAAACCAGAAATCGCAGAAAACGCACGTTTGCATTTGAAAACAAAGTTGAAGAATCTTAAAAAGTGGAATTTAAATTTTTTAAATAGGCCATTAAATAAATGGTTAAACCATTAAATAAATATGATTTTAATATCATAAACTAAAAGTTTTGCAATATATCAGGAAATGTATAAACTTCTTTTCTTCAGAAAAGTTAAAAAGGTGATGGATCTAAAATTGCGTACTCATTTCATCCTAAGTATCATACTAGATAAAAATCATAGTCATTTTTTTATACTTATGCTATCTCTATGTTAGACTGAGTACTTTCTGAATAAGTCTGATAACCTAGAATCAAGGGCTTTGTATGTAATTTTCGTTAAAAATTCTCAATTGTCGTGTTATTTATCATTTATCTGTCTGTGAATGTATTTATGCATGAAGTCGATCTTTTCTTTTTTTCTTGTCTTATGTTTCATTTATTTACCGATTTCGTAACAAAAAATTAAAATTTTGACGGCCTAGCTAATCACTAGATCGTATACAAGGGCCTGGAATTAAGCGTTTTGATTATTGAAACAAATGAGTTTCTTTCTTTTTTTAAACGATTTCAATAATAAATAATCATTATTAAGAAATATAACTTCGCTTTCAATCGTTTTTATTTCAAAATGAAATATACGTCGCCCACGTGTCAGTTTTCTATTATATTTATCACTACTCTAGGCTGAAAATGATGACATTTATATTGACTGTGGAATATGTAAAAATAAACATATGTTTGAGCTCCTGAACATCTGAGCTATAGACCAGACCTCCTCGATAGCACTGACCTGGAAATTTGTTGTTAAAATTAATATACTGAATAAAATCGTATGTATAGATAGGCCTAAATTGAAAGAAAAAAGATATACTTAACCTTATCTAGTCTAACATAACCTAAAGCATATAGAAATTTGTTTTCTATTTACCTTCATATTTCGACCAGTCGGAGTCCACCGCTGAAGCCGATTTTCTAAATTTTTGCTCAATATACATTTTTATTAATTTTAATAAATAATAATTTCTTAATGTATAAACGGAAGGCATGCAACTTCTTAATGTATAAATAGAACCAACACAGAACATAAGACAAGATTGCGTTTTTTTCTGTCTCGAATTTGATAATCATGAATATTACTGAAGACAACTTGCACTTAAGATCATGTTATGTACCCGAGTGTTACGTGTATTAGTCGAGAGCGTTCACATATTCTTCAGTACACATGTGGAATGTATCCTCTGCACTTACCTTGATTAACATGGCACTGCGTGCGTCATATAACTATAAAATGTTTTTCTTGTTCCGGTAAGTGCTTGAGAGATACGATTACGAAAGTGCTGGGTAATTTGTAATAATTTTATGACCATTTACTCTAATCTATTGTACGTAGTTATCCTCTCATAGTTCTAGTTTATACTTTTAGTTTCTTTAAATTTAAAGAGTTTTCTCTTAAACATATTTAATGCTTTTATGAATGTTGTCAGCCGAACATAGAATTTGTAAATAAAAACAACAGTGATATTTGGGTTATACTTGGCGCTTCATACCTATTTATACGTAAAAAATTCAATATTTTCTAAAGCAAATAAAATTAGTTAATTATCAATATGATTTATTTCACATCTATAAATCAGACGTTTGTGAAATTAAAACTATTTAATATGAAAATATTTTAGGGCGTAATTTAACAATATTGCCTAGTACAATCATAATAGGCGTTAACTAAGAGTTTCAATGAAATGGAAAGAAAAAAATTGGAATAATTGAAGTTGAACACAGACGATAATACTCTAGCAAATGGATCGGAATATACAAAAATAATTCTTATGAAACCATATCATAAATACGCTATTAATTTTTAATTAAGAACAATATGATTATTAATGTTAACTAAGAGAACTAAGAGATAAGTGAGATTTGATAATACATTTGTTTAGAAATATATTACTGCCGGCACCATCTATTTCTGTATTTACTATTGTCTATTTTTTATGTATAGATGGCTTATATTTGGCAAGATTTTGAATAAGTCAGTTTTTGTTAGCAGAATGTTCATATTGATAGCCATTTTATGTGACAGCTGTAATTATTCTCGTCCTGTATTTTCTAATAAAGTTGTTATCTAAATAAAGTTCACTTCGTTAATTGTGTGTTGACTGCTAAAAGGTCAATTGGTTTCCGTCTAATTTTAAATGCTCCTTCGAACCGGATTCAAGAACAAAAAATGGAACTCACGAAGACGAACTGCAAGTTTGGGGCATTCAAAGCAAAACTCGTAAGGATTGAACAACTTTTGGAATTGTACGGTGAAATCCCAGATTGCCATGAACTTAATCTCGACCTCGAATCCTTGGGTGAACTGTATTTGGAATTAGATGATATTAGTTTCTACGTATTACGAATTGGTTGAATACGATTAACTCAAGGAAACAGACGCGGCTCTAATGAACGCAGAAGACCGCTCGGGATGAAATAAGATAAGTCTGCTCTCTCTCTTATACGTACGTGTGCAAATACAAAGGATATTAATGATGTACCAAATCTTAAACCAAATGTATCGAATAAAGGTTTTTCGATACCTGGTTAGCCGTTGCCGACGTTTGATTGTTCTACGGAACATTTTGCTGACTTCGAGTCCTCGTTTCAAAGTTTGATGTTCGTTAATTCAAATTTGAATGAATATCAAAAACTGTACTCCCAAATATCGACAAAAACGTTCTAGGATTGAGCTAACTCTCAATACTCCAGATATACCGAAGTTGGATATTTTGCTGAAATTTTTGGAAAATTGAAATCGCATATTAGATTTGATAACACATGTGTCGAATCATATAATGAAGGGAATGAAACAATTAACGCATTTTGCTGGTACTCCTCAGCAACATTCCAAGAATTTATTGACCAACAGATCTTCGACTGGTTGGATAGAACACAAAGTATAGCACGGCATATAAAATTTACTGCTGGTCCAAATTTCAGGTAATGGACAATGGTAAGAAATACGATATCGTAAGAAGACTGAAGTTATGCTTTACTATTTAAGAACCTCCCATATGTCATCCCAATATAGTTCGAAGAACAGGTGTAATGTGTGCGGAAAGCGAACTCACGATACGATGCTATGTAAAGACTTTGACGGTAGCCAATCTAACCCTAAACAGTTGGATGAAGATTTTCCTCCTGACACTCAGGCAGATAATAGCTCTGTTCAACTTCCTATTTCGGTATTGACGGCATCTAGCAGATCAAAGTATGTTCTCATTCATACTGGCGTAATTTATGTCCGAGACGAACAAAATTTAAAGAGATCATTGAGGGCGATTTTTGACTCTAAATTCCAATCGAATTTTATCACTCATGAAGCTGCTGTGGCTCTGGATGCCAGGTAAGATAAGATCCAAATTCTTATCAGTGGACTGAATGATGCAACATCCAATGTCAAATCCAAAATGATGGTTCAGATGTCCAATCTCAAGGAAGATTGAAATTGGTCTATCGATTTGCTGGTGCTGCCGAATATCACTAATATTAGTCCATCAATCAAGCTGGATGTTTCAGATATAAACATTCCAAATGGACTTTCAATGGCTGATTCAGAGTTCTGTCAGCTAGGATAATTACATATACTACTGGAAGCAGATTTTTCTTCGATTCTCTAAAATCCGGTCAATTGGTCTTAAGGACAATTTGTGGCTCCAAATGAGTTGTTTTGGCTTTCTTGTGTCTAGAAATAAAACAGCGTTCCATCAAATTGAAATAGAACCTTGTCAAACCCATATGCAGCGAATTCTCTGGAGAAAAGGAAAAGAAGAACTTATTCAGATTTATGACTAGCAGACCGTGACTTACGGTACAGCGTGTGCTCCATACATTGTAACAAAAACAATTCCAACAATTGGCAACTGATGAGAGAAAGGGCTTTTCCTTGGAATCGGCAGCCATATCGGGTTTATATATGAATAATTGAATATCGGGTGCATTAGAACTAGGGCAAGCGAAAGCGAGATTCGAAGACATATTCGACAGATGCTATCAAGGGATAGCATGAAGTGGTACTCGAATCGCCCTAACATCCGGATTGGAAAAATCGACATGTATCTTTTTGAGAATTCAGAAAGAGAGGACAATGTTGTAAAAACTCTTGGCATGCAGTAGTATATGACCATTGATATTTTCCGGTATGGCCCGGTTCTAAATGGCTCAAAGCCCGATCCACTTCCAACCAAGTCACGGTGACTAAAGGAGCTACGTTCCAAGAAACCGCGTGCTTCTACTCTACTTTGACGACGTATACCCTCCAGTAAAACTCTAAGCGCATCGTCATGCTCACTACAGTCAAACAAAATGTGCTCCATATTCTACGTTTCGCAACCGCAGGTACATGCCGGGTTATCTCTGAGTGCAAATCTATATAATTTTGTGCAGAAGGCGCTACGACTCGTAAGGAACTGCGACGTTATTAGTCGGGTTTAAGCCTAGTTGTTCTATCGGCTCAGTAAAAGTGGAGAAAAAATTTCTAGGTGTTTCGCCCTTTGCATTTGGCGAAGACCATTAAGTATGCTAGTGAGCACAAACGATCTCAAATATATGCCTCTATTTTAGGGTTTATCTACTAGGAACTCGAATTTAAGTAACCCTGTAGCATAATTCTTTCCTCTCCCAAACTTAAAATTAGCCGCGCGTTCTGCGGTCGCAAGGTCTACAGGTAAAAAGTCCAGTAATACATTTGTGGAACAGGTTCTCTAAGCTTTGGAAGTGACAGCAACTATAAAGAGATTCTTTGCTCACAGAGGCAGAGATTTGACAATTACAATGAAAGAATTTCTAAAAGTCACTACACAAACTTGAGGCCATATTGAACTCTTGTCCCTTGACGCCATTTTCAAGCGATTCGGAGTTTTACGATGTAGTGACTTCAGGTCATTTCTTTTTCGGATGACCTATATCTGCCATTGTGGAACCCCAATTTTTGGAAAAGAAAAATAACGTTTTATCTGGTTTGCAAAGCACTACAACGATTACACAAACAGTGTGGAAAAAGTAGTAAAGGAACTACCTCAGTTATCTTCATCAATGACAGAAGTGGTAGTTCGAGAAAAATATCTTGAAGCCTAGTTCAATGAGGACATTTGCCACCTAACAAATTGTGTATGAGAAGGGTAGACGAGGTCATTCCGGAAAGAGATCACAACGTTTGAACTGTTGTCCTCAAGACTCCAAGAGGTCTACTAAAGAGGCTAATTTCCAAGATCCGTCTGTTGCCCTCACTAGAATTGTAATTTTAAATAGAAAAATTAGACTAATTCGTGCTCGAGAATTGTTATTGAAATACTATATTTCACTATTTTAACTTGAGCCGGTAAATATTAAGAAAGATATTACTACTGGCATGTTACTGTTGTCGATGTTTTCATTATAGCTGTCTTGTGTTTGGCATTATTTTGAATAAGTCAGTTTTTGTGCTTAGAATATTCATGTTGACAGTCATGTTATGTGATAGCTGTAATTATTGTCGTCCCTTGTTTTTTTCTAATTAAGTTGCTACCTAAACAAAGTTCACTTCGTTAATTGTGTGTATATTGCAAAAACGCCAATTGGTTCATGTCATTTTCTACAGTATACTAATCGTGAATCATCAAAACATCTGAAATCGATCTCATTTACTATGGTAAAATTAGTTTCAAAATAAATCATTTAACTTTACTGCATTCAAATTTACTGAAAAATTGAAGGATATGAAGATCATTTTTAATTACAATGTTACACTACTAGATAAAACAATTATATGTGCGATATTCTAAAATTTATATTATACGAGTTTCAGGCGTAAAGCTGGGCTTTCTGTCCACCCGAGTTCTCGTTCATTTCATTGAATCGCCGAGTTTGGCAACACGGACAATTAGTTCACTGAACAAGGACCCTCTGCATGTGTAACACGCTCTAGTTTTAAAGCTTAATTAAGTTCCTCGTGTCCAGTCTATAGTTGTTAACGTTGCATGCACTAAACGTAACGTTATATAATTTTATTTGAGTAGTTGTCACTGATTTGGTTAAGTGAATATTATAGCCAAATGTAAATAAATTTAAATTATTGGCTCGTGTTTGTTAATATTTCTATATTTGTTTGTCTTTTATTGTTGTTGAGTATTACATTTTTTTTAGTTTGTTCGACTTTATTTTATATAATTGATATTTTTGATATATAAAATTAAGATTTAAAACTAACCAACACATAGTTCAGCCTCATCCCACCAGCGGGTGGGACTCAACTCTAAGGACCGTAAGCCTGTAATTAATCCAACTCATCACGGCAACGAAATTACAATTGTTGGATGAATAAATAACATGACTTTTTTAGTTTTTATTAAATTAATGTTATTCTTAAATTAAAGACTCAACATAGCAATTATTTAACTCTAGTTAAAAGGATGATTATTATTGTTATTAGTCTTTCACTAATATATTTTGAATGAAGTAATTGATTGTATAAAATAACATCGTATTTTCAGTGCTGTGTTTCATTACGCTTAATAATATTTACATTTCAGTCTATACTAAGTGGAGTTGTTGCAGTGACAGGTGTCTTATTGTACAACCGTATTGATTTGGTAGCCGGAAGGACTCATTATCACGGAGAATAGGACTGAGGGTGGACAATCTCTCTACTGACGCAAGCAATATATAATTTTACGTTGAACGTATTATATAGTTCAATATAGTATTATTTGGATCGGACTTCACTAATAACTATAATTTATCTTATTCAGTTGACTAATTTTAATATACATAATATGTATATATAATATGAAGCGGATATTTAGTAACGCATTAAGATTTTAATTTCTTCTTCGATCAAAAATAAAAATGTAATCAATTAGCGAACAAAATTTATTTGATTATATATAACCGCAAATTTATTTAAATTTAAATTTATTTCAGCCTCTTATATTTTATCGGTTATATTGAAGATTGAAATAATTGAAATACTATATACTTAATTATAATAATAAATAGCTTAACACTTGCAAGAGTGGAGAAACTTAAAATAAAATTTTAATTGTTATGAATCGAGGAATATTGTGCAAAGCTTCGTAACATAATCTAGATTTGTGTGGGGTTCAGGGAGAAACCAGAGAGCACTGGTTGTTGAGGGCATAACGAATGATAATTTTGTTTGCAATTCTGAAGAAGAAAAACTAAAAACTACAACAATGGGTATTCATTGTAAGTTTACAATTTTTAAGTCTCAACGAAGAATTCTTGAAACGAAATGCTAACAAAATATTCATCTTGTGCCTAAACTATAAACACATTATATTTTTAGAACATCTATAGGTGGAATCTCTTTTAACAACGTGCGCTCACTATTATTTCACTCAGAAACTATTTTTCATATGGAATAAGAAGAAAACCTAAAATTCCGACTACGGAAAAAATAACTGAAAAGCACGAAATATATCCATATATAGACTGTAAATTTCATAACGTTATACCTTAGGACACTCGCTGGATTATAATAAATCTACGGAGAGCTTATTTCCTTAAATCACTGTACGTGGAAACAACATACACTTGCTCACATACGTATGTAGCCTGTATCATTCATGACGTGATGTACTTTAGGATACTTTCTGGATCAAAAAATATCTAATTACATCTCATTTGTTGCACATACAGATAAGCGCTACAGTTAATTGAAATCGGAAAAATCTCCATAATATCACCCTACAAAGTTTTAACGAGTTTTCAGAAATAATCTTTTCACATTGGCTAATAAAAGCAGGAAACCAATTGAACTTTCTGAAAGTTTAAATTGATCATAATAATTTTAAAGACAGCCTTTTAATTAATACATGCCTTCAGGTAAAGAAGTTCACTGTACCGTCATCTAAAGGAGTTTTCATGAGAAATTTGTTTGAGCTTTTTTGAAAAAATTTCAGCTGCGAGTTTAAATTCTACATAAATTGAAAAAAGTTAAGTCTCTTCTCTATCATATCAGGCATAAAAACGGACAATATACAAAAACGATCTTCGTGTTTAAAAATTTATATTTCATCTAACTCAATCACGATTTACCCCTGGTATTTAGCCTAAATTAGTGGCATTGAAATGAAAATGAATTTTGTAATCCTCGTCAGTATTTTGAAATAAAGCGATAATAAAATTGGTATAATTGGAAATAAAAATGAATAAGCCGCTTATAAATATGGAGGAAAGACCAATTGAAGCAATTTTTATAGCTTTACATTCGCGTAAAACATTTTTATAGGATGGTTGTGACAGTTTTTTAATTAACACAATTGTAAAACCGTGCGATGGGTATAGGAGAATACGACACATACTGGCATTGTTTGAATAATGAAAGAATTTTAGAAAAGGCTGACAAATGTATAGTTATTTTAAAACAGATTTGATCTGATTTTGTTTTCTTGCTGAAAAAACATTTAAAGAAAAAGCAAAAAAAAATGCGAAATGAATTGAAAGTTAGAAAAGTATTTTCTATTAACTTATCTACAAAGAGAAAAAGAATCGTTTGAGGGTCAAGAACATGAAATAAATATGGAAGTATCAATTAGTGTTTACCATAAAAAATGAATATATGGCGTTATTTTAAGGAAAAAGTTAGGAGAGGAGTTTGAGGACGTAAAATTGAATTTAGATACAATTTTCCTTCTTTTTCCAAAAAAATCTAAAAAACAAGTATATTACTATACTATAATTTATTTTGGATCGTTTGTATTTCCAATTAAAGAAATTTTACTGAGCAGAATAACAGTCTGACAGAACTCTATTAAAAGCAAAATTAATTACGTTGTTAAGTAATACATTTTTATAGTTGTATATGTCCCTGATATATGTTATATTTACATATTTGTTTGTGTGTGTGTGTGCATTCCACGAGATAGACATTACCCGTAAATTGACAGGTTTAGCGTTGGAATTTCCTGAAAATTGAAATATTAGTTACAATCTATATCTGTAAGAATGAAGTAATTGATATTTTATATAACCGGTGCAGAAGCAAATTTTGAAGTAGTAGTTATTAAGCTTCTACGGTAAACTAATCAGCTTTAAAGGTAAACTAATCAGCCAACAGAAACAAAAATTCTGGATAAAATCTCATTAATTTTTATTCATTATTTAATAAGAAGTATTCAAGTTTAGCAATTATCTATATTAATAAGGATTAAGTTCTTTCTTCTATAACTTAAGTTCTTAACAAAATATCACGTGAGGGCTTATAATAACAGAATATTATCGCTCATAAACTCTTATATATAAGCTAAAATTTTGGATTAAAAAGTATTAAAGTACAGTAAAATTTCCATAAAGCGGAAATGGTTTTTTCTTCACACCAGTCACTGAGGAAATCTCTTCAAAAGTCTCGGCATTGAGATAATTATTCAATTGTATATATTTCTAATTTCATTCCTTACTTTTTGTAACATTTGTATTCTAGGTAATTTTGTTCTTGACAAAGTTTTATATTTTTGGTTGCTAATAAAGTGAATTTATTGAATGATTAGATGATTTGATGACTCCGTTTCATGGTATTTGAAATAACTTTCAAGCATGTTTCAAGCTTTCAAAAAATATTGCATAAAGAATTTAATAACGTTAAGAGATTATTTTTTACCGCAGAGGTGTAGGTTGATTTTATAAGACTTTCAGTGATTTTGAGCTTTTCTCAACAATTTTACTCCACGTTTTCTTTTAATGTTTTCGCACCAATGCATGTGTGGCCTTCCTTGTGGGTGTTTTTGACCCCGGGGTCTTTATTGCATGAGCACCTTACATCTCAAGTCTTCTTTCTTATGACGTTGCCAGCACATCGCTATTTAAGCTGTATAAAATGTTCGATGACACTGCCCACACGACTATAGATGAATATGAACGGATAATATAAGATTATTTAACAGACGTTTACATATTTATATGAGTTTCATAGGTTTGAATACATTCCCGCTTAGGTAGAATATATTTCGGTATCATATATAAATAAATAGATTTACTTTTCATTGGTGTAAAAACCAGATATTTGATATTTCTTTCCAATATTTGCGCTCGTATTTTTTAATCTTTTTAAATTAAACTTTTTATGAGTGACATGTTGAAAATGAAAACGTACGACAACGCGACGCAAATAAAATGGCGGAAGTGGAGATAGTAAATTCTACTGGACTATAATATTACGTCGGTAAAAGAAGCAACAGTTTTTCTGATGGTCGCCTCTACTGAGCTAAATAATTAAATTGTAAATATTGTCAGGGTTTTTTACGTCTTTTCTTGTGCAAGTGCAAATTAATTTTGTTGTGAAGACCAAACAATTGTTTATAATCAAATCTTACACTCACTGACTGTTGTAAATTAAATTTACGACAAGTATATATAGGTGTTCATTATGGATTTATAAATTAAGTACGAATATGTTGTTAGTCTTATAATAGATGAAGTACACGCAAATTTAGTAATAAATCAATAAAAATAGATAAAGGAATCGAAAATTATTGTTACAGTTTTCTTTTGAGACATAACATATTATTTCTCTCAGTTCTCTCAGTTGTTACCAAAGTGCCTATTTTTCATACTTCTTGCGATAGAATCGTTACATTCAGATGTTACAAATAAACGTTGCATGAAAACTTTGCATGAAATTTGACCTTGAAATTTTACTCTCATTGGGTCCAAAAACTTCAAATGCAGTCATGATTCATTTTGGCGCGGACAAAGCCGAGATGTGTTACCATAATATATTTTTATTATTTTGTCCGTGCGTCTGTCAAAATAGTACAGTTTCCACAATTTTGGACCTATATGCGTGAAGTTTTGTAAGTACATGCTTCGTATGGGAAATTTAGTTAGCAAGTAATATTATATTAAATATAAAAAGTAATTCAAAGCACGATTTTGTATAAAATGTGGATGTAGTAGGATGTCGTTATTTTTTGACTGCAAGTCTTTGCAATTTAACCAATTCTACGCCTTTATTAAACTATTTGATTAGGAACTTTATTTAAAATTAATTTGGTTAGCTTGCCATTTCAAAACTACAACGAAACTTTGTTACGTGCGTACTCCAAAACGAACTAGTCAAGTTATTTTGATTTTTTTGATAGTTTCAGAACGTAAAAAAGGTTCCATATATGCTCCATAAAGCCAAAGTAATGAAAGAAAGAAAATAAAAGAAGTGAGCCTTGTCAATACTGAGATTTTATTGTCTTGAAATTTTCAAGTTTCTAATTTGGTTGCGTATAATAAATACAAACACTTGTTCAATGTAACCGTCTGGTATTTAATTATTGAGATAATATTATTGAGATCGTATTGCAAATGTTCTCATTGTCTCTCACTTGTGACGCACTAGCATACAAGACAAGCAACAGTGAAACGCTCGAAAACTTGTGTTATTTAAATAGAAATCCGAGGAGACGTTATTATGCACAAATCTCAGCCTTATCAAAAAGAAATAACCACGCCTGATTTTTTTTAACTTACTATATCAGATAACCAATTTCACATATCTATCGAACATTATTAATCAATTATATTTTTTGTGCTATAAATATTAATTTTTAATAACGTCGGTAAATACGTACAAAATATAGGCTATGCAGTAGGTATTTTCCCCAGTTTTGACAGTTATATATATATATATATATATATATATATATATATATATATATATATTTATATATATGAGTGTATAAGCGTGGGCTGCTTTGTTTTGATATCTAACTAAAATGTCGAACATTTCCGTCTATTAAATATTAATTTAAGAAGCAAAATCATTTATTTTTGAAGAAAAAACGACCCACGCTTTTACACTCAAATATTATACTCGATAATAAACGTGGCTTACGCTAAGTCCTTACTGAACAGACAGAGAAAACAGATTCGATAATTATTTTTTTGCTTTTCAGTGCAGTATTTTTAAAGGCGTGTTTATTTTACTGAAGATAAAAGAGGATGAAGGCAAAAGAGGGAATGTGATTTATTCATTCATGTTCAATAAATGCTGTAAAGATTTGAATCGATTTCAATAAATAAGATATTATTGATGTTGAATTCATTGTAAGTTCGTGATATTTTAAGTAACATAGGTACTAAAAGTGGAAAAATAAAAATTAAAAAATGATTTAAAAGACTTCAGATAATCACAGAATAACCGGTACTGTATGACATAATGAATATACGAGTACTCGGCTGTAACTTTTGCGGTATAATATTGGTTCCAAAGATAAATAAATTTGCAGAATACTACTATTGCTAGAAATTTCTGAAGTTTTAAAAAAAAAAATTAAAAAAATTAAAATTTCACTTGGCACCGAAGTGAAATTTAGCACTCATCTGTATATGTTTGGGTGTGTATGTATTTGAGAGAGAAAAGAAGCGTCAATTTGGCACAGCTTCCACAAATTTCCAGCAGTAGCAATATATTGCTAATTTATTTATGTTCGGAAATAATATTGTCCTGCCAGAGTTTTAACATTTCAGTGCGCTTTTATTCAGTGGTTATTGGAACTTTTTCCTCCATTTTTTTGGAATTTTATTATTTATAGTCACACCGCCCTGGCTTTTTATTATATTATAACCTAAAATAGTTAGGTAATGGCTATTTAATTTATAGACCTAATACACTGTAATATAGACTGAAATATTAGAATTCAGCATTATTTATATAATTCATAATATTTGTACTGAAAAAATTAGACAGTTCCAAAAATTAAAAAAATGTTATTTTTCTCAAATAAATATCTCTGCCACTAAATTAAATATATTATAATATTGTTTAGTGCGCTCTTAATATTGACAGCATCAAAAGATTAGAATTTGTTCCTCTAAAATCTTAATTCAAAAATTGCGTTCATCATGCTAAGGAAATTTAAAAAATTACGGAGCATTTACTATAAAGTTTATCGCAAGAAAACCCTAAATAACGCCTTGTAAATTAAAAGCCTTTAAAAAATTTGGATGTAGTTTTCCAATAATATTTAATTTGCTAGTACACATTTATTTCAATTATTGGCTTTTTAGTTGAAAGTATTGTCATAATACTAATGTTTTTAAATGTTGACTAGCAAAAAATGAACTATCAGTGTAAAGATTGTCACACCAAATACCTTATATTAATTTTAATTTCAAAGACAGGGGAAAAAATAACTTAATAAATCACACCGCTATGGTTTTGTTTTGATCTTCTGACACAAAAATCTAAAAATAATAAGTTCATGAATATTATAAACCAAATATAATCTCGCTAAACTCTTTCAGTAAACACCCTCAGTTTACGTAGATAAAACGCACGAAAATCGAGCAAAGTAAATATTGTGGCAATTGGCACTTGGCCACGAAACTTTTCGGAAACGGAAATTATTTCCTACTTCCTCTTGCAGCTGAGAAAGAATTATTTCTTTTGCTTGCTGAGATCATATAGGAAAATTAAACAACCCATAGCCATATATTTTTGCATTAAGTGAAAATGGTTCCTTTCATCATTTAAACTGGATTTATCTTTTTTCGTTCTTGAAAATATACAATTAATAGCTTTTCTTTGTAGCAGGTATTTCTTCAGCGTAGTAATTTCCCAAATTAAGCAAAATTTAACGACTTTAAGGTTACTTTCCTACTTAATATTCATGCAATCGTATTACATAAAGCTTAACTAGCACTAGCACTACTATATTTAAAATTCATGTCTTTGTTAAAGAAATAACTAAATTTTGCTGAAGTTATTCCACAAATTTGAACTTATGAACTCTGTTATATTTTTAACATTTTCAAATAAATATCCAAGGTTTCTTATTGAAAATTTTTCATCGAAAAAATTACTACTGGTTTCAATTAAAAGTTGCACAGTACAAATCTAGCGAATAGGATTCTATTAATTATATTCCCTTCTACATTTCCAACAATGTGGATCCTTGAAGAGAATGTAATTAATAGAAGACTGTTATTTATTTGTATACATAACGAATTAAGTAATCTTGAAATTACATAACCTTAAGATGGGTAAGAAATTTGCTCGCAGATTAATTCTGACCCAGTTATCTAGAACAGTAGTTCAAATAATTCATTACATTTTTAGGGTTTCGTAGTCAAATGACAAAAATGGAATCCGTACAATTTCGTCCTTTCCGTCTATCTGTTTTTCTGTCCATAGGTCACAGCCCTTTTATACGGAGACTATTGGCACCATATGTATAGACAAAATATGGATGGTCGTGTCTTCTATGAATCGCTATACCATGAAATAGTGGAATTATGAAAAACAGTAATATTAGGGGTGGCACTCCAAATATGTAACTAAGGAATGAAAAAATATCTACTGCATAAAAGCGTGTGGGCTACCGCTATAAGCATAGGTTTTTAAATGATTTAGAATTTTAAAAATACGTTTGTTTAAATCAAGAATTGGTGAAATATGCGCTTTTAAAGTCTTAAAAAGTGTGACTCACGCCCTCGAAATTTTCAACTAACGTATGTAAAATTGTCAAAAAATTATGACAGTCAAACTTAAAATAAACTTTGAAGGAAAATTTATTTGAATAAGATATGTTGTACAGTTTTAAAGATATTTGCGGTACCGACCGCGGCTGTAACCTTGTTTTTCACAGTGTCTTTGAGAAATACCAACTTATAAGTTTACTATTGTTTGGTGTACGGAACTCTTTGTGCGTAGCATCAAGAATAATTAATATAAATACTTTACGAATGTGAGAGATTTACTGACCACTTAATAATACTTCAGATAATACATGACTCAGTAAATACCAATAATATAACGTTGCATTTTTCCATCAATACCAATAACGCAAAACTACAAATTCTGCTGATTTCCTTTATCTGATCTCGGCTTCAAGGGTTAATGATTATTTATATCCTTTAATTTTAAAAGAGCGTAATTTCCGTACAATACAACAAGATTGTTTGTCCATTTTGTTCCCTTCATTAATATTTTCTTTCTAGTTTTGGTTATGTATTCGCAAATTCATTTTACCCAAATCATTTCAACGTTATTTTTCGGTCATAACATTAATTTGCAATACATTCTATATTTAAAGATTCCAAATCATACATCTCGCGGGGGAAATCCTTGTCGTTGGGACTTTTCGAAATCGACCTGAACAAGTTAGTACAATGGATGGGATTTAAATTTCCACAACGAACAAATACGTTCACATTAATATACGCTATCATATCTGGTACAGCGTGAAATATAAAATTGCATATGAGCAGACACAGCAGATGTGCACTCACTGAAACAAGAGGAATTTGTGAAGAGTCGAAAAGAGTTTCTCTTTATTTTGTTGCGTCCATATCAGAATCGCTAAAATTTATTTTAACCATATTATGCCATTCGATTTTTTTTCTATTTTCATTTTTAAGGCCCGGAATTAGACGGTATAAGTAATAAGAATATGCCGAATAAAATCATGTTAAAAAACTTATAGAAAAGAATGGGAATTTCCTGTCAGGAACAGTTCTTATTATACTGTAACTAAGAAAAAATAAATTTTCCGAATATCCTCTCTTTCAATTTTTTGCGCGCAATGCTACATGGCAAGTTATAATTTTTTTAAATAAATAACTAAACTATAAATAAACTCTTTCTTTAATATTTTTTTTAATATATCACGAAATCATTTTTACATTTTAATTGTATCATGATCTAATATTGTAGCCACCCTTTTTATTTTGCCAAATTTATTTTATAACTTTATTTTATAACTAACCTTGATGTATTCTTAGGTTAATTTAGGGACTCAACGAATACAGATAGAGTTCACACTATGAGAATTCCGTTCAGAGTTAGATATAAATATTTAAGGTTATAATATATTTCTGTAAAACTACATATTGATATAAGTTATTTAATTTATCATTAGATAAGTATAATGCTTATTAGGTCTTTAAAGAGGTAAATTATTGCTGTAATTTCTGGTAAACTTCAGACAAACATTTAATAACTGGTGGACCATTTTATTGCGGGCTTTTTCAGTAACCCTGGGGGCATTATATTACATCAAACATATCTGTGAAATTAGACTAAAGATATTTTTTCAGTTGCAATATAGAAAATAGAAAATAGAACCTGTGAAGGAACTTTTGTAATTTGTATTCCATCATGATAACCGAAAAAATTGTTTTTTTTTTACTCAGCCATAGAACACATGACTTTTTAATACGTATTTAGACAGTATGTTTTTAAAGAAATAAGGATTATATTAAAACTTTTTCTGTTTTTCTAATTATTTTTAGAGTTATGTGCCAAAATACAGAAAAGCAAAAGATTTTTGAATCACTAAGTGCATTTCTGTATTTGTCATTCGCAAAAATTTTCCTTTAAGACTATTTGATATAGAAATTTAGAATTGTACAAATTCATGGAAAACAGTAACACAATTAGAGACTTTTTATTAATATGATATTATTTGACGTCTTAGCACAGTGTATAATCAATCTCATTAAAATTATATAACCTGTTTTAATAAAAAATTGTTAAATAAAAGTTTCAAAATTATCGGGAAAATGCCACTCCTGTCTCGAAAAATATCAATCTAAAAAATCTGAAAAAAATTCGGAATGTTTTAACATTGTATGTAAATAATTAACAGCATTGTATTAACACCTAGAATTCATATTATTGCATCCAACATTGCGCATACATCACAAGCGATCGGCAAGCACTTCACCTGTGCACCAAGTTTGGTAATGAAAGTAGAATAATATGCAATTTCAGTAATTTTAAGAATACGTAATTACATTAAAACCCTTCTAATTTCATCATATCCGTCGGTTCACCCCTCCATCGTCAATATTTCCACATGTTTAGACTTATTCGCATAACATTTTGCTAGTAGATGCATTTTAATGAAAATTCAATTAACATGTATCAAAATATTAAGAAGGAGAAAGACACTGGTAAATTCGGAGTGAAAAGTTGTCTTTATTTATTTTTTTCACTTTAAACCCAGTTTTCAAAATATCAAGCTACAAAGTGACACACAATCGTCTCCTAAAAACCGCTTGCCATGAGTATATCAACTTGAGAATACCATCTCAATGAATATTACACGGAACTAAGCCATTTCTTATTTAAACTGAAATAGCAAACTCAGCTAAAAGTGACTCTCAAAACTCAGCTGAACGTTAGTCAATTACTTTTTTTATCGAATATTCTGATCAATGGTAAGACGTCAACTAAGTTTTGAAGGAACTTACCACTCCGTTAATTGGAATTTAAAGTACAAAAACTTATAATTCAAAGTATCTTAAATTCTTTCGATGTGGTTTTAGAACCCATGCCAGTGGGTCGAGTTTGAATAAAGTTTTTTAATAGACTAGAGCCGTTGTATATATTGGGTTGGCTGTTCAGTTTTTAGCCACTAATTTGAGACTTTTCTATAAAGGTTGTCGAAAATTATTTTATTATAAGTTATAACTTATAGACCAACGTGTCCTTGTTTATTGATAGCGTTCAATCTTCAAGTACAACATGGACTCTTTTGCTTTATAAGTATATGTTTATCAACAATTATTGACGTAACTTTAATCCACTGAACGAGTTAATGATCAGTTATGAGAAGCGAGTTACGTTAATCACGCACCCAAACCACAATAGTTTAGTGAATTATAAAAAATTATTTGTACTCCAACTTGAACTTTATACAAGAATAGTAATGATAAGTTTTTGATAGATTTAACGGAATATCAAAGGCGATATTCAACAGGAATTCTTTTATGAGGAATCCACAATAAATTTATTACAATATTGTGAGAATTTGGACCGACTAGCTCAGTAAAATAATCTCTTGTTGACTACTAAATAGTCAACACGGAGTATATTTCCTCTATGATAACGCTAGACTACATACCGTAAAATCTAGTCCTCAAAAATAATAGAAGTTGTGTTCCGCTAGTTCATTCTTATAACCCATCCGACATTTTGCTATCTGAATATCACTTTTTCAGAACTCTAGGCGATAAATTACAAAATAAAAATTTGGTAGCATAGAAAACCTTTATAACTTTTTTTAAAACTTATCACCAGGTTTTTACTTTAATGGTATTTAGAATATATATTATATTTACATTGCAATAAATTAAGAACATAATTTAACTATGCGCGAATAAAATAATCTTTTCTTATATTGACAGTTTACTAATACTTTGTTTGTTCTCTTAGTAAATGAGACATTGATATATTATTAGATATATCTCGGTATTTTTCCTTAAAAAAATCGATTTAAATGAAGAAATTGAAATGAAAAAAATTTAATCAAGCAATAAGTAAATAACAATGGCAATTGCTGTCAGTAAGTGCACCAGGGGTCTACAAAACTTAAGAAAAAGTTTTCCTCAGAACCATGCTGCTGTTTCGCAGTAATAAATGAACATATGTGGGAAAGAAAATTTTCAAGTATGGCACTTCTCTCTCTTAAAATCTTTCTTGAAAACCTTTTTTCCGGGAGGTAGTAAAAATTAACTCAACAAGGAGATAATAAATTTAAAGAAACTGATGTTAATTAATTAGAAACACATAATCTGGTATCAACATAAAAAACACTTTAAATATGATCCCAACTTAAATCTTGCAATAAAACCATTGTCTCATTTACATCCAATATTCCAAAACATATTTTCGAATGAACAATTTTACTAATAAATATGTCATTCTCAACATACCTATAATTTATCTTTATTGCTTCAGTCCCTGTTAATGTTAAATTTGAGATGGGAAATCACTAAAGTACCGCCTACATTAAGAAGGAAACTTTGATGAGTTCTTGAATAGTTTGGGACTTCATTCACATTGTTCATATCATCCGGACCCATTACCGTTGGTGACAGATCAAATAAAGCGAACTCTACCCTTGTAATAGAATAATTTGCAACTAATTTATTTAAATGATGAACTGTTAACTTCATTATGTTTTTAAAACGATTTTTCTTTAGTTGTATTATAAAGAATATGCTGAAAAAATTGTGTTCTCTAGTTGAATTGTACAAATATATGTCTTTAAAAAGAACTAAAATATTTTACTACGATGAAATTTTGGAAAATTAAAAATGATTAAAAACGAGTAGAACTCACACTTCGATAAACACTTAAGTACATAAGAAAGTTGAAATACTTATTACTTACGCTCTGGTACTAATCACAGGGAATTTATGTTTAATGAGAAAAATTTGCATGACAGTTAAAAAGTCAATGTGATGGAATACTGACATAATATAAAGGCTCAATTGAGTTGTATTTACTGGGCAATGATTTTACTGGACTGATTTCGCTATTTATTCTTATTATTACAATAATTTTTGAAGATTTATTTTACATCTGAAATAGATTATTTCCATATCAATTATTTTCCATTTTTTACTTTCAGTTCTATAGTAAATACCCATATTATTATATGTTTTGCAGTCCTCTAAACGTTAAAGCTCTGGACGATGATACATTAATAGTAATCAAAGAAGGCATTAATAGTAATAAATAAAGATACCAAAATTGGTCAATTTCACAGTAATTTTATCTACTCAAATAATAAATATATTTGAGATTCCAAAATTTTAGAGTCTAAAAAATTTTTGCTGCCGAAGATAGTGACGATGAGTATTATTTTGCTACCGAAGATAGTGACGATGAGTATTATTTTTTCAGGAGTGGATGATCAGAAGTATACCCTAGAGGGCTCGGTTAATACTATTAATTTTTTCTCAAAAAATGATTTCCGTATTCAAAAATAATTGAAAATATTGTATTATAAATAATTGAAATATACTTTCCAATTTAGTGGATGATCGTGAGAGTAAAGCTGAGTTGGACGAGGATGTGAACCAACTGAAAGCACTGCAGCTAGTAATGAATCGTCACAGTCGGCGACAATGTTTACAGCTAAAGATGAAACTATTTGGTCTGAAAACTTCTACCAAACATATTCTTCCGCAAAAATCTGGACCACATAGAAAAACAGAGAATTTAGCAATTGGCAAGACTTGATATATTGAATATATTTGGAGTTAATTCTGTAGAAATTCATTATTCACAATTAAATGAAACTACGTGATGTAGTATTATTTCTACTTTCTTTAAGTTCTGTACCGCGACCTAGGTTTCATTGTATTACAACATCTTCAGGTGGGCTATTAACAAAGATCTTTTAAATCTCGTTTAATTGTGAATTGTCAAGACATTCAAAACAGTTTTCACTATCGAAGTAGTCAACTTAATTTTTCGTCATATCGTAAAAAAGTGAAAACTGTTTATAAAGCATGCAATGAGGAAATTCATACCAATGAGAAATTGACACGGAAAAATTTAACTTTTCTTCTATGCCTTCTCCATAATTCTACGCTTTCTTAGGAATCTCGTAATATCAGGAGCAAATAATTCTAACAGTAACCAGTCATCAGATATGCGGAAGTCTATTTATCTGTTAAATTGAGTTGCAATGAGTATCAATCCGTTTTGGAGTATAATAAGCCTTATGCGGATTAATGATATGAATACTCGTGAAATTCGTATCAAAGAAGAAAAATCAGCACCTATACGTGATATATGGACAATACTGAATATCAACTTGTTAGCGCTTTATAAATCAACAGAGTGTTTTATGGTCGATGTGATGTAGAAAATTCACGTACATTAAACGTTCAAATTTACACTGGTAAAGTAAGGACCGGCAGGTAAATAAATCAAGGTGAAAGAGCAGTAAAAGATTTAATCTCATAATGTAAAGAATCCGGAAAAAAATATTTCGACCGTTAATTTTTTTAATGAGATCATTAAAAAAAATATAGGTCGAAATATTTTTTTCCAGATCTTTAGCAAAACATTTGTCATTGAACCTGACAATTGCAGGAACTTCAAAAAATATATATTCAAGTGGAGATGCAAGTATCTAAAGATCGCCAAGAATTTTCCATTCTATTTGGATTTCATGACCAAGTGACAATATGCCTTTATGTCAAAAAAAAGCTGTTTTGTTGTTTGTGGAAGACGACTAACAATGTTAATGTGCATTTGATCTGATTCAGGTTTTTACTCAAACACGTTATCGTTTGTTCGAGTGGAAAGTGTCATTATGTTTTATTTTTAATTACATGTACCGCCAGTTATATATATACATAGATATGCCACAGATTTGTGTAATTATTATGCATCGAGTAACTAAGTATTTTTAAATAGCCAAGCTAGAATTATATAAAAAAGTTTTTGATAATATTAAATTCGCATATGTTCTGAGTGCACTTATTATCAAGAAATAATAAGTAAGTGTTGCTTCACGTCAATTCTGATATTACTAAAGAAGTATATTAATTGAATACTTTTAATATGTAATCTCTAATCATTGTTTCTTAAATATCTTCAACGTACAGACCAGCCAATTCTACAGTTTCATTACACGTATGTTGGGTTTCTTTAGTTTGTGTCAGTTAGTTTGGGTTTTATCGATTGGGTAATTTTGGATTTAGGTAGGTTATATTAGGTTTTGTTGAGTTGGGCAGGATTATATTAGATTGAATTTGGTTACGTGAATTTGATTTGTTGAGTAATGTCATGTTGGGTTGGGTTAAATTTTGATGAGATAAATGGATTATGTTGGGTAGGATTACAGTATGTTATGTTGGGGTGCATTACTGATGTGTATATATATATATATATATATATATATATATATATATATATATATATACATATATATATATATATATATATATATACATATATATATATATATATATATATATATATATATATATATATGTGTGTGTGTGTGTGTGTGTCGAACTTTATTGTATTATTAATTTATTTTCAAAAAGACTTATATTCAAAAAGCTGTGGCATGGGCAAACATTAAAAGTAAAGATGTTTACAGTATACATAAAATAATAATTAACAAAACCGAATAACACAAATTAATTCAAAATAAACATAAAACTAACTAATTTATCAAACGTGATTTATCAAGTAACTACATAATCGCTATTCGCATATAGCTTTCGTTTGATTTTGGAAACAGTAAGGTATTAACTATGTAATGATTGTTGATATCATCATCTTCCCAAATGATGTGAGCCTCGATATGACTGTCTTTACATTCCGAGTCAATGTCAATAACAACTCGACAATATACAAATCCTATCTAGGACCCTCTCAAAATTAACATAAGTTACGTACTTTCGGATTATGATCACAATATGAATATACATTTGAGAATAAAATATTCAAGGATTTTTTTTTAAATTAATCAATACCCCTTATTACTAAAGGCACTATCGAACTGTATTGAAACAAAACTTTGCAGGTCTCAATTCACCAGTTGTTTATTTACAGATAACTGCAAACTTAATAGGTAATTAGACTTTTGTTCCTTTTTGGTTTTGAATTATATGAAGAAGTTTTACACTTACGAGGGTGTATAAATTATTCGCTACGCAATATTAGATTACCTTCTGATTCCAGATAACAATTTTATATCTCTTGAAATTAAAACTACATTATTTTACATCTTGGGGGAAAAGACATAGCCTCAATCTGGAAACCAACAACTCCGCCAATCCATTTATCTTTAAGCAGACTAATCTGCTACGTCGCATCATTTCTTCTGCCTCCTTCAGGAATAGTTCCGGACAATACAAAATGGTGTGGGTAACTTGGCAGGCTATTTAAGTGGTCTTTAAAGTTTATTTTTATTAAAATTGAATGGTTTCTTTGTTAGAGTTTATGATTTTCCTTATTCGATGTTTAATTCATAATTTTCAGCCATTTGACGTTCAACAACAAAAAGTAAGGGAAGAGACAGACGGTAAAGAATATAGTGTTGAATTATAATAAGCCAAAAATTGATCAGGATAGATTTTATTTTTCATGAAAATATTGATTTATATATTTCGACTCGAATGTTTACAAATTTGATTGATTTAATAGTGGAATAAATTAGGGAATTATCTCTTTAGAAAATTAGAATCATGAAAAATTTGATTCGCAGATTGTGGTTTGTTTAATCAAAATGTATACTTATGTATAATTTATATTTTAAAATACTTATAAATTTAAGCAGTAGTTATTTTGATCGGAAAAATATTCAAAATAAAATGAAAAATATCTTTTTGTAATACATTTTGAAAGGAACTAAAACAAAGAAATAAAAAAAAACTTTAAACGAATGTAAACATATATTCAACTAATAGTGAGACAGGTTAGGGAAAAAATAACATTTTAAAATGTTCCACGAAGAGATGGAAGTGCCGTCATTTTCCGATAATTTTAAAACTGCTTTTTTTAATTAAATGTTGATGAGACCGGAGTAATGATTGTGCACGCTCTGACCAAAATCATTGCACGACGAGATGCCAAAGAATTGGCGGAAATGACATCCGTTGAACCTGAAACTGGAAAGTATTGCTATAGCAGTTTCAGCCCCGGGGAATTATGTTCCTCCATTTTTAATTTTTCCACGAGTATAATATGAAGAACATTTTGTCAGAGGAGGATCAAAAGAGTGTCAAATTACATCCTTTGTGCACCGGAAAAAATGAGATCGTTTCCTGAAGCATGATTGCGAAAAGAAAGTAGAAAAAACAGTTGAGAAAGAAAAAAGCACTACACCGATACACCAGGAAAATAAAATCTAATGAAACAAAAAAGTAAAGAACCTTGGAAAAGGAAAACTATATGTGAAAAAAATTTAAACGAGAAAAACGTGTGGAAAACTTAACAAGCTCGGACAACTCATCTGATGAATTAAAAACTATTCTGAGAGTGCACCTAGTGTGGAATGGATGCAATGCATTTCTTATAAAATGTGGGCTCATGCTAGATGTGTCAAAGAAAATATATTATTTTATTAATGCAAAAATGTTATGCACGAGTCTAATTGACATGATTTCAATAATATGATGATTTTCAATCACAATTTCTGGCAATTTTTATAGAGTCAACCTAAGGTAAAAAAAGTCTGTAATTAATTACCAAAAGGTAACACCTAGAATTTGTTTGTTAACTAATTTTTAAATTTATTTGCATCGTTTGTTATGAGTTTGCATTAAGTTCCTATAAGTTACGAAACTTTTAAATACGTTTAATAATAGTTGATTTGTTTATTTTATTTGCAACAAATTTATTTATTATTTAATTAGTTTTCTTTAAAGGAATTGAATGTATGTTATTAAATGTTACCAAAGTTGATTGTAATTAATAAATATTCATTTAGTTATTCAAACATTTGTCTGAACTTTTATAAAATATCCTGATTTATTAGCACTATCTTTGAGTCTACTTATCCCAAGGGTAATAATCGACTTACTCCAGGTGATAATCGACTTACTCCAGGTGGATTGACCACCACGAAGAAATTTGTAAAAAGTGTCAAAAGTGCTGAAATTTTTATGTTTATCTCTTTTTTGAAATACCAAAACAATTGTCATAGTTAACTGTAGTTTTAATAACCTCTGAGTGATAACTATTTTCAGAAAAAAAGAATATTCAAAAATGTTGTCAATCCTCCTCGGTCAGCACTAGAACTTAAAACAAACCTTCAATGAAAATTGGCTTGAATAAGATGCATTGTGTAGTTTTTGAGATATAGGATATGTTTGGTACCGACCGCAGCAAGAAACTTTATTTTTCACAGTATTTTGAGAAATATAACTTATAACATTAAAATTGTTCAGTTCTACGAAAGCTTTCCTGCGCGAATCCGATCTATACTTAGCCATTTTGTTATTACCGTTTCTATATCTTACGTTTGACTTGGTTATAAATTTATCTTTATGAAGTCAATTATAAGGATATTTGAAACATGGAATATGGGATTCCCTTTCTTTTTACAAGGTTTAAAACAATGAAAGCTTCTGGAATCGTTATTATTTCCCTTTGCTTTTTTTTATGTGCTACATTCATTTTTATAGGACAATTAAATTAAATATAGTATAAAAGAAAATTATAATATAAAGGATATATATATATGTATATACATAAATATATATATATATATATATATATATATATATATATATATATATATATAGGATATCATATAGGAGAGATGTTTAGGAGATACACAAGATCAAAAAAATCTTGTAAAAGGAAATTAAATCACAGCTTAACATCTGTGGTACCCAACCAATACATTCTTCCAGAAAGAAAACGAAATTTAGAAACGATTCAATATCATTTACCTTAACACTATTTTAAGCCGCTGATCCAATTTTAGATAAGGCCTTCACTTCCGACGCAAAATATAAATGAATTATCTCAACCAAAAGTCACAACATCCAACCGCGTCATAAAGTCGGCCAGAACCCCCGCCATTTGTCTTATCTAGTTGTAAACTGGTCTGCCATAACTCGGTTCATCTCATTTCCTGTGAATCTATCGACTATAATACTAACTGATATTAATTTGGTTTGATGACATTGCAGACCGTTCAAGGGCTCCTTAAAATGTATTAACACATGTAAGTGGATAGCAGATAACACCCCTTAATTTGTAATTTAATTTTATCAGAAGACGCAGCGATAAATGTAAATTAAAGAGATGTTGATGATGTTATATTTCTTAGGTGAATTCCTCGTCCGAAAATATGGTTCGAAATAATAAACAGGTTAGACTTCTGTGTAATATAAGTTAGAGTTATGTCTTAAGAATGACATGTCCAGCTATTGTGATTTATGATACACCCAGTTAACTTGCTTTCCTACAATCTTTGTTGCATCTAAATTTTACCGAATAGAATTTCTCAGTTCGAATAGAACTATATGTGTCATAAAATTAGTTATTTCTATATATCTATTACGTTTAATAGTTAGGGCGATAAAAAAAAATCCGCAAAGAATCCATTTATAGACAGAGAAAGATATTGGACAAGAAAGGTATCACGACAAAAGAAAAATAACAGAAACTTATTCAAACATAAAAAAAGTCATTAAAGAGAAAAGAAAAAATCTCCAGAAAATTTTATGAAATTGTTGAAAAATTTATAATGCAGAAAAAAACAAAATTTTTAAAAATATAAGTTACGTACAATTATAATAATATAACCGAGAGAATCTGAAAACGTACTTCAACTGTCAGTGTTTATTAATCGGGCAACGTAGATATTGCTACAGACTCCTGATAGAAATAAAATTATTTCTGTCATCAAAACCCATCATATCAGAAAATAATTATTATTCACTAACTGAATAACGTGTATGATCACCAGCAATTTCCATGTAACGAAAAATTATCTCAACACTCGTTTAATTTTAGACTAAAGTTTATTCTAAGATTAATTTTTTATTAATAATTTGTCCCAAAAAGTAGCTAAACATGAAAAATTAATTGAAATCAGTTTGAACTATTTGATACTATAACCATCTTATCTCCAATTTTCTGTTTTAAGTCTACATAAGAACTGTTGAAAATATTATTTTCCCTTGTTAAGTCAGTGGAACCAAAGAACAAAAAAATATTTTAATTTTGGCGTAAAAATGATCAATTTAATAACAAAACGAATTATTCTCTACACGTGCGTCATCCATAACAATTAAGGTATAAAGAGACATAGGTCGATCGAAAGATAAAACTGTCCACTTTTATTACGGAATCTGCCCCAATTTGTATTTTCCGAGACTGGTATACAAAGGTGAAAGAAATGATGCGGACTATATTAAGGCTGATCATTTTCCACTAGATAAATTAAGTAATGTAATGATTTGATTCAGGGTGGCTTTAGAGCAAGAGCTCTCAAACTTATTTCGCCTATCGCCCACTTTGAGAATCGATCATATGCTATAACCCCTAGAAATTTTAACCTTGTCATCTCTTAAAATTTCTGTGTAAATTGAAATCATTATTTCAATTAAATTAAATAAAGCGTGTATTATTATTTATCCTATTTTTGAGTTCAAACTTACTTTTGAAATGCGACTTTTTGATAAGAGCAATTAAAACCTTAAAAAAATTTAGAAAAACTTTTATTGAAATTAAAACAAAATTTTCGATTTAAATTTTGAAACTAATCTAATGTTATGGAATAATCCGATGGTTTTTATTGAGTTTGTTGATATCAGGTTCGAATTTATTCAAAAACAGCCGTAAATCACTGTGTTCGGTAACCTTCAGTCGATTTCTCTTTTTAGATTGCAGTGTTGCTACAGCACTAAATCCACGTTCAGACAAATACAACGATGAGAATTCTATCTAAAATCGTTGAACAATGGACCACAATTCAGTATAAATAAACAAGTCGTCGTTGTTGAAGGATATTGCTGATAAATTATCGAAGTCGTTAAACCCCCATTTGCCGACATTTTAATTGTGTAAGAGTAAAAGTTTGACTACGAAAGCAGATTGATATCAGATTGATATGAATGAAGATTGATATCATTAAACAATTTATAGAGGTTTGTTAAGTACGTAACATAATTTTTTAATAAAATGAGGTTGATACTCAATTCTGTATCTTTATTTTTCAGGAACCGATTACAATTTGACTCTGTGATAGAACACAGAAAGTACCTCTTGGTAGCCAACAAACTTCTGTGTGAAACAGCTATTAGTTTAATTCTTCATCATTTGCAACACAAAGCTAATTAGATGTATGTAGGAGTTCACTCGGATTTCTTGCAACCAAATATTGGCAATTAATGACGCAATGTACAGCGACCACATGTGGAAGTTAACTTTTTAAGTATTCTATGAAGTCTTTGTGATGCCCTGCCATAGTCGGAGTGCCATCCGTAACAGCTGATGTATTATTCTTCAAGGGAATTTCTTTTTCATTGCAAAACTGTTCCGGTGTATTAAATATGTTTTCTCCTTTTATATGTCTCCAAATATATAGCGAATAGTAGTTCTTAACATATTTTCTCATATTTAATAAACCTCACATATGGCAACAACAACGTGTCATTAGTTGGTAAAGTGGACTCAACCAACTGAATTGAGAACTGATCAATGATCTCTTCAGATAATTGCACAATGATTCTTCAATGTTTTCAGCTTTCTTATCATAATGTTACGGAATTCGCACTGAGTAAGTCAGAACAAGCATCGATGATTCTGTCAATTCATACAGGATTACACAAATCGCGTTATATAACGAAAACTTGTTAAAACTTGATTGCTGCAAATACAGCACATGGACTTAGAAAGCCGTGATTACAACTAAACAGGGCAAGAATAAGATCGAAATAAATTGTTGTGTAGTGCGTAGGTATCAATTTTAGTTTGAAACATCAGAAAAACATAATTTTTTGTCATTTTTTGTATGAGCCATCACCCTCATAGATCATGTTAACACCCCAAAATTTTCTCTGGAACTTTTACCGCCCCCCTGAAGACCTCCAGTGTCCATAAGGGGCACTTATCGGCTACTTTAGAAAAGACTGCCTCAGAGCTAAATAGTGTTTTATTTCTTTTATTCCTAAGATAATAGAAAATGGTGCTGTAACTTATACTAAATATGGATATTTACTTGTAACAGGGGTAATATCAAATAATATTAATAAACGGAATTTATATATTTATTCCATAAACATTTAGACCCCAATTTTAACTTTAATACCAAATTTTTATACAATCTTACTGCAATACAAAGAAACGCAACGCAGAGCAACTTATACACGAAGCATCCATTTAAACATGCAGGACATCTAATTTACTTCTCACAGCAATAACCTTAATTTTGAACCAATTATAAGGTATACGACAAATGTTTTATATATTATAACTAATTTCAGTAGATTCTAATCGTAAAGCTCCAACTTACTCAACAATTTTATTTTCCCAGCAAAGTTGTTTATGAGCTTACCCGCTTTTATTTCATTAGTTTACATAGCTAACATCTTAAATAACAACTTGATTTCTTTTTACACTAATTTTAAAATTATAATATTTATACAATAATACAATTAATATTGGTGCATCTTATTAGATTCTAAGAAGGAAATATTGTAAATGTTAACTTTTCTGCTTCTATCAGCTTTAACAGATAATCCTTCATTTGAACCACACTTCCATAAGAAAGAAATTGAATTGATTGTGCTTTTATGGAAACAAATATTTCTTAATTGGAAACCGTTATTAAAATGGATTAAAATTTTGGAAATATTGGTTAAGCAATGTATATGCTAATTTGCTTTTGTCACGAAACGTGATACTACTTGAGACTAAGTACCTGATTTTAAAATCTCTTTACCACCTGTGAAAAATCATACATTTGCTTTAAATACCTTCTGTTGTTGAAAGGTATTCTTTTAAAAAAGAATATTTAGATATACTCAAGAGAGGTCTTGCTCGAAGTATATATATTTTTAATACGCCCGAAATATTTACAATTCAAGTACCTTCTATAATACAATCTATGAAACCGAAGTAATGTAGATGATCTTTGATGAATATTTTCACGTAAAAGAAAGAAAATATATTGTAAAATTGTAAATCCAATAAAATAAAAAGTTAAATACACAATAGCTAGTATATAAATTCAATAAAGCCGTAGAACAAATTTAATATTATTACGTCCTTAAGACAACTCGTAAAGTAAGTAAATAAGTATTTTATTAACAAGCTTAATAAATTGTGGATGTACTTATAGGAATTAAATATTTAGATACAAAAATAGCGGTATATTGTTCCATACAGACACAAGTAATTTCTTTTAAGTAATTTTAAAAAAGTATTAGCTTTTTAAAATAATGTTTAAATTAAATCATATCTTTATATACAACTGCAGAACAAAAACGAACGTGCCAAATTTAGTCAACTTTACTATTTAAGGCTTCTCTTTCTTTTTCCAAAGAACGAAATGGAGAAATGCAGACGCAACGATTACCCCATCACTGTTTTATATCTGTGATTCAATTTCGGATAACGCCTTCACTCCCGGCGCAGGTCATAATTAAATTATCTCAAGCTAAAGATGTAAAATCCAACCTCGTCATGGAGTCATTCGGACCCTTACAATTTCACCATTTAGTTTATCTAGTGGTAAACTGGTCAGTAATAACTTAGTTCCCCTCATTCCGTTTGACTATATCGATGATATTCAAGAACGATGATACAACGTAGCCCCAATAAGTTCTAAGACCGTTTAAGTGCTCCTTATAGTTTATTCTCTAATCTAATTAGACGGTTAATAATCTTTCCTCGTTTATAGTTTAATTTTAACTTACTGCGCAGCAAAAAAGAGAAATTATATAGATGTTAAAAATTATACATTTCGTAGTTAAATTACTCGTTCAGTGACGTAGCTCGTAATAATGCAATTAGATGGAAGTGAGACGAATAAGATGTAAGTAAGATGAAAGTATAGTCGAAAGAATAGTTGGATAATGTTTTGTGCATATGGTTTACTGTCGTGATTTGTAAGCAATGATTTTTTTTGTTTACCGCACTTTATTTTATAAATTTACTGAAAATATTTAAAGTTTTATTAATTCCGAATGAAATTGATACATTATACAAATTTACGCCTTTGTTAAGTAAAACAAATTGTTAGATTATATTTTTACGAATGTAAAAAAATATTTCTTTGTTATTTAACATATATTTATTTTTATTGTATGCATAAAAGGATCCCCTGAATAGCTATGCCGATTGAAAGGAAACTTGCAAAGAAGAAGTATGGATTTATAGCCACAAAACTCACTGAATCCTGAAGAAATTAACACAAAAGAGCGTTATTGCAACATTTTCCACATCTATAAAAGTTGTTGGGAGATGTATTATTAGTTAATGTTTTGAATAACCTTAGACAGTATCTCTCAAAAAAGTTTAGAAAATATATAAAGTTAACAAAGGAATATGCAAAATCCACAAAGGTAAAGAAATGTTAACTTATTCTTAGAATAAGGTAACTGAACAGGGTTATGTAAGAAATGCTACGCCTGAGGAATAAAATCAAATTGATTCTCTCATCCAACATAGTTATTCTAATTAAATTATTATTCCATAACTAAATATGATTAGCATCAGGCTTCTTGTAACAGAAAGTTTGTATAGCATTCTGATATTTTAAGGTTAACAGTATATTGAAATTAATTTTTTCTAAATATTTCACAATGTTATTCAACAATAAGCCGCAGAATTAGATAAAATGACTTTAATTTATTTCGTCAGATCCTAGTGTTTTCATTTCCCATCTGCAGTGTGACTTACCAATTGCTAAAAGTATTGTTCTTCCTTTTTATATAACTATTAGAAACCATAGAATAATATTTTTATTCCAACATAAACCTGAACAATTTAAGCACGAAATGAGTTATTCTCAATCTACATTTACACGTTTTTCTTTAGTTGTCCATTAAATTTGTAAACAAATTCGCATTAAATATATTTTAAGGATTTGTTAAAAGGTATTCAATGAAAATTATTTTTTTTTCTAAACTATCCTGTATCGTCCGAAGCCATGACCAATGGAGGTGAAGAAAATGACGCTGACTGCGTTAAGGCTGATCATTGACAATTAGTTAAGTGAATGGATTTCGAGTGGCTTTATATTGAGATAGAGTCCTATTTTTTCTAACTCTTAAGGTTTGTGATATTGGTACAACCACTTATCGAAGTCACGAATATGTTATCTGAATAATATACTCAATACCAACAAAAAAACAAGTATATTCAACATATTTTATGTGTTTGGATCCACATTTTATTTAAAATTATCTCTACTTTCATTACTTTTATATAACTACTAGTTTTTTTTTCTCGAGCTAACCTATGTACGAGTAATATTTAAGCTGATTCATTTTTCATTTTCTTCATCGTATACACATGTGCAAACGGTCCATCCTCTAGAAGAGCAAAGCAAATTTCTTTTAATTCATATCTTTTCACGACACCTGAAAAAAACTAAATAGGTACTTTATTTGACCCTTCAAAGATTTTCGTACAAATATTTTCAATGTTAACTATTGATGTACTATAAATGCAAATTAACCTGTTTTAATATTACAAAAATTGAATCTGAGAAAATTAGATTAAATATGCGCAGGTTGTACATGAAGAAGCGTAGGTAGGTATTTTTATAACTTTTCCAGGCTAAAATTAAAATTACGTTTAATGAAATATAATTGTGAATTATATAGTAAATAAACGTAAAAATGAAATATATTTGCGTAATAAGCATTAAAATTGGATGCTATTTTCTTTTGTATTATCTTCAAAATAAATCGTTAATAAAATGGATAGAAAATAACTTGATTTAGTTTAGTTTAATCTAATTGCTTTTTAAATATTTTATGGCTCTTTAACGATATTTATTGTAAGAGAAAAAATAATTTTTATCAAAAAACCTGTTTTTGTCACAAGAAATTAAAAAAACACATGAAAATTCGATGAAAGTATAAATAATACCGATGAAAATGAAGCGATCCTGACTTGTTTGACTTAAGTTGACTTGAGTTGTTTGACTTAAGTTTCAAGTGACTTGTCTGACTTAAGTATGAAAATCAACCGTTTTCATATTACTGTAATTTTTTTAGCATATTAGCTATTTAGCCCAGGCGTAGGGACGTTCGTATTACAGTTAAAACCGAAAGAAACAAAAACTAAATCTCATTTAATTACAACAATGTTAACATTTTAAATATGAAAATATCATTAGGTTAAATACTTCCTTCCATTAAAACTTTGTTGTATGGTGTGTTGGTTAAACCGCTCTCACTTTTCATTACTGCCCCAAGTCTTCACCGCAAACAATATGAGTCAGGAAAAAGCCGCATTTTGGACACAAGCTTTTTCATTTTAAAATGAGTAGTTTTACGTTTTTGCCTCAAAACTCTGTGAAGTTTTTCCATTATAACTTTTGAAACAATTACACTATTTAAATTATTTTCTATATTTACATTATTTTTAATATTTCAGATATGGACAAAAATCCTTTGGAAACGTGACAATATTTAAAACGTAAATGAAGACTAAAATTAAATTAACCTCCACACGTGCCTAGAATCAGATAAATCTTGAATGAAAAAATTTTACCTCGAAACCTAAAATTTTAACTCGAGTACCAATTTTCATCCTTATAAAAAATATTCCCTTTACCAAAAAAGGTAGCTGCTTAAACCAACAAACAATCGCTAATTTTACAAAGAACCGGTTATAAATTTTTTTTTGCGATGGAAATATTAAGAGGGTTTAAGAGCCCTAAAAAAAGGACAATACATTCGGAATTAGAGCGAAAGGCGACTTTTTTGCGGATTATGTTGTTGCCAAACAGAATTTGCGATGCGACAAGAGGTGAGAGGCATTTAACCACAAAGGCTTAAGGTGTATATCGTATCATTATTGTGTCTCGTAAAATATTCCTAGTGGGAGATAATAATATTTAGACACAGCGCACTTTCTTATTTTTATTTTTTAATATCAAACATAAAGGATCCAGCACTTTTACGAAAAACTACAAAATTTTTACTATATTAATATATATATATATATATATATATATATATATATATATATATATATGTATATTCAACACGCAGGTCGTATCAATTTTAAAGTTTGAGAGAATATAGGTGCTGTAGATACGCTTAAAAAAATTAATTAAATGCACAAATATAGCCAGTTGAGCATAATTCTTTATTTCCTAAATCCTATATTGGTCTTTTGTCTAACTATTAGTCGACTTTATGTTCCCTAACTATTAGGCGAATAAAATAATAAAATCACGAAATATCAAATTGTCTACTTTAGTCGAACGTTTCAATACGCATACCCTACTTTTTTAAAGTTTGGGAGAATATAAGTACTGTAGATCCACTTAAAATAAAAACTACTTTAGTCGTACACTGATATATCCGGTTGAGCCTAATTCTTCAGTTCAATCATATAATGTTATTTTCTTTAACTATTAGCTGACTTTATGTTCCTTAACTTTCATAAAATGGCGAACTATAAAATTGACTACTTTAGTTGAATGTTTCAATATATGAACCGTATATATTTTCCAGTTTTAGGTAATGTATGTTCTGTAGATTTGCTTACAAGAAAAATTTCTACAGTCATACTAGAAAATGGGTGGTTGAGTATAACCCATAATTTTGTAAACATCAGGTTTATTTATTTAAATTTGGGGAGTATTTCACCCAATATTTCCTTACAAATTTATTGTAAGTAGATACGTTTTTATTAGATAAGTTCTTGTTCTAAAATGCAACATTTGAACTGAATTAAGTAAATAAAAATAAAACATTTCACACGTTTCCAAAGACTCCTATTACAAATATTGTTATAAATGCATTTTGACTAGTGTAAATTTTTCACAGTAAAGTTCGTGTAGATAAAATGTTGCGAGATAATTTTTTTTATAAAATGAACTAAAAGCAGTCTTTATAACTCTACAAAAATAGATTTTGTACAATTTTTTTTCAATTAAGTAGCGGAAAATAGGTAAAATACATTTTTACTTAAATTCCCAATCTTCCAACTTCAACAAACGATATATTTAACCGGTGCACCCTCTGGCACCCCAAAAAAGTGTAAAACAAATAAGTTACAAAATATTATTACACAACAATAGGGAGTCGACAGAAAGTAGCATCAAACGGAAAAGTACATACATCTCATAATAATTTGATTTTCTCATGCAAGGTCGTGGATAATTGCAGTCATGAATTAAATATAGATTACTTGTGTTATTATGGACATAATTTATATCTTTACACAAAGATGATAGTTTCTCAAAGAATTAATAAGTGGTCAATATTATTAATGACGCTAAGAATTTAATGAAAACACTATAAAATTTTCAAAAGAATAACGTGAAGCGAAACCCATCCCATTCCACTAATTCATTTCACTTAGAATAAAAGCACGTACACAACCGTAATTTAAACATGAAAGTAAATAGCTAAAATTTATGCACGCAAATGAAGAATTTTCCCACAAGTTGTAAGGCTTTCCACCTGCATTTCCATCTTCACTTTCGTTTTTGTGTGCGGTATATTTTAAAATGGTAATTTTTCCGTAACTCTTCCCCTTCAGTCAAATACATTTTTACGTTATGTTTTTCTTTGCGTATCGTGAGATGGGATATCTGAAACTAGTTTTTGCTATTTAGTTAGTGTTCTTACTATGTTCGCATTTTACAATTAGCTTGTTTTTTTAAATAAATGCTTTTTTCTTTTAATTGATTTGAAATTTATGCCGTTTTGGTTTATATTTTTTGGTCTTGATTGGCATAAATTTTATATTAAGATCGTAAGTTTGTTTAATGGATAATTTATAAAATATACCTTCATATTAATGAGACGTGAAGTTATGTATAATTATGTTCCAGTATAATTTCCAGTTAGCCCTTAGGCTTGTAGTCGGTTATACATATTGCAAGTATTTTTTAATTTTTTTATTTACCTTTATGGTTACGTATAATATTTACCAACGTATGAGCGAACTGGCTTCTCAATATTTAGGACTATGTGTTGAAGCTGGCACCAAGTATTGTGTGATAATTATTATTATATTTTACATACCTGTTTACCCACATGACTAGTTTCCTGGGATAATAATTTACAATTTTGCAACCTAAATTGATTTCGTTAGATATGTGTGAACGTGAAGACAAGTGTGAAGAGAGAAATAAAATAAAAATATGATTATAATGCACATCTGCGCTCCCAAAGCAGAGATGAAACAAAAAAATGTTCCCACACCATCATGTGTTCAAACCTCTATATTAATTTTTAGCTTAAATATTCACTGAAATTAAATGTTTTGACTATGGTTTGTGAGGTTTTCTTTAAAAGAGGTTTTCCGTATACACGTCGGTTCTTCTATCACACTGCACCAGGTTCCAGTTCAAATTTTTTTGGCGCACCGTTTTGTTTGATATAACGTTATAAAGGTTTTTTTAAAATGAAGTTTAGGTTCCATTCAAAATTTTTTTTCATTTTTAACCCCGTTCATGAAATTTTAAGTCCCAATTTCCAAACGACGCTGTTTACAAATCCAGGAAGTTTCGGGACTGCAACAGTTTCTACAGTTGAAATTTTTTGGCATACCACTTTGTTTGTTATAACGTTAGAAAGATCTCTTAAAATGAAGTTTAGGTTTTATTCACTTTTTTTTATTTTAGCCCCGTTCATGTAATATTAAATTTCAAAGAAGTATGCAATGTGCCTCCGTCCCCATTTCAAAACAAGTGCTTGAAATACATTGTGTTGTATTTATAAAAATACAGAAAAAGTCTTGGAAATACATTGTGATGACTTTCAAATGATATTATTTAAATTAATCCAATCTAAATAGTTTTGGAACTAATAAAAAATCTCTGTCAAAAAAACCAAAAGCCTCTTTCTGGACTACTGAGCTGGTTAATATTCCAAGATTCGAGATAGATGAATTTGTAAAATTTGTAATAATGACTATTCTAAAGTTCTAAAACAAATTAAGTAAGTACAGACGAATTAGTTGGACTTGAACCATTTATAATGGACCTTCAGGTTATGTTGAAAATGTAATTTATGGAGAAAATTATAGTCCCTCTAATCAAATGCCGCGAATGACAATGGTTCGGTTTCAAAATTATTCTCATTCAACCTATGAAAACAGTAGGTGTGTTCCAATACCGCCCATAATTAAATTTTGGAAAAGTGGAACTACTAATTGTTACATGAAACAATTCCATTACAATTAGCTTTCGCAATTCCAATTCATAAATTGCAATGTTTAACATTAAATATAGCAGTTGTAGATATGGGAGAAAAAGAAATGTCCCTTGATTTAACATATATCGCGTTTTCGGGAGTAAAACATTAGAATGATTTTCCTGTAATTAATTAGAAGATTTTCCTGTAATATATTAAGTGATACTAAAAACTCATATATTTTAAAATGTGGAAGGCGAGAGGAAATTCTTATGAGAAATTCAAGGTTTTAATAAAATGAAAATTTTTAAAGTAAGAGTATCGTTTCTTTAATATAAGTAATGTGTCATAATTTTGCCTAACAGTAGTTGTAAAAAATAATTTGTTAAATGTCAGGTTATTTGAATTTCAATATTCAAAATTAGTGTATAATAATATAATGATTTCAAAATTTGTATCTTCCTACCAATAATTTTTATTAAAAAATCTTTATTTCGAACACAGGGATGTCATATTAAAAATGATCTTCTCTTTCCATGTAATATATATATATATATATATATATATATATATATATATATATATAACCAACCCCGACTGCATCCTTTATTGTAATGGACACGCATTAAAAAAACTCGCGAGCCCTCACAAAGCCATGCTTTTGCTACTATGCCCATTTATGTCGTATTCCTTTTAAGAAGAATGAATATATAAATGTTAGGTAATTGCGCAATGCAAGTTTAGTTTTCACGATTATGCCGAGGTGGCAAAATATATTTAAGTCCATGTTTAGTTATGAATAAAACTGTCCCCAAACTGATCATTTGCATGGTAAGTGATAAGTGCATGAATAATGATGAAACGTGTTCCGTATCAAACACCACATACTCCCTTGATTATTCGCTGATACGTGTTAGAACGCTTCTGACGATTTTTGATTGCACAAAATTAAACTTTCGAATTGATATCTTAAATACTTTATACGCTAATTATTTTATAATGAAATACATTAATTCTTGAATAAATATAGCGTTAATTTTGTAGAAATTCATTATTCATAATTAAATGAAACTACGTGATGTAGTATTATTTCTACTTTCTTTAATTTCTTTACCACGACCTAGGTTTCGTTGTATTACATCTTCATTTAATTGGGAAATACATTAAATTAAAACCTCAAAGAGTTATTCGAATTAGTAGAAAAACTGAATATCGAATATATTTGGCGTTAATTTTGTAGAAATTCATTATTGACAACTAAATGAAACTACGTGATGTAGTATTATTTCTAATAGGCCACCTAAAGATGTTGCAATACAACGAAACGTAGGTTGTGGTAAAGAACTTAAAGAAAGTAGAAATAATATTACATCACGTAGTTTCCTTTAATTGTCAATAAAACTGAACGTTAAAATGTGAAAACCTTGCAACAAAAGTAATAACCTTGCGTTCGAAGTACAGAGTTTGTGAAAATAAAACATCGAAAAAGCTCGTCAATTCCAAGAGTTGTGCTGATTTAGTTAGGAGTCAGAAATTATTAATTAAAGTCTAATTAAAAGTTATTTGTTTCGTATTTAATTTGCTGTTGGAAAAATATACTTCCTGACAGGAAGGAAATTGGGACTACGAAGGAAAAATTATAGCTTTATTAAAAACTAGCTTTTGCTTGAAATTTCACCGCATGAACTTCCGTAAATGGACTATTCTATTATTTATAACTATAAACGACTGCTATAAATTTTATTTAGTTCTTCGGATATTAGTTGAAGTGGATATGGTAGAAGCGTTTTGAGTTTGGAAATATACTATTTCTATATTAATTACTTAAGGAAATTGGTTAGTGGAATACGTAGAATCGACGAATTTTCCAATTTCTAAGTGGGAAATCTTTTGATAAAACTCACGGATTTGTGAATATTTTATGTATTTTGGACTGATTTAGGATTTTAATTTCTTTTTTGAAAACATTTACATGCATGTATGCAATTATTGCAATGTTGGAAATTAACAAATATGTATGGGGTTGAATTTAGTGCGTGACACATTTAAGCATCAAAATGAAATATTATCATCTAAGTTACGAGTATTTCATAAAAATACCGGATTATAATAATAATTTCATAATCCAATAAAGAGAACTTAATGTTAAAAGTTCAGAGATTTATCATTACTCTTTTACAGATTAACTAGCGCTCACCTGTACGACTTTGTCCGTGCAGAATTTTCACGACGTAGTGTTCTACAACTTTGCCCGCCCAAACACACCACATGATCTCTGTCACCTTTTCATTTGCGTAGCATTTTATTTTTGTATGTTCAAAAACACTTATATCTTCTGGATTATTCAGTTGAACGCGGCATATGTCTTATTTATGTACATGAAATACTGACTTATTTTATTTTGATAATGGTCAATTTTGAATTGAAGGAAAAGCGTCGTAACACTTCGAGCTAATTTTATGGTTTTTTTATTAATAAATATATTACTTGCCTTCCATAAAATATAGGTTTGTAATATTAGCATAGCTATAAAACAGTGTTGTTTGTGTGTATCAATCACCTGCGTGTGTGTAGCAATCAATATTTCTTCAATTTCGCTGCAATGGTAACAAGAGATGTGGTGAAAATTACAAATACATCAAAAGGCAATTATAAGTATGGGTTATCTTTTTCGGAATATCAATACTTCGTGATTACACTTCCTTATTTTTCCCATCAAAACACATATTATTCCTAAAAATTATTTTGTTTGAGACATCTTATTTCTTACACATATTTTATTTGAAATTGTGTTCGACTCTATTCAAAGAAGGAAATGTTGAATAATATGAGAAGGGTTTATCTTCGAGAAGAACTCTTTTAAGATTAACCATATTTTATTGAGAAGGAGTCGTATATTGTGCAACAATTTGGTACGGAATAACGCGCAAGAATTTGTAACAGAATAAATACATTTTTGTTATATTTGACGAGTATTATTATTTTAATCTAACTGCATTTGCACGAAAAAATGACTCAGAAATTTAAATTGATAATTATTTTCAAACCTCGTTAATTAAGTTTTTGAAGAAAAAACTTTTTTTATCTCCCTTTGTTTGATGGAAAATATTTCCGATTTCGTGTCACGCTAAGTGTGTCTATATTCCGCGGTAGCGGGTGTAGGCTGAGTATGGGCGAACAATTTAACTTCGGGTATACTCGACGCTAGGCTGAGTGTGCCCGAACGAAAGGAGTCGAGGTAGAAAGCATATTGTTGCAATTGTAAATATCACGGGTCGGATTATTAATAAAATGAAAAGTGAAAAATGATCATAATCAGTATAATTTAAAACTTTATCGTGAATTAGTACACCTAATAATCAAAACCGCAATCAAATCCGTTGAATAGTTATTTAAAAAGTCACGTACATACAGATAAAGTTGAGGGCGACTTTGTTGTATATTTTGTGATGATAAAGCCAATTATTTCTCGGTGTATCTAAGCAACAAAAAATCCTTAATTGCCGGAAGTTGTTCGCTTATTAAATAAACAAAGAGCTTCGTGAATTTTTGACTCTGACCCGGAGGAAAAATTGGAAATTATAATAAAACGTGACCAGTATCGGGATTATATTTCTGTAAACGACACAACCATTGGGGTGGAAAATGTGAAGGATTTATCCGGGCGTTACCAGAAACCATGTCGTTAACAGAGCTTTTCAGAAGCAATAATTGCTATTGTTCGTGATATGTATATGAATAAAGGCTACAAAATTGTATTTATCAAATTTTGGTACATATTTTCCATAAGGTTTTGTATTTATGACCATAATTCATAATATTTATTGTAACTAACTATTTGAAACAATTAACTAACTTTATGAAACAATTAACATGTTTTTTTAATTTTTTTTAAATAAAATATATTTAGATCAATAATATACAATATGACAATTTTTCGAGCTTTGTTGTTGAAAGTTGTGAAAAATATCTCCTAAATAAAATTGACAGATTGCGATATGATTCGATATTTAAAAATTGTTTTTCTCTCTTTAGGGTTTAATTTATAAGGCGGCCTATATTTTTAATAAACAGTTTTTTATTTCAATTGTAATTGAAATCAGTAAATTAACGCGATATTTTCCACTTTTCAGATAATTGACATATTATTATCTATTTATGGTATGGAAAGATTCGTATTAAAAATTTGATAATTAATTTAGGTTATAACAATGGCAGAAACGTATTTTTGAACATATTGGATTTTTAGGGATATGTTATTTTATTACAGATATTTATATTTAGAATTCTATTAATTACAATTAGCTGAATCTCTGCGAGTAAGTGCTATAATTAATTACCTTATGTTTTCTTAAAATTACTTTATGTTTCTTAAAAACATGACATAGAAATACCAAAACCTCATTATTTAAGTTCAATTTATATGTGTGTCATAAATAATTCTGTCTTATTTTCAAACTTGAATACAAGCCCATATTTAATTCTTCGTAATTTTTTTTATTTTCAAACGGCAAAGGCAAACTACGTATTTGAAAAAAAATATATTAACCTATTTGAAATAAATTTCCAAAGCAGTTTTGAAAGCAACCAGTATCAACCAGAATTTTTTTTACCAGCACTCCTAGCGCCTATTCTTGAGAAATTTCTAGTTAACTTTAACTTTGAATGTTACTGAATTATATAATATTAATAACCATTACGCCATACTAATTGAAGTGGTAGTTTTTAACCACGTAACGTGCTATTATTTTTCAAAGTATTATTTCGAGCAATCTGGTTGTGTTCTCATATTTAACGGGATGTTATATTGTGCTTAAAGTCTCACAATAATGAGAAACTTTTGAAATAATAAAAAATAAACAACGGCGTATGGAAGTTTAATGATATTTCCTGAACTAAACTTTCAAGACGTGACCTTCGGAAACGAAGGTTTCTTCGTAAAGACAGCGGTTCGAATGTTGTTAAGTGAACCTTCTACGAAAAATGTGATCGACGTAACTGATTTTTTTTTACTCATGGACAAATGTGCATAGTTATAGTCGTAATTTACAGTTATTTTATACAAAATTTTCGTAGAATAGGAATAAAAAGTTGTAAACCTCAGATTTTCGTATGTAAATATATTTGTATTTAATTATATCGTGGAGGATAGTGCGTAGATACCCTATAGAGGGAAAAATTAATTTTTATTTATATAATTTTGACGAACTTCGACAGAAAATACCAAAAGGAGTAATTAAAAAACTGATAAAATAGAAAGTTTAAAATAACTGTGCGCCGTTACATATATATACATATATATATATATATATATATATATTTATATATATATATATATATGTATATATATATATATATATATATATATATATATATATATATCTTCTTCTTTACAAGCGCAATAGCCCCTTGCAGGCCTTGGCTGCCTTTACTGCGCGCTCCTTCCAGCGTCTCCTATGCGACTCGTTTCTAATTACGTATGTTCAACCTTTTTATGTCATTTTCCATTGCATTCATCTTGCACTGGGACAAAGATAGCTCTGAGGATCTATCGTTCAAATGTGTTAATGTTTCGCTTGTATAAAGTAGGACCGGTAGAATTATTGTTTTATAGATTTTTAGTTTAGTCTAAACATCAGTTGTGTTCTTAGTCTAAAGAAGAATTTATTTGTCATTTTAATTCTGTTATCAATTTCTGCTCTTAGTTTATTTTTGACGTTAATTACTGTGCTTATATATTTAAATTCATCAACTTTTTCAAAGTAATTTAGTTTTATCCAGGTTGACAGTTAAGCCTATATTTCTTGCAGAGAATTCAAGGGCTGAAAAGGCTCCTTTAACTGCCCTTTCTAATCTTCCAACAATATCTATGTCATCTGCAATATTTGTAGAGATCTATTCCATAGAGTTTCTCTGCAGTCTAAATCGTGGTCTCTAATACACTTTTCCAGAGCTAAATTGAATAATAGACAGGCAAGGGAATCTTCCTTCTTATATATTTATATATATATATATATATATATATATATATATATATATATACATATATATTTTTTTTACTGGTTTAACTTATCGAGTATCTTTCGATTTAACGAAACTTGCAGTGATGTAAAACAATTATTTATAATAATTTCGTTATAAAATTAATTTAATACATTTTATATCTTGCATTATTTTATTTTCATAATATTAAAAAATGGGAAAAACTGGCGAAATCTCTTAAAAAATATGAACAGTACGAGTTTAATTAATAATGTGTACATTGCTTACGATAACTACCTGCTTTTCTAGTATTGGAATGATAATTCGGGCTAGACCTAATTTTTTACAAAATTTCACTGACAGGTTTTCTCTTCAAATACGAATTTTTTGTTAAATTTCGATTTGGTGTAGAATTTGTAAATTAATGGAAAAACGGTAATTTATGAAAATATAAATATTAGGGTTGAGAACAATATTTTTCTAGTCACAGAAATTTTATTTATTTGTTTCTACGTAATATATTCATCCCCATCAAAAAATATTTATTCGTATTTTATATCTCACAGATTAATAGAAAACATTCGCTCTATAATAACTTCAACGTTGTGTCGCATTTTCCCTGCTAATTTTTTTTTTTGTAATTTATGAGAGCTAAATGCAATTGGGGTTAGTTTTTATTTCTTTTAAATAGTCCATATTAATCATTTATTGATTCTACTAATATCTTTCATTGTCGTATTAAGGTTTGCGATTGTTTTTATATGGCAATAATCAGGCAAAATTAATGCTTACGTTTTTAAATCATAGTAAATTTTCATAAATTAATGAATAAAACAAGCAACAACTACGCATGTGATAAAAACATTTAAACAATTAAATTTTAATCGTTCCACGGATCATAAATCCACGAGAACGATTTCATTCCATAATAAATTGCATTATAATTAATAAAAGTTTTCTTAATAATATTTGTCTTCAAAGGAAGTTATCCAAATAGGGCAGAGAGTTCATTTCAGGTTTGCATGACAGAAGCTTACAAGCACTTAAAGAATATCACTACGGTTTATCCACAAAGCTTTGCATCACATAGGTTAGGTTCAGGCTAGTAGTGCATAATAAAGTTGATGGATAGATTTAGACGCAATGCCTGGAGATATTAAACAAAACGACACTTCTGAACTAAATGGTAGAAAACACAAATTATGGTAATTGTATCTTAAAAAGTAGATAATAGAGTAATTCAGTAAATTTGAAAAGCTTCGTTTAATTGTTTTCAAATTTACTTTATTATTATTTTTGTTTCATGCTTATTTCCAAAAATGTCTTTTTACATACATGATATAAGTATAGTCTCCAGAATATTGAATAATATACCAATATATATGTGGTACATATTTAAAAATTATGTTAAGTAATTGCGTCATGTAATTCTATTTCTGATTACAAAGCTGAGGTTGTTCTAAATTTATTCAAGGCTATATTGAACCAGATAGTAATTAATTATGAATAAAGCTACCTATAGATTAGTAATTTTAATTGTATGTGAAATGAAATATTTTACACAGTGAAAACGAAATTTGATCACTGATTACTACTACTTATTTATTCAATCGCTTTTAATTATTTATAATTGCACAGAATTATACTTTTCGATCAGCATTCGCTTTAAATAAATAATGAAAATTAATGGGAAACGTATTGAATTGAAAATCATAAAAACGACTAGAAAAACTAAACTTTAACATATCGCAATACACGGAAGTAATAAAATAAAGCTTCGAAAAAACTAGTAGTTTCCATGAGTTTCGCTCGCTTAATTAAAAAGCATTGGAAATTGTTAATTTCAGTATAATTAAAGAAGTGGTTGATTATGTAAACAATTTTCTTTTCAAAAATATGCCCGCTCAATGGAAGGACAATTGGACCACTAAGGGAAAATTGCAGCTATGTTAGGGGTAAAATTAATAGAAGTATTTTAAGTTTTCAATTATACAATTTCTGTACCTGGTTCGTAAGAAAAGAATAGTATTCAGTTAGTGGAATACATAGAATAATGTGGCTTTACGTGTGTGAATTTTAGGAGAAAAAGACAATGTCTCAAATATTTCTCTACATACCCTGTTAAGTGCTTCTCTAAAATAAAGTAATGCAGCACGTTATGATGTCTTTGTGCTCGTTTCTCTTCATTCATCCTCGCGTTTAGCAAATATGTGAGCACAGCACAGTATGTAATTTAAATATGTAATTTTATTAATTTTCATTTATGAAAATTCTATGTATTTCTTTTCGTTATTTACTTCCCAAAACCTTTTAAACTATTAATCCCAATTATAAAGTGCGAACAATCAATTTATGCTTAAAATGGCTAAAGCGATTTATTTGACACTAAATTGAATATTTCATTATTAAGGTGCCTTAACCTCGACAATTTAGTCTTACGAATTTTTTTACTTAAAAATACGTACTATAGCTCTACCTAAAAAAGGTCGACAACTATTGTTTTTCTTTGCACATTATTAAGACCTAAAATTATCTCATATACTCGTATATGTATGTTATTACTGCATTTGTAATAATTTTTCCAGCATTCGTCATGAAAGCGTCTAGACTGGTGACTTATTCCCCGACTGCGTTGACATCATTATATGTGTTTCAAAAATGATATAATATTTGTACAAACTAAATAGCCTTTGGCGCTCTCACGAGACTTTGTTCGCGCCACCAAAGCCTTAAATGCTCGCGCCTGTTACCAATGTCACCGTCTGGCTACGTAGCATGTTATTTATACATATTCAGAAACATTGTAATATATTTTTAGTTCGTTATTCAAATGGCGTGTAAGTTCATTACTCAGATGGCATGAAAATTATTTATGTATATAAAATATTGATCTATATACTTAGATTATTTTGGTAAAGACTAATTTGGAAATATAGTTTTGAGTTAAGTTTATGGTTATTTAATCACAAATGTAACAATTAAATGAAACTACGTGATGTAGTATTATTTCTACTTTCTTTAAGTTCTTTACCACGACCTAGGTTTCGTTGTATTACAACATATTCATGTGGGATATTAGCAAAGAATAACTCTTAGGAACATTCAACAGCATTTATATGTTACAAACACAATAGCGGAAGCCGGGTATGTGTGGGTTTTCCCACTGCTTGTGTTAGTAAGTTTATTGTAGGTGAGCGGTGTAGGTTTTATTATATTTCCGAGAGTTATACGATATACCAGTACTTTGTTGAGGATAATAAGTTCAATTGTTGTTATTATATGAGGTCGTATATTGCAAATGTTTCGGTGTATGTAATAAAATTAAATGGAAGTTATTCTCGGTAATATATTTATACAAAAGCAAGGGTATCTGAAAGTTAGAACAAGGTTATACCACTAATTCCACATATCTCCGGTTTTATTTATTCATATATTTATTTCTTTATTTATTTATATATTTATTTTTTTTTTATTTCTACATACTTATATCTATATGTGTATGTGGGCTGAAACAATTTGAAGAGTTTGTCCTTAGCATTAATTTTATAGTTTCTAGTTCCGTACTTTAAATAACCTGGGTAAAACCCTTATTAATAATAAAGAAAAAATACATAATCATAAAAAAAGTGGTATCTATAAAATTAAATTTAACGACTGTAATAGTGTATACATAGGTCAAAGAGGAAGAGATTTTACCACAAGATATAAAGAACACATTGCCAGCTGGCGAAATAACAAACCAGATACATCTCGCTTTGCTAAGCATCTCATTGAAAATAACCATCACCCTCATACTGATATTGCCCTCTATATATTACAAATAAATACAAAATGTAATAAACTTAATATTCTAGAAACACTAGAAATAAACAGACAAAAAAAGACACCAACGTTAATATATTAAATGAACAACTAAATATAATATCATCACCCATACTTAATAACTTCTAAACATAATACAATTAGACAACATTGATACTACAGTACTCTTCAGATTGTTTCAGCCCACACACATATAAATATAAGTATATAAAAATAAAAAAATAAAAATATATAAATAGATAAAGAAATAAATATATGAATAAATAAAACCGGAGATATCTAGAATTAGTGTATTACGTTGTTCTAACTTTCAGATACCCTTGCTATTGGATAAATATATTACCGCGAATAACTTCCATTTAACTTTATTACACACACCGGAACATTTGAATTATACAACCTCATAGAATAACAACAATTGAACTTATTATCCTTACTAAAATACTGGTATATCGTATAAATCTCGAAAATATAATAAAACCTACACCGCTCCCCTACAATAAACTCACTAACACAAGCAGTGGGAAAACCCACACAGACCCGGCTTCCGTTATTGTGTTTGTAACATATAAATGCTGTTCGATGTTCCTAATATGTTGCTGTTGGATGTTGTAATACAATGAAACCTAGGTTGTGATAAAGAATTTAAAGAAAGTAGAAATAATACTACATTACGTAGTTTCATTTAATTGTGAATAATGAATTTCTACAAAATTGACGCCAAATATATTCAACACAAATGTAACTATACATGTTACTTTCATTAAAGAAGAAATACAGAATATATTTTTTGTAGATCTCGTGGAGATGCACAGTGAGTTCATAGATTATTTTGTAATACAGTTTACACAGTTTAAGGCAAGAAATTAGTAAATTTGGTATTTACACGTTAGGGTGTGTGCCTATCCTTATAGGTTACAGTAGGGATTTAAATCTGTTGATTGTGACAGATAAAGTAATTTCAAGTGATTTTTGAACACAGAAAATGAGGGCGCCCTTTGCACATTTGTGTTCAGTTCATTATTTTATTTTGTAGCATAATAATTATAGGATTCTCCATAGACTGCAGTCTTGTGGGATTAAGAAGATATTCTTGTTTAAAGACGTAATTTAAGGTCGTGAATTGACAGGTTTTGGGATATGGATCTCAGGTATATAGGTGTAACGGGATAATTGAGGATATAAAAAATACAGAAGGTGGAGATTACATCAGTCACGAATTATTAAGAATCTACGACGTGGTCGCTGCTCAGACATGTGATCAAATCGTTTAAAGCCGATAATATATCGAATATACATGTTTGGAAGTCGTTCCAATTTATTGAATAAATATTCATTTAGATTAGAATAACGTATGATTCTATAATCAAGGATAGACAGAAGCAGAGTTTAACAAATGTATCCTTTGCTTTGAAACGGAAACGATGATTTGTGGTTACGTTTTGTTATTTGATTATTTTATAACAGTAAATGCATAAGAAATGAGGTGAAATTGCTTTCGAATACGTCTCTGATACATCTCATTTTACACGAATACCTCAAAGCAGTGATAGGTTTTATTTAATATTTTTTTTAAATTTTATAATGTACGTACGTATTAAGCGTATTAAAAATTTAGACCACCGAGCACAGGGTTCATTATAAACACAGATTATAATGTCTTAAAATTATTTTGCGTGGGACATCTTATTTCAAATAAAAATTGTATAATTTTGTGCAAAGCAGTAAATATTGAAGAAAGACTTGAATGATTCTTTAATGTAACATTAAACATATTTTATTATGTAATTTTAACTTTATATTATGCAACAAGTTCTCAATATTATGAATTATTAACCATTATTCAAAGTTATCTAACATTTATGTCACAATAGGCTAGCAAAAAAAATTGTCGAATGGAAAAATTATACGAGTAATGTTTACTTTAACTCGGTATAAAGGGAAAATATTGTTCAAAAAGAGAAATAATTTTCTAGCCTCATTAACAACACACAAGAAAAAAATACTTGGTTAGCGCGAGTTCTACTAACGGCTACTTATTAACTCATGAAATAGCTTCATGAATTTTAACCCTGATCGAGACGATTCATTAGAAATTGGAATAAAACCTGATCACTTTCGGGATTACTTTTGTAAGGATAATGCCTTTGGGCGGAAAGCCCATCCGTACCTGTGCGGAAAGCATTTTATTAATAGAGTTCTTTATAAGCAATAATTGTTATCGCTTCTGAGCAGATTCTTGGATAGAGGCGACAAAGATTGTATTCAACAAATTATATATTTACAACATTTACACTTACGACCATATATGTTAATAGTATATGTTGAGTCCAACTTTATGAGAAGATGGATATTTTGAAATAAATATTTATGAAATAAACTGAAGTTAAATTACAGGAAAATTTTATCTAAAATTTGTATTATTTGTTAGAAACTATAAAATTAATGCTTGAAATAAATTTGATGATGAATTAAGATTTAATAGTTTTTTCTATGTTTAAATTGAACTAAACAAGCAAATTAAATGCCACGTTTTTCAATTTTTAGTTACTGATCTATGATTATATAAGTCTGCAGAAAATTTGAAGAATGATCATTATTTTAGATTGTAACAATGGGGGAATTATATTGTTGCACATTTTGAGTTTTTAGGTTTACGTTCGTCCATTACCGAAAACCCCATTAATTCCCTTTTTTGTCTCTCAATGTCAAAACGCGATGTTTTTTAATTAATTATTTCATGCTTTACATAACATTGAAGATAAAAATTTAAAAAATACGACAGACAAGGAAATACGAGATATAAATTCGAAGGACCTCATTATATCAAATTCAAATTAAATGTGTAATTAACTGCCGCCAATTTTAATTTTCTTGTAATACAGCTTGTACATTTTTGGTAATTATTAAAATTTTTGTATTTTTACCAAAAATAATATTCCTTATATTCTTTTTAATTCTATCGAGTAATTTCTTATCTAATATTACTAGCTAACATTGTACGATATGAATTATAAATTATTAACCATAATTTCACTATACTAAACATAGGTATTTTTTATCCCATAGTGTGTGTGTATTATATTTCCAAAATATAATTTTGAGCAATCCAAATTATTTCTCATATTTAACGGAATACTACGTTGTACATAATGCCTAGCAATATCGGGAAGCTTTATAAGTTATAAACAAATAAAAAACATAGAGACCCGTTTCGTAGAAGAGGCAGAGACTTCCCATGTACGAAAGCTTACACAACCTTTCCTGGAACTAAGTTTTCCTAACGTAACCTTCGATAACGGGAATTTCGTTCAAAAGGGGTTGACTCGTACTTTGTAAAGTGAGCTTTCTACTAAAAATGTGGTCGGCGTAGCTGACTTTATTCATTTATTTACTCATCGACAAATTTAACTCAGTCGTAATTTGTAGTTATTTTGTACAACATTCTAACAGAGTAGAAAGTTAAATGATGAAATGTACGCTGGATTATGTACGGAACATGACGGATGTCTCAGATCTAATCTCAGCGCTTTGTCTTTCTTTGATTTTTTTATGTTATTTTTTTATAAAAATATTATTTATAAACATAATTTAAACTAAAATTCACGTTCATAATAAAGACTTGTATATTATCTTACGACAAATGTGTAATTTCTCTAAAATATATGTAAATGTAAAACTTTTGTAAATTTGTTGAGAGTATATATACTTGAGTATACCATGTTTAATATGATTACCAGGTGCTAAGTGGATAAAATATGTTCAGGTTATTCAAATGCCTCCCTTTATGTACAGGTAATACACGACTGGTATTAATGTTATTTATTTTTGTTTATTATTTTCGTTTTCAAAATTTTCAATATCGTAGTACGATTCTGTTGGATGTCAAAGTTTTAACTTCTACATTGGAGTAGTGTTTTTTTGCTTACCAACTTTTCTTTCATTGTTTACCTTATTGGCGAACCTCGATGCTAGTGTAATTACCCTTGACTTGCGGTTTTGTGAACCAATTGTTATTGGTTCACAAAATTAAGACTTGCGGTTTTGTGAACCAACTGTTTATTTAACTGTGTGATCACAATTAATTTTTATTCTTCTACGATTTTATTTTGATAATGATAGTAAGAGGAAAAAAATATAAAAACCTGAGAAAATTGTAAAAAATCAAGTCTTTCATTATGAATGTACGCTGTACTTACTATATTATAATTACCTGCCTCCCCAGACTTGGAATTAGAATACTGAAACAGCAAAATTTAAAACGTCTTTGATCAATTTTCTTAAAAATATTCCCGAACCGTCCACCAAAGTTCGATAGTCTGCAAATATGAGAGGAAACAAGTAAAATGAACAAAAAAGAAACTCTCAGAGTGACGTAGTTAGAAGGCTATACTCTTTCTGCCGCTAACTTATTATATTTGGTTTATATATGACTTTATGTGAACCGCATACGAGCTAGTTACATTAATGTGTTGCAGAACACTGATTAAAGAATTTTCAGTGGACCCATAATAGAAATTTTTGTTATGTGTCTTATCTCAGCATTCCTTGAAGCAAGATTTGGAATGACACCATGAGTTGAACTGGATCTCGGTGTAAATTGCAAATTTATTTTCAAAATTATTTTTGTCCACAAACCGCTTAAAATGACCTTTTTTTGTGACGATTCCAAATGAAAGAAAGGACATTTTTTTAAAAACATTCTGGAAATGATAATAAAACGTTTGAATGTAATTTGGTTGAGAACATTTCTTAAAGAAAAATTGTGTTTTAACGAAAAATTGATCGAGAGGAAGGAGAAAAAACATTTATTGTTGTACTGATTAACTAATACTGTTAATTTTATGTAAATACTTTTCGTAGAGTATACGAATTAAAACGAAAGCAGTCGGTTCGAATATCCAAGACGATAATATGTTCTATCTTTCTCCACGTCACGATTACGATGCATACAATACATATTTTATAACAAGCAACTAGAACAGAGACATTTATTACCTTAAAGAGGAAGAAAAAACAGACGTGTAACCACTTTATGTAAAGAAAACAATGTTAAAGCCACAAAAAATGTTGCTGCGAATTTGAAAAAAATCTCTCCATAATAAAAATTATGACTACTTGGGAAGCTCTTTCGTTATAATTTAAGGGCCTAGATTTAAAATATGAAGTCTTTATTTCTAAAAAGTTAATGCTCAGATTTGGAAGTAGTGTCTACGGATATTAAATGAAAGCACCTTTTTGAACTAAATGATAAAAAGACAAATTAGTATTATTGACTCTTAATAAATAGTTAAGAGTAAAATATTTAGTAAATTAATAATTCTATTTTTAAGGGCATCTCTTAAATATTTTTAAACCACATTAATAGGTTTTGTTAATTTTTATTTCCAATAAATCACTTTATATATATATATATATATATATATATATATATATATATATATATATATATATATATATGACATTAGTAATGTTTTCAGAATACCTTAAAATTTACTCAGGTATTAAATATTCCTTCCAAGCAGTAGGGACATATCTAAATTATGTAATTGCGTCATATGGGTTTGCTTTCCACGACTACACCGAGCTGGTGCATCGAAATTTCTTCAAGTTAATTCTAAACCAGACACTAAATGATAATTCATAAAGCGGTCCATAAAATTAGTCATTTGCATTTTACATGACAGTTGCACGAATAATCATGAAGTGCTTTAAATTGAAAATGCGGCATATGCCTCTGCTTATTCATTTATATGTATTCAAACCCTACTGGTGGTTTTTTCAATGCAATAAAACCAAATTTTCTTATAGAAATTCTAAATATATAAAATTGTCGCGAAACACTTTAAACTGAAAATTTAAAAAGATATCAAACCAACTAGAAAAACTAAACTTTAACTTATCATAACACACAAAATTAAAACATTAAGCTCTGAATGTGGAGGTGACGGAAATATGAAATGTAAAAAGCTCGTTATTTCTGCAAGTTTCACTCGCTTAATTAAGAATCGTCAGAAATTATTAATTTCAGTCTAATTAAAGAATTTATTAATTTTGTAACCAGTTTCATGTCACAAAAATATTCCCGCTGAGAGGAAGGAAATTTGATCTACTAAAAGAAAATTGCAATTTTATTAGACTAAATTTCGCTTAAAATTTTCATAACATAAACCTCATATAAAAAGACGAATTTATAATTTTTGATATGCGGTAACGATTGTTCCAAAAATTTTCGTTTTTCCATGTAAAGATTGAGGTAGAATTAATATAAATATTTTGAGTTTTGAAATATACATTGTTTGTTTCTAATACGTAGGAATATTATGTTAAACTTACTAAGAATTTAGAACAAGGAGCATATGGTTAATCACAAAGATTATGTTTCAAAATTATTTTGCGCGAAATATCTAATTTCTGACTGATATCTCACGATTGCACGGCAAGTTGATTTATTACATGCGATATTGACTTCACTATGGGCTGGCAAAGTAAAAATATACTACAGAAAAGTTATGCGAGTATTTTATTTTTTACTATATTTAATTACATTACACGACCTATCCTAGAACTAAGTTTTAATGACGTGACCTTCGGCAACCAGAACTTTATTCAAAATAGGTTGTTAAGTGGTGGCTTCTTATAGGAAAATTTTACAAAATCCTAATTTAGAGTTATTTGGTATAACATTTTCAGAAAATAGTAGGGCAAGTTATATGACTTTAGAATTGTTATAGAAAAATATATTTTTTATTAAATTGAATGAAGGAAGTCGAAGTGGTAATTTTAATATTGTTCTTGGGTGAAATTTTATTTTGGATTAAAAAATTCCGACAGTTTCTTATTTTGCGCGCTATAAATCTACATATATATATATATATATATATATATATATATAATAAAACTGTAAAGTTTGACGTTTGTGTATTAAAAATACTTGAAAAAAATTAAATGGAGGGATGAATTAAACTAAGGGTGAAGGATAAGTAATATAATCCATTAAGACAAACTTTGGAATTTTTTTCTTCTTATGTTTGTTTGTACACGCATCACGTAAAAATTCCAATGAAATTTATATGTAACTTTTCTAATATATTAGGGGGTAATATCAAACATTTTTAATATTTACTTTATGACAATCCGTATACTAAATCAGAATATGTATAAATTGAATATTTGAAATAATTCATTTATAATAAATCAATACAACAATGACAATAACAAAGATGTGCCTAGTTACTTAATGCGTAGTAATTACACAAAAGTTTAGTGTACCACTGTACATCAATAGATGACGCTATGCGTATTTTAAATCATGCAATGAAGTTTTCACACTCATAAAAAACGTATACTCATAAAAAACGGTATCGGTACACTTTTCAGTGGTCCGCGCGTAAAAACTTGTAGCTATAAAAATTTGGTGATTTTCAATAGAAAATACCGCAACAATCATTTAAAAACGGATGGACAAATGAAGAGTTCGTAATAAGTTAAAAAATATCTCACTAATACCTTTGTGAACGTAGCAATAATTATTTTACATTATTGTAGAAAATATAGTTTGAATGATTTGTAAACGTTTGCATTTGAAAATATAATTTATTTTACTAGTTTAAATCATTGACAGTCCTCGATGCTAATGTTTTTTAATTTTAGTTTAAAGATACTTGGAGTTGTGTCAAACAGTTGCTGAGAATAATTAAAGTTTAAAGCTAGTGATAACTAATTTTATAATTTTTATTATCTTTGCATAATTTTAATCTTATAACAACAGAAAATAGAAAGAAGGACTTGGCACCTTCTTGTGAAAACTAACATATTTCCCTATAAACGTATCTGTTACGTTTGTACAAAATTGGTACAATAATTCTTCACTTTTTGGAATAAAACATTCGAATTAGGCTGAATTTTTTGACATATTTCTATATAAATATTTTTTTTTAAAGATGTTTTGTTATAAAAGTGAATCTGGTTTGCGAATTAAATAAACTGTGGTAGAAATAACACTATAACTATGGTCAATAAAAATATTTTTGTTGTGACAGGTATTGCATTTAATCATAACCACCTATTTATTTCAAATGTTTTGAAACATGCCAAATTACTAGGTTGATTTCATGTTAACTTTCGAGAATTGGCTGCCTATAATTATATTGGCTGAATATATATATATATATATATATATATATATATATATATATATATATATATGTATGTATATATATATATATATATATATAGGTTTTTGGTATTCCTTTTAGGACCGATGAGTATAAGTATATTACACAATAGCGCTATGTGAGTTTATTTTCCACTACTATGCCAAGGTGGTGGAATAAATTTGTTGAAAACTTTTTTGAACGATATAGTAAATCATTATGAGTAAAGCTGCTTATAACACTAATGATTTACATTATAATTGACGTTTGCATGAAAAACATGACAGGTGTTCCATAGCAAAACGACACACGTCCCTGATTGATTGTTGACATGAATTCAAATCCTTATTATTGCAGAAAATTATTACTAAACATGTTAAACTAAAAACTCAAAAAGACATCAAAATAAGCAGAAAAACTTAATCCTAACATATCACAACACAAAAATAATAACATTAAGTTCCACACATCGAGCTTGTGAAAATATCAAATGTAAAGGGCTCGTTATTTCCAATCATTAAACAATTTAATTTTACATAATTAAATGAAACTACGTGATTTAGTTTTATTTCTACTTTCTTTAATTTCTTTGCCACGACCTAGGTTTCGTTGTATTACATCTTCAGGTGGGATATTAGCAAAGATTAACTCTTAGGAACAACCAACAGCATTTATATATTTTAAACACAATAGCGGAAGCCTGGTTTGTGCGTATTTTTCCACTGTTTATGTTAGTGAGTTTATTGGAGGGGCGCAGAGTAGGTTTTATTATATTACCGAGAGTTATACAGTATAAAACAAATCGCAACAAATAATAATTATGATCCATTAATTGTCACAAAACTGTACCATAATAAATTAAGAAAAATACTAATACAAGAAATATACCCGGTCGCACCAAATAATAATAATATTTACTATAAATCTATCCCATACATAGGTAATATATCACTCAAATTAGGAAAACTCTTAACTAATAATAAAAATATAAATAATATAACATGTACGTATAGTACCTTAAATAACTTGGGTAAAACCCTTATTAATAATAAAGAAAAAATAGATAAACATAAAAAGAGTGGTATCTATAAACTTAAATGTAACGACTGTAATAGTGTATACATAGGTCAAACAGGAAGAGATTTTAATACAAGATATAAAGAACACATTGCCAGCTGGCGAAATAATAAACCAGACACATCTCACTTTGCTAAACATCTCATTGAAAAATAACCATCACCCCCATACTGATAATTCTCCCTGTATATTACAAATAAATACAAAAGGTAATAAACCTGATATCCTAGAAACATTAGAAATAAACAGATATAAAAAAGATATCAAGGTCAATATATTAAATGAACAAGTAAATATAATTTCATTACCCATTCTTAATATCTTCTAGATATAACATAAATATACAACATTGATACTACAGTACCCTGGAAATTGTTTCAGCAGTAATACACATATAAATATAAGTATATATAATAAAAACAAAAAAAATTAAAAGAAATAAATAAATAAATATATGAATACACAAAACCAGAGATATGTAGAGTTAGTGTATTACCTTGTCCTTACTTTCAAATACCCTTGCTTTTGTATAAATATATTACCGATAATAACTTCCATTTCATTTTATTACATGCACCGTAAAGTTTGCATTGTATAACCTCACATAATAGCAACAATTGAATTTATTACCCTCACTAAAATACTGGTATATTGTATAACTCTCGGTAATATAATAAAACCTACTCTGCGCCCCTGCAATAAAATCGCTAACATAAACAATGGAAAAATCGGCACAAACCAGGCTTCGGCTATTATGTTTAAAACATATAAATGCTGTTGGTTGAATATATATCTACTAAGAAAAACGAAAATTTATCCATTAAGGAAAATTGGAGCTTTTTTACGGACTACTTGTACCCGCGACTTCGTTTCGAACTTCGACCTTTCGAAACTAATATTAAGTTATCTGTACGATTAGTACACAAATAACAAAATAAACAAGAAAATTGTTTAATAACTTTATGCTGGAAAGTCAAAATGCCACACCTTTCTTTTTAGGTGGTCGACTGTGATACAGCATAGCCTATCTATTACTGCAGATCCAACGGAATCATCAGTAAATTATTTACCGATATATCCTTAGTTGTTCTTGCATGATGGGCGAACAATTAAAAAGGCTTAAAAGCAAAAGGAAAAATATTCCAAGAAACAATATTTTAGCTTTCTATTACTTTTTCCAAGTCGCCTAAATATTTGTTTCGTAAATATTTTCATTGTATAGATTATATAATCGTACAGTTTAATTACACATATGAACAATAATGTACTTTATAATCAAATTTATGCAGCCGAGTGCTAAGTATATCAAAGTAAATAAATTATAAGTATTGACAACAGATTCAAATTTAAAATAAACTGCGGAAAAACAATAAGCTTTTAATGAATACATCTAATATCAAAAAATGTGTGCCTTTAAGACGATTGAAAACAATGTTTGCCATCATGCGTTTGTGTATATTCGGTTTGCTTAGTCATGTATCTAAACCCTCCCGCATAACTCCAAACTCCATCTCCAACTACATTCAATTAGCCAATGCATGTCCGGGTGGAAAAACACGTCCTCTATCGATGTATATATTTCTGTAATTAATGCGTGTCGGGGAGCTAAGCATTTATTTGTTGTTGTTGTGCTAATGAAGTGTAAATGATTTTTTTTTAAATATTTATATTCACATACCTTCTGACGAAGTGACCAGGAAAAATAATTTCAATTGTTCGGCGTGTACACAGAATTATACAAATGGACAAACTGACAAAAAATCGATGCTTTTGTATACTTTTATTTTTATTATATGCTTCTAACTATTTTTTTTGGAATATTTTCTATGGAAATATATGGCAATTCTGTAGTTTTGTTATATTACTTGTTATGTTACAGGTTCCGCTTAAAATTTTCACCACATATTAGGGGTACTTATTAAATGAGTCAATTCAGTATTTATAATATGTGATATTTATTACTTTATAATTATTCAGAAATATTTTGTAACAATCGAGGTACAGTGTTCATAAAAATATTTCGAGTTTTGAAGTGTTTTTTTTCTCTGGGTAATGCAAAGAAAAAGTTTGTTCCAGTTAGTAGAAAACATAGAATATATGAGATTCATCAGAAAGATTTTCATTTTCCAACTGGAAGAGTGTTCGGTGAAACTCACGAATTTGCAAATATTTTATAACTTTTGGATTTTTTTGGGGTTTGAGTTACTTCTTTAAAGCACGTGTAATTTAGCTAACTAATGCGTCTTTTTATTAAATTAATTACTGCAATGTTTGCGATTAACACTGCGCACGCAATGTATATAGCATCCAAAGGAATATGTATTTTATAACAAGACTTGATTATCATTGTAGCATAATTTTATACGAAAAATTTAATGTTTGAAATAAAGAGACATACAAACACACACACGCACACCCACATATGTGTATATATATATATATATATATATATATATATATATATATATATATATATATATATATGTATATATATTCATATATATATATATATATATATGTATATTTATATATACATTCATTCTTCAATCTATTAACTAGGATTCATCTGTTCGACTTCGTTTGTGCAAAATTTGTGTCATGTGATAATACAGTTGTGTTCGCCTCAAAAGTCCCACATGTCAGCGCCTGCTGCCGAGGATACCCATTTGGCTAACCACGCACTAGTTTGTTTTCGCGTGTTCAAAATTTTTGTAAATGATTTCAAATTTTTAGTGAAACAATTATTCATGGGTATAAAATATTCTTGGTAAATATTTAGTTTATTTTGATAAGAACCAATAATCAAAGGACAAAACAGAACCGTAATAATACGAGTTAATTAATTTTGTATTAATTATTAATCCAAATATTATGGATTTTTCATAAAAGGTAAATATTTAATAGCATTCACTTTTTTGAAGTTATCATTAAATTACACCAAAAGTTCTCATATAATTTTTATATACATAACGGTTACCCCGCCTTACTTAAGGAAACATTAAATGTGGTTATTTTTCTGTTTGAATTACCAATACTATTACATTTCACGGATATTTAAGTTTATGAAAATAGAACGTAGCTTAGGTAATATTAAAGGGAGACGGTATGAACTTACATTAGGGAAGGATATTATAAGGTAATAGTAAACATATTTTACGGTTAAGCAAACGTATATCGCAGAAAAATTTGTGTAACCTATCTAATTTTTATATTGTAATAGGCTGGAGAAATTAGAAATAATAGCATGGTAAAGTTATGTGAGTATTGTTGTTTTATTATATTTAACTGCCTTTATATAAGAATTATAAAATTATTTTGCAACCTATTTGCCTTTGTGAATATATACAACCCCATAAGTGTATTTCATGAACAAAAGGGAATGCCTTAACTTCCGCAGGTGCTATTAACAGTCGTTTGTCAAAAAATAAAAGAGCTTCGTGAAGTTTTATGCCTATTACTTTTTTGATGCGACGCAACTTTTCTGGCGCAAGTTGTGAATGATTTAACCATACGCGCCCATGAATGGATTCTCATTCATTCAAAGGTCCCCTGAAACAAAATTCCTCCGAATTATAGGGAACCCCATTAAGATTCGTATTATTTTATTGAGTATCTGTGGGGACGTGCTACAAATGGTTATTTTATATTTTACATAAGGTAGAAGACAGAAATGGAACGAATTCTAAATTGAAGACGGAAACTTGCAGGAGCTTATTATTTCATATGCAAGCTATATATGCATTACAAAACTTGTCTCGAATGTTTGTTTCTTGCAACGCATCTTGTTTCGCAATTAACGTATTTTGAAAAAAGAAATTATTCACCCATTACAAATAAATTTCTATTGCAGTTTTGAAAGGTAACCTACCCCTACCAATATCTATTTTAAGAACAATCCTCCCCTTTAGATCCTCTACGTTAAATATAAACAGTTATTTTTGCGCGTGAATTGATTTATTACAAATTATTAATTATCGTTAGACCAAACTAGGCAAAATGATAACTATTTCCACCACATAATATGCTAGTATATTTCCAAAGAATTATTTTATAGCAATGTAAGTATTTTATAGCTAATGCCTTCAAATAACAAAAATCATATAAAAAGTATAAGCACATATTTTTTTAAGAGGCAGACTTTAAATGTATGAATGTGTATTTGACATTTCCTGGCATTAAGTCGACTTAGCTTATTCGTGGAAAAATTGGATTTATTTCCGAATTTTTTTTTTATTTCTATATACTTTACTTAATTTTTTTGGAAAATGAAAAAGATATTACGAAAATCGGCATTTTCGTATAAAAATATATGTTGCATCAGATTTTATGAAGGAAGGAGTCATTTTATCAGGTAATTGGGGAAGGTATTCCGTTATTGGGTAAAGAGTTACTTTGAATTGGGAACTTTGATAATTGTTTTGATGTGTACTATAAACCTGTATAAAAACTTTGCGTATGGATGGAAAATTTTGGGAAAAAAATATTTGTTGAGATGAAGAAAAGTGATATAATACATTAAGATAAATTGTGAATTTTTATATGTATGTCTGTGTATGTGTTTGAGTGTGCATGCTCACTGAAAAACTTTTAAACAAATTCGGACGATCTTGTGAAAAAATTAATTTAAGATAGTATTTACTTTTTATTTCAAGGCAATTGGAAGATATACGGATATAATGATTTCAAAAATTAATTTACAATACTCAATTGTAAAATAAAAACATAGAAATACCTAGCTACTTAAATAAATACCTAGCGTAGTAATTACACAAATGTATAGTGTACCTATATATATTAATAGACGGTGATACGTTTATTTTAAACCATGCATCAAAATTTTCCATTCGGACAAACATTGGCGAAATGTGCAAGGTCAGAAGGTACAATGGCGTCACTAGATTATTTACTAGTTTGGGCGTACAAAGTCGTGAGGATAGCTAGAGCTAAAGAATTTTGATTATGTTTGCTATACAGTACCAAGATAGACAACTGAAACTAAAGAACAGAGCTTGAAATTATGTGAAAAATATCTTATTAGTCATTCTAAATAAATTTTGATGATTGTTTAAAATACGTTTCTACAGATTTACAAATGTTGTATTTTTGAAAATATAATAATTTTTAGTAGTTTAACTAATTGAATATCCAATGCTAGTGCGTTCTTATTACTCTTCTTTTAACGAAACTCGTGGCATCGTTACCAGATGCCAAGTTGAAAGAAGGTATTTCGTCGACCTTGATATAAGAAAATTGATGAAGGACACAGAATTTCATAGGAAACTCAGTGAAACCGAGCTACAAGCACGGACTTCTATTAAAAAATTGGTTAAGAACATTCTAGGGAACAACAAAAGTCCTAAGTATAAAGAAATTATAGCTAATATGATAGAAAATTTCGGTAAAATGGGAAGTTCAATAGGCATGAAGCTTCACTTCCTGAATACTTTAGTTTTTGGAAAACCTAGGAACTGTGATTGAAGAACAAGGTAAAAGATTTCATCAAGACTTAAAAGAAATAGAACCTAAATATCAAGGAAATAGGAATAGAAGCGTGTTGGCGAACTATTGTTGATTGCTGAAGGGCAACAATCCGAATAACTATTTAGACAAGATACCACTGAGATTTTTGCTATGTAAATATGTTAGGAGATATATTACCAAAGAATTTGGAGTAATAAATTATTATTTTTAAATCAGCGGTGATACAGTAATCTGTGGTAGTATAAATACTCATGCTATACGTCAGAAACATATTGTTTTAATGACAGAAATAATTTTTAAATACTTTATGTATTAACTTTATTTTAACCAAAAAAATATAGTACTTCAATTCATAGTTTTTCTGCTACATAAATATTCCATAACAATTAGAATATTCGCTTTGTTACTAGATAGAATTAATTTAATCGACGCGTTTTTATTAAGATACTTACTGGTTCAATTTAACCAATGTTATTTTTAATGTACGGCATCAATTATTAACCTCGAATAAGTATGTATAATTGTAACAAATTCGTTATTAAGAATATTTTCTCTCTCATTAATATTCCCGAGCCATGGTATATCCCATTTATTTAACTTTAATTTATAATATAAATATTAGGGTTGAAAAGAATATTTTTTAGTCACAGAAATTGTATTTATTTATTTCGACGTAATATATTCATCCCCATCAAAAAATATTTATTCTTATTTTATATTTTCCCGTGTGCAGGCTATTTTCCAGTCATTACGTATATACACACTCATAGAAAGAACATTCGCTCTATACTAAAGTGAACATTGTATCGCATTTTTTTTATAATTTATGATAACTAAATGCAAAAACGATAAGCTTTTATTTGTTTTAATTAGTCCATATTAGTAATTTAACGACTCTACTAATATGTGGTTTGCGATTGCTTTTATATAGCAAAAAGCCGGCAATATGTGTACTTATGTTTTAAAATTACAGTAAATATTCGTACATAAATAAATAACGCAAGAAAACATCTATGCACATGATCACAAAACTCATTTCAGAGATGAAATCTTATCCGCTCGCGAATTACATTTCCATAAAAATAGTTGAGTTCCAAAATCAGTCCCGTTATAAACGGTAATAATATTCTTCATGATATCAATATCCAGAAGAAGATATCAAAATCCTGCAAAAAAACGGTCTAGGATTGCATTACAGAAACGTATAAAAGCTTAAAAAGCATCACAAAGGTTTCTTCAGGTTAGGTTTTGGCTAATAGTACATAATAAAATTAACGCGATATTACGTCGGAGTCTTACTTAGGCGTAATGTCTGGGGATATTAAAGAAAAGCAATCTTTTTAGACTAAATGATAAAATAACAACTTGACATAAATATCTCTCAAGCAGATCATTTCGTAAAATAAAAAATTGATTTTCAAGAATTTAGTTTCAATACTTTCGAATATATTATATTAAAATATTGATTACCTACAAAAAACGGTTTATACGTATAACCCCCCAGAATATCCAATAATACACACTTATATCTTGTATTCATTTTAAGAAGTACGAGTAAATATCAATTATGTAATTACGCATATAAGTTTTTTTTCTACGACTACGCTAAGTTTTATGTACTAATTTTACTCCGAACCAAAAATAAATACAAAAAGCTGCCCATAGGACTAATCATTTGAATTATACGTGACAACTGTATGAATAATCATGAAGCCTATTCCACAAAAATGATACGAGTCCTAAGTTAATCGCTGATGTGTGTTTAATCGCTTTACGTTATTATTAACATCTGGCCTGGCCGCGCTTGCTGTCGATACTACCACCTCGCTTGCCAGGCATCAATTTATTTTGCATATTCAAAAACACTTTTACTGTTGCTGTGTTTAGTTTATTTTGATAAAAATAATTTTCAAATTATGGAATACAGTTGTAAAATTCCGAGTTAACATTTAATGTTTTTTAATCATGAACACAAATATTAGAATTTTTTTTTAAAATACAGACATAAACTATCATTACTTTTTTTGTAGATCTTATTGAGGCACGTAGTGCAATTCTTAGATTATTTAATGAATTTCAAGCGGTATAAACCTACAAAAATAGTCAGTTTAAACCCTTTTCTCCTGTTTGAATTACAGATATTATACTATAGCTTAGGGCTCCCGAAACTTATGAGAATAAAATATATCCTATGTTAATTCAGAATAATGTTAAGTTTTTAACAGTATAAGAATTTTGAAATCGGTATAGCAATTTTTGGATTAACTGATTTTTTACTACTTACATATAAAAAGCAGTATCAATTTTTGTATTTATAGCATTAATACAGATGTGAAATAATATTGTATCGCAAATTATTAATATGTTTAGCAGGATGAATGATCATAACAGGATGAATGAAAACTTCCCTGAATTAAGAGGGTTATTACGAAGGATATGAAAAGAATCATAAACAAATTGAAAGCAAATTATAATTGAAGATTTGTTTGTTTTTTAAAAAAAAAATTTGTTTTCTTTATCATATGTAGATGAACAAAAATAAAATTAAGCTGTTGAATATATTTGGCGTTAATTCTGTAGAAATTTATTGTTCACAATTAAACCACAATGAAACCTAGGTCGTGGTAAAGAACTAAAAAAAAGTAGAAATAGTACTACATCACGTAGTTTTATTTAATTATAAATTAAACTACTTTGCTGCTTACATTTATTTTAAATTTAAAATATTATGAATACCTTCCTCAGAAGGAGAGACATTTAATACTTTTTTTATTTTATGATGTTACTTCATACGAAGCATTTTGGTTTATCGAGCATAGGGTTAGATACAAATATAGACTGTGTCATAAAATTATTTTGCTGAGATATCTTATTTCTGAGAATACCCGATTCATAGTTTCTTTTGAGAAGGAAATATTGAAAAAAAGATGAGAAATGCTCATCTTAGAGAAGGATTGTTTGAGATAATATTAATTATATTTGAGATAATATTAATCATATTTTAATGGACGACATGTCGGTAAAGTAAAATTGATAAAAAGCTAATATTGATGCTTTAATATTGTAATTAGATGGCCAGGTAAAACATTTCCAAACAAACAAATTAAAAACTTTTCGTTTCCTTTACGATATTTAATTGCATTTACCTTAAAAACAATATTTGATAATGGACAGTAACATACAAAACTTTCTTGAAAGAATATTTTTGAATATTATAAATGAATAAAGCAATTATCCATAAGTGCATTCAATCCATATCTACATGTGCATTCTTTCAAAATCTTTAATAACAACTGTACCTACTAATAGTCGCCAATTTAATTATAAAGAGTTTCCTGAATTTTTAGCACTGACAAGGACGATGCAACAACAATTAGAATTAAAAGTGATTATTTGTTTGAATTTATTTTTGTCCTTGTGACGCAAAGCCTCAACAAAGCATTTCTTGAGTAATAATTATTATTGTTTCTGGAATGTACACGAGTAGAGCAACAATTATTGCATTCATAAAATTTTATATATTTACAACATTTATACTTACGATTATATCTACTTGTAGTATGAGGTTTTAACATCATGAAAAAATATACATACTAAAACTAAAATTAAGTTTATGCATTGAAATTAAATTATTCAAACGTTTTCCAAATATTGGTAAATATTATTTTCTAAAAAATGTAAAAAACATCTGTGCAAGAAAATTTATTAAATGTGACTTGATCCCCTTTTTTAATTCTGTTTATCGCGCTGAAAGGTTTAAATTACTAGGTGGCCTACACAATTTAATTTTGAACTACAATTGAAAATATTCTTTAAATTGTAGTTTTTAGGGTTCCATAGCAAAACGGGGAACCCTTGTATCGCCATATTCGTCTGTATTTCACAGCCCCTTTACTCGCAAAATATACTATTATGGATATTTATGAAACCCACAAAGTTGTAAATATAATGTTATAATTTTTTTTTATCGTACGCATGTCTCATTATGTCAGATATTGTCAAACAGGTCTCTCAAAAATATTAGGAAACACTTTGTCCATACAGTTAATCTTTCACGGAATATTAAGCTTCGAGATATTAAGTTTTACACACAACTTTCTAGCCAATCCGCTGCTTTCAAATACTGAATATTTATAACGGTCAAAAGTATTCACAACAGTATTATCAATAACGAATTTAAACTGAAAGTTAACACAACTAAATGGACTCTTAGAGTACGAATAATAGTTCAATCAACTTATGATATTTAGTTGATTTTTAAAGTAGTTCGCAGAAACTCTGTATAAATGACTTAAACCAATTGCAAAACAATAACTTTTTTTTCAAAACGCGTATTGGTTATATCTATGAATATATATGTATGTATATATGTATATATATATATATATATATATATATATATATATATACATGTTTATGTTACTGCCTATTTTCTTTTGTTGGCTTGCAATTTTTTTTTATTAATCTGGCAATTTTATTTACAATGTGTGGCCGTCTTCCACAAAACATAACATATTTTAATACTTGGTGGTTTGGCTAAATGAATATGATGACTTTTTAGATAATAATTTGATGAAAATAAAGGACTATGATTCCATAGATGACCATTGGAGGGAAATAAAGGAAAGTGTTTGTCATGCAGCTAAATCTGCAGTAGGCAATAGTGAACACATTAAAGGTGAAGACTGGTATGATGATGAACGTACCGAACTTACCAAGAAAAAGAATGAAGCATATAAAGAGATGCTAAATAGAAATACCAAAAACAATACAGAAGAATATAAAAGAGCTATAAAAGAGGAAAAAAGACTTCACAAAACAAATAAAAAAACTTTTCAAGAGGAAAACCTAAAAAAATTGAAGATCTTAAAACCCTAAATGAAAGTAGAGCATTCTATCGAAGGGTTAATCGTAGTCGCTCTGACTTTAAACCAAGATCTACTTTTTAACGTAATGAACAAGGGGAAATTTTGGCTAACAAACAAGAATTTGTTAGCCACAATTTTCCAACTTTGTTAGCCAAAATTTAATAAACTTTCAAGATGGGTTGAACATTTTAACAATCTTCTAAACTCAGAAAATTCACAGGAGAATCATAGACACAACTCAGTAAATGTAAATAATGATGAAATAATTCCTATCCCAGAGAGAGATGAGATTCAATTAGCAATTAATAAGCAAAAGAATAATAAATCACCAGGACATTATCTTATAACTGCAGAATTGCTAAAAATGGATGTCCTCGGCTATATGATCACCTGCAAAAGTTAATTGTGAATATTTGGAACTCTGAAAAGCTTCCTTCAGAATGAAATATTAGTATTTTTTGGCATCTTCATAAGAAAGAAGACCCAATGATTTGCTCCAATTATAGAGGAATTAGCTTATTATCCACAAGCTATAAAATTCTATCCAACATTCTGTTTATGAGACTAAAACCATTCGTTGATTCTGAAATTGGCAGCTATCAATGCGGATTTAGGAGTGGAAAATCTACTATTGATCAAATTTTTTTTTACGTCAAATTATTGAAAAATCAATTGAGTATGATATTGATACTCATCACTTGTTTGTAGACTTTAAATCAGCATTTGACAGTGTTAGTAGAAAGCATTTAAAAGATGCAATGTATGAATTCAAAATTCCCAGCAAGTTAATTAGATTTGTAATGAGTTCTATGGAGACGACAAAATGTAATATAAAATTCAATGGTGCTCTCTCTGAAGATCTCAGTGTCAATAACGGTGTTCGACAAGGCGACTCACTCTCGTGTCTGGTTTTTGATTTTGCACTAGAAAAAGCTATTCTGGATTCAGATATTAACACTAGGGGTACCATATTTTACAAATCAGCTCAGATCCTAGCGTATGCTGATGATATTGATATAATTGTTAGAAACATACCAGCCTTGAGAGAGGCCTCCAAGACTAAGTATATGGCTATACAAAAATCTCCACCAAATAATGCACATAATCGTTTGGAGATTGGCTCACATACATTTGAAACGGTTGACTGCTTTACTTACCTTGGATCTTGTGTTAGCAATAAGAATGACACTATCTCTGAAATCCAAAATCGCATATCATCGGCCAATAAAGCATTTTTTGGACTAAGCTCCATCCTTAAATCTTCTTTTCTTACAAGAAAAACAAAATTATTAGTATATGAAACTCTTATTAGGCCAGTTCTAACATATGATTCGGAAACCTGGCCTTTGACTAGAACTGGAGGGAATAAAATAGCAGCCTTTAAAAGAAGGGTTCTGAGGAGAATTTTTGGGGGTGTCAAGGAAAATGGTATTTGGCGAAGACGTCTTAACTCAGAAATCTACAGGTTGTTTGGTGAGCCTGATGTCATGAAAACCATCAAAATCAAAAGAATGAACTGGGCTGCCCACGTACCTAGAATGAAAAATGAAAACCCAGTAAAGAAAGTTTTAATCGCAAAACCTCTAACTCGTAGAAGAGGTAGATTAAAATTACGATGGATCGATTCAGTGGAAGAAGATTTTAACATTCTCAGGATAAAGAACTGGAAAACCCAGGCGAAGAGTAGAACTTACTCTGAGAATCTCCAACAGAAGGCTTTGGCCCACCCTGGGCTGTCATACCAAATATGATGATGACGGTTTGGCTAACCTGGAAATATTACTTCTGTTACAAAAATTGTGCTTTATGTATTTGTACTTTATAGCCAATGAATATATAAATAAAATAAATAATTTTAGTTTATAATTATGGAAAAATTATATTGTTTAACATTTTAATTTTTTAGAGTTACGTCAGTGCATTATCGAAAACTTTATTAATATTAGTCATAGGACAGAAGTTAGAAACAGAACCAAAACAATTGGAAATTCAAAGATTCTTATTATTTCGTGACCAAGCTCATCTAGCTCAGTCACGAAATATAATAACGATCTGGAATTTCTATTTTATTACAATATTACAAAGCGTATTGTATATTAAATTTTTATTTTCGATTTGTAACAGCAATTCACGTGTTTAGCAAAAAATAATTAATTATCTATTTGAAATAAATTTCAAGGATAGTTTCGAAGGGCAACCGGCATTTTTTTTACCAGCTACCTTTTCCGTAAGATCCTATCGCCTACTCTCGAAAAAATTGTAATTATGCCTTAATAATAATTGCGTGTTTATAATAATAATAATATAGCCCTTTTATTCGGATCTATTATACAGTTCTTTATATAACCAAACTTAAAATTTAAAAAATATAACATAAAATAATCTTATCTTATTAATTTAATATTTCCTGTTTCATTATTTCCTGTGGATCCGTTTGCCAGTCAGCAAAGGCCTCTTCCAACCTTTCTTATGATTGAGGTACAGTTTATCTTTGTCTTCTTCTTTTGTTGAAAGGTTGTGGTTTCTTTTCCCCACGATGACCAGTCGGCTTGGGTATAATTGCGTGTTACTGTGTTTCAAATTATTAAGCCACATTAGAACATATTAACTTAGTCGTGACTATTTTCATCACGTAAATTGGTATTATATTTTCAAAGTATTATTTCAAAGCATTTTTTGTTAGTTTTCATGTGGTAACAACGACAATTTTAGAAGTTATAAAAAACAACAAAACATATAGAGGCAAAGAAGCGGCGGAGACTTTTAATGTAATAAAGCTTACACAGCTTTTCCTAAAAATATATATTTGTGGTATGGCAACGAGGGTTTCATTCTGAAGGGACCGACCCTTCTACGAAAAATATATTCGACGTAGTTAACTTTATTTACTCGGAGACAAATTTGATTTAGTCGCAATTTAATGTTATTTTATATACATATAATTTATAATATAATTTATAATATAAATATACATATAATTTATAATAACAGATTGAAGTTATATAACCTCGATATTTTCGTATAAAAATGTTTTTGTATTTAATTATATTAAGGAGAAACAAAGTGCATGTAGACGTTCTGTTGTTTGGTGAAAACTAATTTTGAATTTGATGGTTTAGGACATTTTGATAATTTTTTTTCTTGCGAGCATTAACGTGATATAATTTTGGTGGCCATCCCCTAAAAATACGGAAATAAGCTATTTAAAACTAAGTAAGCAACGAAAAGTTTAGAGTAAGATGAATTATATTACGCTATTGTGTACGTCGCGATGACTTTTATTTTCTTTATTGTTTTATTTTTATTGTTTAAAATACGGTTCTATATATTTACTTGTTTAACTCATTGACAATCCTCGATAGCATTACGGTAACTCTTGATGTAACGAGACTTAGGTGTTATCAAAATTTTTTTATTGTAATTTAACTGAAAACTAATAAAAATTTATCTTAAATCTTGCATGATTTCATTAAATAAAAGAAAAAAAATATTGGGAAAACCTGTGAAAAAAATGTTTTTGTGGATATACTTGATATATACAAAAAAAATTATATGATGACATTCGAAATCGCTATATTTGGAAATGAAATTATTTCACATATTTCTGCTTATAATTAAACTAAATCACTTATAATTAAACTGTAATTCTGTTTTCAACTTATTTCACAAAATTTCACATATGTCCACTTACCTCTTAAAGAATTTCTTTTTTTTCAAATTAATCCGGTGTCAGAATAATTTGGAAATATTACTAAATAAGCGGGAGGACGGCAATCGTCTCCCGCCTATTATTATATAGTAACCCCATGGGAGACGGTACTATAAATGTTCTAACCATAAGAGGGAAAGGATTACCGTCCTCCCGCTTATTTAGTAACCCTATGGGGGAAGGTAATATAATTGTTCTAACCATAAGAGGGAAAGGATTACCGTCCTCCCGCTTATTTAGTAACCCCATGGGGGACGGTAATATAATTGTTCTAACCATAAGAGGGAAAGGATTACCGTCCTCCCGCTTATTTAGTAACCCTATGGGGGAAGGTAATATAATTGTTCTAACCATAAGAGGGAAAGGATTACCGTCCTCCCGCTTATTTAGTAACCCCATGGGGGACGGTAATATAATTGTTCTAACCATAAGAGGGAAAGGATTGCCGTCCTCCCGCTTATTTAGTAACCCCATGGGGGACGGTAGTATAAATGTTCTAACCATGAGTTAAAAAAATATTTTTGTATTAACAGAAAACGTATTTAATTATTTCGACGCCATATCTTTATACTAGTTGTAAAGTAGGGTGCTGACGTTTGTATCCCACATTTCACCGTCTGTGGACTTTTCTGTGTTACGTAAATTACGTAAATACCCTTTTACAGTTAGGACATTTGTACTTCTATTACATAGCCCCACAGGTGAATTCATGATTCGCCCCGTAAATTTATATAACCAGTATTCTTTTATTGAGAAATTTGCTGACTCAATTTCCAAAATATCGTTCAAACATTCAACATAAATTATTAATAAATGTTTATTATATTTATACATAAACTTCTATTTATCATTTAGAATAGTTTCTATTTATATCCATCTTTATAATATAGCTTGTTCCCTTTTATTTAACTGTTTTTGTAATTTATGAGAACTATATATCCCTTTAATTCTTTGATTTCTATTAACTAGTCCATATTCATTATTCACTGATTTGACTAATGTTATTCATTTGCTGCATTGTAATTGGCAATTGTTTTGTGTTTCATTAATATGTGTATTTATTTGTTTTAACCATCCACGCGTTGTAATACCGTGAGAATAATCCCTGTGCCAAAATAGTCGCATTATAATAAATAACGGTCTTCTTGATGATAACAATAATCAAAAGAACATGCCCAAATGAGTCAGTGGGTCTAAAATAGGATTGCACCAAAAGAGTGTATAAGCATTTAAGAAGTATCGCAATGTTAATGCTCAGACTCGGACGTAACACCTGGGAATATGAAATGAAAGTTAACTTTTTGAATAAATGGTAAAAATCAAGTTCGGATAATTGTTTTTTTCGTATAAGTAAATAATGGCTTCATTGATTCTGTAAATTCGGAATATATTTTCAAGAGCTTTGTTTAATGTGGTGAAATATACTAAATTAATAAGTTCATTTCATATTTATTTTCAACATTTATTGTTTATAAATGGGCGTTAGTAAAGTCTCCAGAGAGAGCACCTTAGATCTATTATTACTGACCTTGTCTTCCGCAATTGAATAACATTAATTTTGAAGAACTTTGCTTTCAAAAAGACGGTGCAACATACTATATTGGCGCGACACAATCAATTTATTGCAGGAATTATTTGATGAATGCATAATTCCCTCGTGAATTATCCTCCACGATTGTGTGATATCAAACTTATGGATTATTTTCTACGGGCATATATGAAGTCACTAGTCTATGCCGATAAACCAAATACGTTGGACTACTTGGAAGACAACATGCTCTGCGTTGTTGCTAACATATGAGCCCAACTGCTCGAAAAAATGGTTGAGAATTGGATTAACAGACAGTCTTTCATTCGAGACAGCCGCGGCGTCAATATGCCTGAAATTGTACTTAAGGACTAGTTGCATAACATTACCTTTTCAATACAGAAATACCATGGCAATGATCATGATTTTTATCTTTTTTTTATTTTAAAATCGTATACTTCCAAAAAATAACCAGGTTAAGTAATTGCTTTATAAGAGTTTACTTAACATTACTATGCCGTGGTAGTACACTACACTTATTCAAAGCAATATTGAACCAGATAATAAATTATTACGAATTAAGCTGCCCACTGAAGTAGTTATTTGGGTTGAGATGATATATACACAAATAATTATAAAGTAGGTTCCATAGCAAATACGACATTCGATTCTGATTGATGGATGACATGTATTCAAATTATATTGTGAGATATCATTGTACAAAATTAAACTTTCTGATTCATATATCATGTAATTGATTTTTTAATGAAAATTGTTGTGAAACACGTTAAAATGAAAACTCAATAACTTATAAAAACAAGTAGAACAATGCGCAAAAAATTACAACATTAGGCTCCGAACTTGGAGGTTGCAAAAATATGAAATATTAAAAGCTTGTTACTTCTACAAGTTTCACTCCTTTAATAAGGAAATGTCGGAAATTATTAATTAAGTTTAAATAAAGAAATTCTTTATTTTTAACCTATTTTATGTTGGAAAAATATGCCAGCTAATAAGAAGGAAAATTACATAATTGGGATAATTACAGCTATATTACAGACTCTTGAGATTTCACCGCGTTAACCTCTAAGAAATGGACCAATTTATTATTTTTTATAAGCAATAACGATTGCTATGTAATTCTTTAATTATTCGGGTCAAGATTGACATAGAATTGATTGAAATATTGTGAGTTTTCACGTATACTATTTCTACATCTGTATCGTAAATAAAATTATGTTCAGTTTGTTGAATACAAAGAATCCACGAGTTTACCAGAAAGTTTTTCATTTCCCAACTGAGAGATTTTTCATTGAAACTCAAAAATTTGTACGTGTTTTATGCCTTTTCGTTTTGTATCTGGTTTTAAATGCTTCTTAAAAGTATTTAAATACAATTATACACAATTAATGCTTCCATTTATCACTGATGTTAAGTACAGCAATATAAGAGTTTAAGTAATACATATATTACGTGCACGATTATATTTAGCACATGACATATTTATATGTAATTGTATAGTCATCGGAGCTCACATTCATAACCATGTTTTATTATATATACTATGAGGTAATGTATTAAAAATAGCTTAATATCCAAGTTAAGAAATATATCATTATTTTCTTTATAATTAATTAGCAGGACCTCGTTAGTGCAGAATTTGTATGAAGTAGTGTATTTCAATTTTGCCCGCCCACAAGCCTGCCTCATTACCTAGGCAATAACATGTAAAACTAACTGTTATATCTTTTAAATTATTTATTCAAATGAGATACAGTTAACATTGCTATTTCCTTAAATGCAATACGGATGCTGCATATTTATTATGTAGTGATAAAGACCAATTTTGTATGGTGACGGAACTCGTCCCTAAAATTCCGAGTTAGTTTCATCGTTTTTTAATTATAATGTGGGAGAAATGTGCAATTTTAATAATAAAAAGGAAAAATAAAATTTTAATTCTTTTTTCAACTATCCTAAGAATTTCTTAATAAATAAACATTTTTAATTTTTGATTTGCTAACGCAGTTCACGTGTTCTGAAAAAAATAAATGATTTTTCTATTTCAAATATATTTTAAGACTGTGTTAGAAGACAAATAATCTCTACCGTCATTTCCAGTAGTGATCCTATCCTTAAGATTCTTTCGCTCACTCTGGAAAAATTTGTGCTTTGATGGTTCACAAATATTAACCATTATTAGAACTAGAAAAATTAGTAGCTATTTTTGCAACGTAATTTTTCATTACTTGTCCAAAGTATTTTAAAGAGTCCTGAATTGTTTCTCGTATTTAATTGGATATCACATTATATTTAATGGTCGATAATGACGAAAATGTTTAAAAGTTACAAAAAAATAAAACATATACAGACGTATTATATAGAAGACACAAAGACTTTTTGTATACGAAAATTTACAAACTCTTCCCTAGAATTAAGTTTTCGTGACTTTATTTTAGGCAACGAGGGTTTCATTCAAAATGTGCTATTTAGTGAGCCTTTTACAAAAAATGTGGTTCATGCAATTGTCTATATTTGCTTGGGGACAAATTGGATATAGTCATAATTTACAGTTATTTTATATTGCATTTTCATGGGACAAAGATGGAAATTACATGACTTCATTATTTTCAAACATAAATGTTTTTATATTTAATTAATATTTAATTATATGAAGGAGGGCAAATTGTGGGGTGGGATACCCTATTGGTGGGTGAAGACTTATTTTGAATTATGAATATAAATTTTGAATTATGAATATAAAATAATTTTGAATCATCTTCCCCACAAAATACTAAAATAAATGATTTAAAACTAAACAAAGGACAAAGAGTTTAAAATAAACTGAAAAATAATTTATTAGAAGCTCTGTATATGTTCCGTTGACAGTTTCACATTTCCTTAAAAAACGGTTCCATAAATTTATAAATAAGCACTTTTTAAAACATAACTTCTCTTACTGGTCTAACTCATTGACGATCCTCTACGCAAGTGTCGTTACTTCAAATTTAACTTTGACTCGCGATTTTATCAAACAATTGCTCGTAATTATTTGATCATAAAGCTGATCATAGTTACTTTTATTTCTTGGGTTATTCAATCTGATAATAGCAAAAATACAAAATAATAATCTGTGAAAAATTTGAGAACAGTACATCGTTTTTTACATACGTCGTAGACAAGTTCAGAAACGGTACAATACATTTCTACTTCCACAGTTTTGAAATGACAATTAAATTAGGCTGAATTTTTAACTATTTTGACACGTTTCAAATTACAAATTTTGCTTTTGCTTTGCGTTATGAATATGGTGTCGAAATTCATTGATAAAATTATTTTTCTAGTGACAGAAAATATATGTAATTACATCCGTCGAAAAATATATTGCTTACATTCAAAGTTTTATTTCAACATCTGTAGACTTTTTTTAATAATCGCATATGCCCTAATCGAAAGTTTGCTCTATTACCATGTAGTTTAGGACGTGAATTCATATTTCACCTCTTTAATTTATTTGATAAATGTACCATCATTAGGTATTTGCTCGTTAATTATAATGATCTTATTGAAACAGTATCAATTAACGTAATTAGTTTAGTACATAACATAGTCACTAATAAACTTTTCTATCTCATCTCTATTCCTAAACCGCTGCTTATTCTTCATGGTTTAATTTTTATTTATAATTATTTTAAATTACGTTGGATAATGTTTTTTTTATCTATATTAAATTATTCATATTCGTCATTTACAGCCTGTATTAACATTTTTACCTTGTCGCATTCTGGTCACCTAGCGATTACGCTTGTGTTTGAATATCTCGGCAATTTGTATACTTATAGTATTAAATTAAAGTAAATTTTCACAAAGTAATTAATAACAGTATTCTCGATAATATCAATGCCCAGAAGAAATCATATACAGGATTAAAGGAGCTCCACAAAAGTTCATTCAAATGGGTTAGGTTCTGGCCAGTATTAAGTACAAAGTTAATAGCCAAACTAGGACGTAACATCTGGAGATATTGAATAGAAGTTCTTTAGAATTAAATGGTAAAAAGTCGAGTTGTTGACTTGTCTTTTCTAATTGTTTTTGACAAGTAAATAATTCATTTTTTAATTCAGTAAGAATTTAATCAATTTTAAAAGTTTCGAAACATACTATATTAATATATTCATGTTATATATATTGCCAACAAATTACTATTCATTAAAATGGAATGAGTAAATTCTCCAAAGTGTCTAATAATATATTCAGGTATCCGCTACTCGTTTTATGAGAAACTAGTATAATTTTCACGACTTCATCGAGGCCGTGCACGTTAAGTCAACCCTTGCACGTTTAGTCAAGGCATGCATATTTAGTCAAGGCAATGTTGAACCAAAGAGTAAATAATTACGAATGAAGCCGCTTATAGAATAAATCATTTGCATTTTCCGTGACAATTGCATATTAATCAAGAATCGTGTTCCACAACAAAAACGACATACACCCCTGGTTTATCGTTGATGCATATTCAAACGCTACTATTAAATTATCATTATAAAAATTAAGCTTTTTGATTAATATTCCAAATAGTTTATATTCTAATAAAAATTAATAAAGAGAAAATTTATTACAAAATAATTAAAAATTAAAAAGATCATTAAAAAAATATAAAAAATAACTTTAACTTATCATACCACAAAAAAATTAATAGCATTAAGCTTCGAAAATGGAATTTGCCAAAGTATAAACATAAAAATCTTGCTAATTCCACGAGTATTTCTCGCTTAATTAATTAACGTCCGATCTTATTTATTTCAGTTTACTTATAGAAGTTATTTATTTCTCAACATATTTTTTGTTTTAAAATTATGTCTGCTAAGAGGAAGGAAAATTGAATCACTGACATTGATTTGAGACAGAGATGAAAGATATGATTTTTCGCTTAAAATTGTCAAGGCTTATGCCTTAACCTGAAATAAGTAAACCAATTTATTTTTTTGTAATATTTTATAACGATTGCCATATAATTTTTCAATTCTTCTGGTTTAGGTCTAGTTAAAAATAATAGCAGAATTTTGAGCTTTGATTGTCTTTTAGAAATTAATCCTTAAAAAAAATTGATATCAAACTAGCCAGTTGCGTAGAATCCACGAGTTTTACCAGAAATTTATCCACTTCTCGAGTGAGAAATCTTTCTGTAAAATTCAAATAACGTGTGTATGTTTTATGCTTCATTGATTGTTTTGGGGGCAGAATTGTTTCCTGAAGGTATTAACAAATAATTATTATAATTAAAGCTTCCATTTGTAACGAAATTTAATTGCATTAATATTTGATGTTAACAAATTTGTATTACCTGAAGAAGTCATTTATTATGTGACACATGTAAATGTTATAATGAAGTATTATCATTCGAGTGACGAGTGTTTTATATCAATACTTGATTATGACAATTATGGTATACTTCTGTAAAAACAATTTAATGCTTAAAATTAGAATCTTATCATCACTCTTTCGTTAACTACCCACAACTTCTGCGAGTGTTCCTTCGAGCAGAATTATCATGACGTGGGAGTCTACAATTTTGTCACCCTCAACACCCCCGCATGCCTACCCCTTTTGTTGTTACCGCCTTTCTGGCCACACAACAATTTATATTTGCATAATAAAAACATTTCAATTACTCATGTACATAAAATACTGATAATTCATATTTATTTTATTTTGGCAGACTTAGCTTGAAATGAAAAAATAAATTCGTAATATTCCGAAATAATCTTGTTTTTAATCATAAATATAATCTTTATGGATTTTTCATAAAAAATAGAAATATGGTCTAATACAATTTTAGTCTCGTTGTGTTACAGAATTCGTTCTTATATTATTCTGTTATATCGCTAACGGATTACCTGGCGTAAGCCAAGAAAATCATCAATTTGGTTGTATTTCTACAGTTTGAGTAAATTGGCATATCTTAAGGAAACCTAAGTTACAATTACTATAGTATAGAAAGAACATAGCCTACGTTAATTTAGAATAATACAGTTTTATAAGAGAAAAGTACTTTCGGAATCAGTACAATGGTTTTCAAGTTTACTTCTTACATATAAAAACGTACTATCACTCCCTTTGTAATGTTATGACATTAGTATTAATTAAAGAGGTCTGAACGCGGAGCACTCAAAAAACGAAATTAAAAAAACATGGTTATTTCCATGAATTTTGTTTGCTTAATTAGAGGTTGCTTGTAGTTATTAATTTTACAGTATATTTGTATTTTTACAGTATATTTTGTCCTTGCAAGATCATGCCTGCTAACAGGGAGGAAAATTAGACTACTGGGGGAAAATTGTAGCTACATTACAAAATAGATTTAGCTCAAAATTTTACCGCATATACTTATATTAAAGTATATACAAATTTATTATTTTTAATCTGTAATATATTTTGCTACTTAGGTGGCTTTCGAGTTTTCTTCCTACATGTGAAAAACAAAAAAGTCGCATTCCCTTTTTACAATATTGGTATAGACGTGAAACAATATTTTAATTTAACGCATATTTGTGCGTTTAAACGGATTTTCCTTTAATACCCTTATAGTCGTATGAGACTTATGTTGAGGATATGAACAAATTCAAGAAAGATTACAAATAAGGGTTTAGATTTTTCAAAATATGATACATCATGATTACATTTTATTACTTGTTTATTTTGCATCTGTACACAAACAGGAATTTAGGTCAAACCGCTTTTAAAGACATTTCTTTCCAATCTAATTTTAGACAAACATATAAAACCCACAAACGCAAAAATAGCTTTTTAAATATAATTTTTTTTATTTATGGTTCGATTTTAAGTACAGAGATTTGATTTAAAGTTATGTCGGTTTTGTTCAATGAATGAAAAAATATGAGAAGGTCTCTTTATGGTAATACTAACTATATAACTAAACTTATTGCAAACAATTGTGTATTGCACAACAAGTTGATGTATTATATCTAATATTGATGTCATTATTGGCTACTAAAGAAAAAAAAAATCAGAGGAGTATTATTTAATACTTTATGAAGCAAAAGTCAATCATCATGCGTTATAGAAAACGTGGTGATTAAACGATTTTTAGTAATAAAATACCCGCTTAAAAAATAATACAAAAGCTTCGTAAATGTTCAACCCTGAGAGTAGTGATTCATCCAAAATCAGAATAAGTCCTGACCATTTTTTAGAATTATATTTTGTCGGTCTCCTTGGGCGTTAATGGTTTAAAAAATATTAATCATGTTAAATCATATAGTAGACGGAATGCTAGTTTTATCACTACGTAACATGCTGTTATACTTCAAAACTGTTATTTTGGATCCACCTAAATTTATTCTCATAATTATCGGAATCCTATAATGTACGTGGTGCCTACAAATAAGGGAAAACTTTAGAACATATAAACAAATACAAAAACAAAAAGACATATTTCACAGAAGAGAGAGAGAATTTTTAGGTATGAAAGCTTACACAACCTTTTCTGGAATTAAATTTTTGCGACGCGACCTTTGACAATGAGAGTTTCATTTAGAAGGGACCGACTCATGAGTTTTTAGGTAAGCCTTCTACGAAAAATGTGGTTGATATAACTGACTTTCTTTATTGGAAACAAATTTGGCTTAGTCGTAATTTACAATTATTTCATAAAAATTTTTCCAGAACAGAAATGTAGGTGATTTTCATAACAAAATATATTAAAATATATCAACAAGAACAAAGATTGCAAATATAATATTTTAAAATACTAAATATAAATTACTTTAGTGCGACATTAACAACAAACAAGTGCTCGACACGTAAAAAAATACCAAAGGATATTGTACCTACGCATGTCTATAGATAGAGCTACATGTGATATAAATCTTGCAATGTACTCGTGTTTTCATCCAGACATACATTGGTGAAATACGAATGGCCGGAGGTGGAGTGTAGAAATATACTCACAGTAAACGGCATCGTTATGTTTTTCAGCGGTTTGCGCATACGAGTCGTGGACACAGCTAGTGGTAAACAATTTTGATGATCACCACAAAATACAAAAACTAACAATTCAAACCTAACGAAATAACAAAGGCGTTGAAATAACACGAAGTATATCTTATAATTAACTCTGTGCACTTTTCAATGATTGTTTATCACTCATTGTTAAAAATACGGTTCTATATTAAGTCGGACAAAAAATACTGAGACACTAAAACAATTTTTATTTTCATTTTACATTGTCATTTATTTTCAAACTTATTCTAATATATAATTATCAGTGAAATTTACCACTCTTCTCCAATATTCATGCAAAATGATTTCGAATGTTTTCGATGAAAAACCATGTGATTTCTCTTCCCTGATTTTTTGATGACGGTATCTCCTTCAGCAAAAAATCACGGAAGAGAAATCACATGGTTTTTCATCGAAAATAGTTTAAATCTCATTTGTAGGCCTTATATACTGTGGAGTCTTTAGCCCTTCAAATGATTAGGTAAAGATATAAACATGTGATTATCAGTAGAGAAAGGTGCGGAGAGTATGGTAGGTGAGCGACTATAGCCCAACCTAATTCTATGAATTTGTCTACAAAAATATATGTGGTCGAGTGTCATCATGGAGAAGATTAATTTCCTGTTATTGGTATTGAAGTTTTCTAGTAATTACATCTAAATGAACACAATACCTGGGACTATTCACTGTATATCCAGGCGGTAGAAAGTCCCATTGGAGTAAAGCTTCATAATTCTACCAACAGGTCATAATGATTTTTATGTCAAAGTGGTTAGGTTTAGGTCTTTAAACTCTGGTTTTGCTTTAAGATAATGGTTGACAAAAATATCCATTTCTCGTCTCCAATCAATATACTTTTAAGCAATTGTTCATTGGCATGTGATGTCAAACGAGTTATATCGATATCAACAGGCAGTAGCTTCTGCTTTTCATTTAATTTGTGCGGGAGCCAAGATCCAAGTTTGCAAGTCTCACCTACATCGTGACGATATGATAAGAATGTGATTTTTGAGCACTGAAGTCGCTTTGCCAAATAATTTGCCGCCTGCTACAGGTGTTCTTCAATTAGAGCCCAAATAGCATTGATGCTCAATGACCGCAGTCATCTAGAACTTGAAGCATCTTACGAATTCCAAGTTTTCTTTAAAAAACGATCGAACCATCGGGAAGCCATCGCGTGAGAGATAGACAGTACCTTCTCCCATCGTTAGGTTAATTTTCATTGCAGCCGTTTGTGCAGAAGTACCCAAACAGTACTCATAATGAAGAAGCACTTTCAATGATTCACTATTTTTTTGAACATATTTTCCGTGATTATAATATATAGATTGAACTCGGGATCATAGTCGAGCGAGAGAACATTTAGAAACATTCGAGTAACCTTTAGAATAATTATGCATACATGTTTTTTTGAAAATGTAATTTTTTTTATTGAATTAACTCATTAACGATATTCGAGGCTAGTGCCGATCTTCTTATAACGAGATTTGATTTTTTAGATTACATCATATTTAATTTTATTTCTTGTGTCTTTTCTTTGTGATAATAAATAAAAAAAGTACGTAAAAGAACTTATAAAAATTAGGAAAAACAGTGTTTCCTTATGAAAGTATTTACGTGAGAAATTGGTTCAAATACCTGCCCACGTATTTAGATTTGGAACGAGAATTGGAATTAGGCTGATTTTTCAAAAAGTAAAATTGAAATTTTTTCAATTTCACTTTTTTTCTCTTAAAAATATTCATGTTTTTTTTAATTAGTGGTGTGATGCATATTTTTGGTGATATAAACACTTTTACCGTGGTTCAGAAAAATATTGTCTAATTGTCAGAAATTATTTTAATTATTTTGTGTAATAATTTCATTCCAATAGAAAAATATAGTACTTGCATTCGCAGTACGTATTTCATTGACTGCGACCTTTTTCTACTTAAATATATATCCTGATAATTGAATTTATTTGATCAAAATGCATTTATTAGGATATTTGCTCGTTTAATTTATATTATCTTATTCGAACATAGAGTATGTATGATTAACTCCGGGCAAGCGTTAATTATATAAATAGATGACTTTCATTCATCACTCAGGATATTTTCTCTCTTATCTCCATACCTGAGGCGTCGTTTGTTCTCTTCTATTTATATTTTGTTTATGTTAGTGTCATGAAATCATTTTCATTTTTATATTTCCTTTGACTAGTTCATCATTTAGTAACTGTACTAATATTTTTCTCTTATCCCATCGTGGTTGGTTATTTTTGTGCCACAATAAATTGATAATACGTGTACTTATGTTCTTAAATTAGAGTAAATTTTCATCCACAAATAAATAAGCAGCGATAAATCACGATCGAACCATTGAAAAACCGTCGCGTGAGAGATACAGTACCTTCTCCCATCGTTTGGTTAATATCCATTGCAGCCGTTTGTGCAGAAGTGCCCAAACGGTACTCAAAATAAAGAAGCACTTTCAATGATTCACTATTTTCTTTGGACATGTTTTCCGTGTCAATGATTATAATATACTGATTGAACTCGGGATCATAGTCGATCATAGTCGAGCGAGGGAACATTTCCATTCATGACTTACATTTCCGTAAGAATTGTGTTCCAAAATTGGCCTTGTTATATTTATTAATAATATACTTTACGATCTAGAAGAAGACATCAAAATCCAGTAAATAATGCAGTCCAGGATTTCACGCCAGAAGTGTACAGGCGCTTAAAGCGCATCAAAAAGATTCACATACAGATGTTCGCCTCACACATGTTAGGTTATGGGTACATAATAAAGTTAACGCCCAGAATCAGACGTAACATCTGGGGATGTTAAAATAATCTAACCTTTTTGAATTAAATGTTAAAATAACAAGTTAAGATAATTGTCCCTTGACAAGTAGATAATTGTGTTATTAATTCAATAAATAAAAGACAGATTTTCAAGAATTTTCTTAAAATGCTTTCTAATTAATTTGTATATTTCATATTAATTTCTAATAAATGATAGTTTATGCATGTGTAAACAATAAAGCCTCCAGAATATCCAATAATACACATTTGCATCTGCCATTACTTTCAGGAAGTACGATTACATAGCAGTTACTTAATTACGTCATGTGAGTTTTCATTCCACAACTAGGCCAGTGTGGTGTGCTAAATTTATTCAAGTCCATGTTGAATCACACAGTAAATAATTATGAATAAAACTGCCCATAGGACTAGCTATTTGTACTGTACGTGACAAGTGTATGAATTATCAGCAAGAAGCGTGTTCCGTAGCGAATATGACATGGAACCCTTGATTATTTGTATTTGAAAGCTTCTGGTGAAATATAATTTCACAAAATTAAGCTTTCTCATTAATGTTCTAAATACTTACTTTCTAATAAAAATATTACGAAATTAATTGAAACTTCAAAAAAGTCATCAAAATAAGTAGAAAAACTAACATACAGAAGTAATAACATTAAGCTCCGAACGGAGGGTTTGCAAAAATATGGAAGGTAAAAAGCTCATTTTTTCCTGGCTTCGTTAGAAGGCGACGGAAATTATTTATTTTAGTCACAATTTATTTATTTTGTAATAAATTTTCTGTTGCAAAAATATGTCCGCTGAGAGTAGTTACAATTGAAGTACTAAGGGAAAATGTTAGCTGTAATACTTCCATTTTCAGCATTTACTGGAAACTTTCACTGGATGAATCTGTAGTTAAAATATAAATTCATTCTTTATTATATGTTATAACGATTGCCTCGAAATTTTAATTTTTTCATGTAATGGCCGAAGTAGAATTAATAGAAATATTTTGAGTTTTGAAGTGTTTTCTCATTGTGTTTAATCCACAGGAAATATTTAAACCCAGTTTGTCTTTGTCAATTGTCCAGGTAAGATATGTTCCGATGATATTGATATATTTGAATATTTTTTATGCTGAGTGTAATGCTTTGAGGTCTTAACTTTTCTTAAAAATATTCAGATATATAATATTTAAGTAAAATTAAAGCTTCCATTTACCAATAAAGTTTATTACTGCTATTTTACACATTTAAATGTCATAATAAAGTATGATTGTATTTCATTATGACAGTTCACAAAAAATACAAACCTTTAAGTATTTTATTTACAGCAGTACTTAATTATGTCAATTATAATATAATTTAATGAAAACAATTAAAAAGCGACATTCTTTTATCAATTAACTAGCACCAATGCGCCGCAATTTCGTCGGCACAAAATTTGTATGAGGTGGTATTCTTCAGACGTGTGCACCTCATAACATACAGCATAATATATCATGGAGGTAAAAACGTACTTACCTTCATGGTGTACCCCCAATATCTCGCATGCTCGCATCTGCTATGTGTTAGAAAATACCCTGACATCTTTTGGCCTTTGAATTTTAATTTAATTTTGAAAAAAATAATTTTCAAATGATGTAATGTAGCCCTAAATTTCCTAGTTAACTTTATTGTTTTTTAACTTTTAATGAAGCTCGTCAAGATACTCAATACGTTCTTATATTATCTCGTTATATATTAAACCGTTTACCCCGAGTAAACCAAAAAAGCAATCATCATAGCATTTTTTGTCGATATGAGTTACAAATATTATTGTATCTTACGGAATTCTTAGCATCGGGGCAGATAGCATTGTCTAGATTAATTTATAATAATGCAGCTTTCCAACAGTGAAGACTTTTTGTAATCGGCTAAGTGATTATCGAGATAAGTTTTTAAAAAACAAACACATACTCTTTCTAATATTAGTACATATGGAAAAACGACGTTTCATTTTGATACTATTACCGCCACCCCTATTGATTATAGTGCATAAGTCATTATATATATATATATATATATATATATATATATATATATATATATATATATGTATATAATATTTCAGCAGTTTCAGAAGACAACCGGCTCTTCAGGATTTCTTTTACCAGAAATCGTCTCTTTCAGATTTGTTTTGCCTATTCTTGAGAAATTTATAGTTAAGTTCAGTTAGTAAAGCGTTGACGGAATATAAATTATTAACCAACATTAGACAGTAGTGGACAAATTTAGAAGTTATGAACAAATAAAAATGGCAGAGATATATCTCACGGAAGAGACAGACTTTTTATATACGAAAGCTTACATTACCTTCCCCAGAACTGAGTTATCATGACGTGACCTTCGGCAACGAAGGTTTCATGTCTCGTATGCTAACCTTTTATGAAAAATGTGGTCCCTTTAACTGATTTTATTTACTCAGTAACAGATTTGATTTAGTCGTAATTTAAAAATATTTCATGAAAAATTTGGGACAGAAATGGAAGTTACATGACCTCAATACTTTTATACATTAATGTTTTTATATTCAGTAATATTGAGAAAGGCGGTTTGTGTGTAGATATTCTGTTGTTGAGTGAAAACCTATTTTGAATTACAAATGTAAATATAAATGATGATCTTTCCTCACAAAATGCTAAAATAAACAATTTAAAACTAAGAAAAAGACAAAGAGTTTAAAATAACTTGAAGAATATTTTATTAGTGTACATTTCGATGATTGTTTTAAATTGAATATTGGGACTTTGAAATTTTCTATATTTATAAATGTGCACTTTTGAATACTATTGTATCCAGAATACTATTGCGGTAACTACTGATTAAATATAGACTTGTGGTGTTGATCATAATTACTTTAATTTCTTGCATAATTTTACATTGATAACAATAAAAAAATAGAAAAAAACACTCAAGAAAATCTGCGAAAAAAGTTTAAACAGTCATGTTTCCTCAGAAAAATACGCAGTATTTATACGATGACTACCCATATCTCCAGATTTGGAATGAGGATTCAGATTTGACTCAATTTTGAATTGATTTGACACATTTTTACTTATAGGTTTTACTCTCGCAATATTTTTTAACAACTGAATCTGGTAACAGAATCATTTTAAATCGTGGTACGACGATAACCCGTGGATATATAGATAATATCTATGGTTGAGAAAAAGGTTTATGTGATTTAATTTCACTTTCCGTTGGATTAAAATCCCTTATGCTGCTATCAAAATAAAAAATAAACATATCTAAAAATCCTTTATTTTGTTGGTTAACATTTTCACTGATGTAGATGGTTGAGTTAATATCACTAAGAGAAAAATACAGAAAACGGTATCCGCGCTCGCGTTTGATCCTATAACAAAATTGGTCTTAGAGGAATAAAGTCGCATGAAATAAGAGAGCCTGATTTACTTCATCATTTAAATTGGAACATTTCCCAAAACAGAAAAAAACACTGTTCTGGATGTAGGTTTTAAGAAACAATCCAAGAAAATTTTCCCAGTTTCAATTTGTCTTTCAAATATGTTTTTACGGAAAATGATTCAACCTCTTTTTTAAAATAATAGCGTGAAAATATTTTTTCACTCACTTCTATACTCACGTAAGGAACATTAAATTTAAAAACTAATTTCAATTCAAAGTGAATAAAAAAAATATGCAATGCAATGAAAAATGTTCGTTTTCGCACGAGCTTCGAGGCTGCATTTCAATTGCATTTCCGCATCTGTTTGTTTGCCAAACCTTTTAAAATGGTAATTTTTCCGCAATTCGTCTTCCATATCTAGACGAGCATTCATTTTAAGTTTTGCTCAGTATTTCACAGACATATGGAATATAGAAAACAGTTTTATCTTATTTAACGGTTTCCATTGTAAAATTATATTACACGAGATTTCTTTTAAAAGATTAGTTTAAACGAAATGCATTTTTTATTATATTTTATCTACTTAGAACAAATATGTAAGTATCAGTATAATAAACTTCCTTATGTTGAAGAAAATACATAAATATATTTCATCCGATGTCTTAATTTTAAAGTTTATTGCTTTCATCTTGACATGTACTCCTTCCTTTTTTTAATTTTGGGAATGGTTCGTTATAACCTCCAGCAAGTGAAAAAAGAGTTTGCATCTCGCGCAGTATCTATTCAAAATTTGAAAAGGTTACTTTGACAAGACTTCAGTGTTGGGATTAGTATGTTTTTTTGTAGTGGACTTTTATCCACGAATACAAAGTCATCCACCATTTCGTATTCCTTGAGAACGTACCACGGTAAGGTGATTAGGAATGCGCTGTCAATTCATACATTCAAAGGTTGTCTGAAAAGGCTTCTTACATATCTGTATTCATAACTCCTATTTGCGCTGCTTTTCCTTCCGCAATCCTGTCTTCCTATGTACTTACCGATACATTTTTCTTATTATTTATTTTATAAGTTAGCTTAAATTTTACAATTAATTTGTTTGAATATCTGATTAGTAGATAATTCTTATACGAATTTAATTACAATTGCTCACCACTAATATAAATATTTAAGGATGCGGAGTACTTCTATTAAACTATTTGCAGCTATTAACATTATATAAAGTTAATATTCAAATAAATATATTGCCTGGAAAATCATTCACAACTATAAGAAATATGGCCAAAAATACTTTTTCTAAATAGCCGATTGTTTCTCTCAATGGTTCCATCAAATGAAGCGATGCATAAATTACCACGAAGACAAAGGTATTTTAAAAATAATAACTAAATTGCCAACTTACTAGTTGGTTCCTTTTTTACTCGACTACGGCAGAATAAGGGTTAGGTATTCACAGGCTATGTAAAGTATGTATGTATGTATGTGAGCAAGTATATTCCTTCATACAGATTAAACTATTAACGTAATTTCAATAAATAAGGTCGGTGACGATTCGCCTTGATCCAGAAAGTATTCTAGGGTATATAATATTACGAATTTTGTAGGCTATGTTTGTACGTATTTCGTGCTTTTAATTTTTTCCATAGTCGAGTTTTAATTTTGCTCTTGTGATACTAAAACCTTTCAGTATTTATCACACTCACGTTAATTTTTAGAGATCGCCTTTTTCCCGAACGTACATATTTAAATAAAGTGCATTGCAATTTCATAAAGTTAACTTGCATTTGAAAGTAAATATTTTATATAAAGTTAACTTGCATTTTCATTTTTTTTAAATGTGCCATGTATTTCTCATTTTGAAATTTTTCCTTAATCTTATATTAAGATAAAATATTTAGTCAATTTTAATTTTTTAGAGTGAACGATATCTCTCACAGTTATATCATATTTAAATTGTTTAAGTGATACAACTACAAATTAATAATTTTTATTTATAAATTTAAAAAATTATCTTTATTTGTGCTGCTAGACCTTGCTTCTTGCCAAATTTCATGGTTCTAGCTCAATGGGAAGTATCCTATAGGTTTTGATTCACTTGCGAGTATCAAAACCTGCGCCATAAATAATAATATTTTTTATTGCATTTACCTAGAAGTTTTATTCACAGCTCCAAAGCACAGTGAACTTAAATATTTAATAATAAAGACCGTCAATAATCTAATCTTTTTTTTATAACTATTGACGTATAATTAAGAAAATTGTTTAACAAATATAGAATAAAGAATTGTTTTTGATTTCTATTAAAAGAAGAAACATTATTTTGTAAAATAAAATCAGAAGACAAAAAATCAAGCATCGAGATTCAAATTCAAACTTCCGTCGCGTTCTGTATGCAACCAATGATTCACTGAGCAAAGGGATGATATAAAAATATACTTACTAGCCCGGCTCTTCTCCTCCGGTTGCATTTGATCTAGCGCCGAGTACACTGTTCGGCCATATTGAACCTGGCGAGTATACCTGAAGCGCAAATATTATACAATCAAAAAATATTGGCTATTAATTTCTACCATTAAATATTTTTGCATATAATTGTTATATAATTGATATTTCTGTGTATTATTCACTGATATTTCCGTGTTAGAGGTTCTATTAGAGGTCAAATGGGATACAGTTTTGGTAGGCCCCGGGCTGTAAAAACGTGTAGTTGATTAATCATTTAAAAATTGTGGCTGTTTTAATACGCAATATGCGTTTATAATTTCATATTTTAGTTTAAAACGTGTCCCTAATTTATTTTACGTTGATGGAAATGTAAGTAACAACGCTTGAAACTTATTTACTTTAACTTTCACCAACAGTAACCACTTTTATGTTTTGTCACGACGCTAAATTGTATCAAAATTATCTGGCTGAATATAACTAATCCTATAGAGACGTATCATGTCTAAAGAGCAAAGGCGTATATATTAAAAAGCTGCACGACCTTCCTAGAGTTAAGTTTTCGTGACGTGGCCTTCAGAAACGAGAGTTTCATTCAAAAGAGGACAATTTACGTGTTGCTAGGTAAATTTTCTACAAAAATTGTAAGCGATATAGTTGGCTTTTTCGTTAAAAGGGAAAATTTAACTTATTCATAATTTACAGTTATTGTCAGCTGATTTATACAGCGTGGAAATAGAAAGCACGTGATGTTGTCACTTTCGGCCAAAATTGGTGAAAATACTGGCTTAATGTATTAGTGTTTTGCTAAAATCAGATTATGCAGAGAATTTTTTGATTGTTATTGAAGTTTTACTTTGAATTATACATTTAAATAACTTGGTTTGAAGTACAGTCACACAGAGATTAAAAACCAGTTAATGTGCAATTAAAGAACATTATACTCAATAAAAATATTGCAATGAATGATTTCAATTTCATTCGAGAATATAATATGTATAAAGTACCATTTGTCACGTTTGAGTAATTTTTCCACAAATAATTTTTACAGAAATACTATTTTTGTTGACGTATAATTAATACTGAATTTATTTATTCATAATTTGCAAATTTATTATTCACTATGTTACCCTAATTAAGAGTAGCTGTAAAAAAACGTAACTGCATGTTTAGGTGTTTCGTAACATATACATTGTAATATTAGCGTGTATTTTGAATAGTGATATATAATCGACAACGAATTTAGAAATGAGTGTATCAAACATTTTTGAAATGAGAAGTCCAATCGATTAATAAACTTTAAATTATTCAATTTTGAATCGATTATCAAGATTTTTTTAATGAAAAAAATCTTCTTAATAATTTTTATCCTAATAATTTTTAATTGATGCAACCGGGGTTTTAATATTGTAGACAGATTTAAAAACATTTCTTGTTTGTTTCTGTAAATTAGATTTAAGTTGAAATTTCAGAATACTAAATAAATTTACTTCTAAAAGTATCTTTGATAGATTTTTGTATTTTCTGATATGTTTTTGGGCTGCAAGAGATTGCTCGCATAAAAATTTATTAAAAATAATCGGTTACCTGCTCGCATTTATTTCATTTATTTGTATTTAATTCTTTATTTGTTTACTAATTGTTTGCTAATGTTTTTAAATTTTTTCATATTTATGTTTTTGACTAAATTAGTTCAAATTCCAATATTTTTGTATGATTGTAAGCATAAAACTTCTGATATATGCAAATAAATTACCTTTAGGAAATAAATCAACAACTGGACGGCCCAAACCTTCTCTATTTTATTAATAAATTTAATATAGGTATTACGACTATTACTCCGTATAAAATAATCTCTTATGTTTTTCCTTTAAGTGAATACGCTTGTACAATATTCATTTACTAAAACTAAACATCAATTCTTCGACACGTTTTCAGCTGACCGCGCTTGCAAAGCTTATTTAAGCTCCAAAATTTGAGCTTATTGCGAAGTAAATTCGACCTCTTTCGGTAATCAACTCGACAGTGTCATGGGACATTCTGCGGGATAAGTTGAATACTCATACGCGCATATGGCGTTGGTTTAAATGGAATAGTTTTAGAGTTGAATCTTCGATTTGTAATAGTAGCAGAGAAATTGTTAATGTATCGTATACAACGGTGCCTACCAGATTGAATGCAGTTGATTGAGCAAAAGTGGAAATACTTATTCTAGGTGTGTTCTGATCTGATTTAAAATTTTCCAAAAGAAAACGTTTTTCATATTTAGACTGTTTTCAATCGGATAACTATTTACTTTGCTATACAATTTATAACAGTTTGAGGCCTGTTCCAAAGTTTGATTCTGAAAAATGCAGTATGCACGTACTTGATTTCTTATAAATTTTTATCATACAATGTATAAATATATATATATATATATATATATATATATATATATATATATATACTTATATTTAAAAAATTTAAAGCACAATTTTACCTCGGAGTCTTTCGTTAATATTTTCTATGATTCTTCGAAAACAAAATAATAATTAAATGAGGTTTGTATATCGCAAAGGCGATAAAGAAAAAGATTTTTTTTAATTAAAAACTTGAAAAACGCTTTATTAAATGTCTAAACATTTGAAGGATATTATACAGGGCATTTTTGAAAGGTTTAATTTTGTTTATTTTTACATATATTCCAAGAAATTTTTCATTTATATACTTCTCTATACAACTCGGAAGAAATATATATATATATACATTGGTAAGTAATTTAAGAGCTATTCACATCAACAAAACATTGTAGGTATTCATGAAGTAGATTTTTATTAAAATATGTTTTTAATGAAATAACTACACTAATCAAAACTGATTACTTAACTTTTTTAAATATAACTGTATTCAAATGAAGAGAGGAACTTTCATTCATTTAAGACGCGTAATAATTTCATACGTTTAATTATTTCTTAAATGAATATATTCTTCTAATTACAAAAACGTGAGGAAAAAACTATTGCATATCCTCTCTTTTATTTGAACGGACACGGACAGTGAAAGACCACTGAATTTAAATTGAAAAGCTAAAATTTATGCACGCCAATGAAACATTTTCATTTTTCCGCGAAACGCGAGGATTTCTACCTGTATTTCCGCTTGCACTTTGCTTCCGTTTGTTTGTGAAACATTTTAAAATGGTAATTTTTTTTGTTATTCTTCTGTGTCGACCAGATATCTATATATTTTAAGCCTCGCTTAATGTTTTGCACAGAGATTAAATGTTTGAAACAACTTTAGTTTCACACATTTGTTAATGAGATCTTTATGCTTAACGATCAAACCTTAAGTAAATATGGGAATTGTTTTTAAATTGAAAAATAGTAGCATGTTTAGGTTATTTTTTAGTGAATTCAAATAGAAACAGGTCCTTATTTCTAATGCCTATATTTCCTTATATCTTCGACGTTCGTCAACCAATTTGGAAGATGGTTTTTTATTTGATAGAGTATCTCTAGCATGGTTTTATCAAAACTTGGTTAGAAACTGACTATGGAAATTAAAGTATGCAACACACGCATATATGTATGTAAATACATATTAATTAAATGTCGCAAACTTCCCTTCCGATTTCAATAAATGTGATATTACTGACATCGAATTCATTGTAACTTTGTGGCATTACAAGAAATTTAGTATATCATTGGTACTAAAAATGAAAAAACTACAGAATCAAAAACGCACTGAAAAGTATAAAGTAATGAAAATAAGAGTACTCAGTTGGAAATTTCGTGATGTAATATCGTTATTGAACTAATTCCTCAAATACAATATCAACAATATAAAATAAAAAAACCAGCTTATAACATATAACTATTTTTGTATTCCTCATAACAAGCCCTTTTAAATGATATAAACAAATTGTTTTTTAAATTTAGCATTTTATTTACATCCCTGTACTGCTTCTATATACATTTTCAAAATGTTAGTTACAGTGAAAGATATATGGGTTAACATGATGTATTACTATTAAAACATCAAGTTTCTACACCCCATAATTTCTGAGAAAAAACGACAGTGATAGATGAACCGATAGACAGATCCCTGAATGATCTTATAAACGTTCTGTTTTTCAATTTGAAGTAGTGAAACTTAACTAGATAGTTCTAGAAAATCCTAGTTCACGTTTAGAGCGGCTGCTAAAGCAAGCATAACATTTCGAAATAGGAAACAGAATGAAACGAAACTGTGGAACAAAACATATGAAATGTTCTGCATATAAAACTCTTATTTATAAAATGCTTAAGCCAATTTTAAACCTTAAACATAATTTCTGTTGATATATTTTATGATACAGGTAATTTAAATATTCGGAACTTTATTTGTTCTGCCTAACATTTCCATCTGAATGTTTTTGAATGTTAACTATGGAAATAAAGACGGGTTAGTAAGCATTACCAAGTAATAGAGTTTTTTCGTCAAACTGTTTTTCAAAAAAGTGACAAGTTGTCTCAGACTGGTAATCGGTTATTGAATAATCCAATAGGGTTTATGTTTTTTTTGCTTAAAAGAACCAAACTTTACAAAATTAATATACTTGTGCATGTAAGATTTCGAAAAATCTATAGGACATCACACACATAGACACACGTTATAAGCGAGATAATAAGCATTAAAATTATGTGAGTAATTTTACGGAGCTAAATTTTAACGTGGTCAATATTTTATTTTTTAATATTTTATTTAAATAACACACGAATAATTACAAAGCAATCAATAAAGTTAATAAACAAGCTCAATAGCGCTATTTAAGCTATATACGTATATACGTTTTATGCACTATATATGTTAGTGATATTGGCAAAAATTGTTAAGCATCATGCCCTTTTTTTATTCATTGTCATATTGCACATTAGGGTTTTTCTTTCGTCCTTGATATTTCTTCCCGAAGACTTACATTAATAAAATAATAAATTATTCCCTTTATGGTATTTATTATTTCGTAAGTTAAAGCGAGGGTTTATGGTTGTATTTCTATGGTTGTTTTTTTTAATATATTTAAATAAAATTATGATGTTAATTATTTTAAAATAGTCCCTTAATAAGTTTTCCTTCCTTCATAGGATTTCATCTATATGTATAATATAGTACAAGTGTTTGTTCTAGTTGTTAACAAACAACGCTATGACTTACGAGATATATCTCCACAATATGAATATAGAATGTCAATTCATTAAACATTATCACACTCAGATCTTGCATAGAGGTTACTTAAGTTAAAAATGGGCTAAAATGTTAATAATAATATAAAAGTAAGTTGTGAAAACGAATGTACATTTGCATGTGTAATCAATATACTTGATACGAATCTATGACATGCCCTGAGTGAGCGCAGTACGAACAGTTAATTGTTGATAATTTAAAATGTTTGAAAAAATTATTTTACACAACATTTATTTACAATAAAACAATTTTACAGGTAATTACCATAAAAAGCAATAACACCAAAACTGTAAAAGTTATAAAAACAAAAAATAAATTAACTTAACAAACTTATCCTGACGTAGAGCGAACGCTTATAACACAAAGCCCCAAAAGTGAAGCTTGCAGAAACATTAAACGTAAAAAGGCTCGTTGTTTCCACGAATTTTTTCCACCCAATTAGCAGGTGTTGGAAAATATTTGTATCAGTCTAGGTAAATTAATTATTTAATTCGTAAGCAATTTGTATGCTAACTGCCAAGATGTATGAATAATGTTTATCTAGAATTTAACATATATTCGTTCGTTATATTGTAGAATTGTAATATGTAAGCATGCAATGTGTGGTATATATATATATATATATATATATATATATATATATATATATATATATATATATATATATATGTATATAAATATGATTATAATATAATAAATATGATTTGCGAACCCAATTTTCATAAATATGACACTATTTGTCTAGTTTTATTTCCTTCCTAGCTAGTGAAATCCTCCACGTATATTATAAAAATGTAAAAAATTATTGTGTTTTTCTTCCACCATCGGTTTGTTTAAATATATCGGCATTCTTAAGCCATTGGTTTATTTAAATATATCGCCAGAAGGGATTATTATAATCACACGTATTGAATGACTGTTATTTCATTACATACCTAAAGCGTATTATGTTAAAAGCAATAGAAATTCATAACATAATTGACGTAGTAATTTCTTTAATAATATATTAGGATATATAAATATATGTTATTCAGATACGCAGAAAAAAGATCAATTGATTTCACAATTAAATTAAACTACGTGATTATTTCTACTTTATTTAAATTCTTTATCACGACCTAGGTTTCATTGTTTTACAATATCTTCGGGTTGTTTCATTTAATTGTGAATAATTAATTTCTACAAAATTAACGCCAAATTTATTCAACAATTGATTTCAATCAAATAAATTGATTTGGATAAAATAATATATATAGTATTGAATGATATAAGTGATTGTGAATATAAGTAATGTGATAAAAATATAATGCTGTAAAAATAATTATTAAACCAAACCAATTTAGCTGTTTTTCACACATTTTAAACGATCATAAAGTTTAATGAAAATATTAATGTCAATGTTAATAAAAAAATTTAGTAAATCGTAAATTTAGCCTAATTAAATTTGAAACACACGTCTTTTAAATTGTAAAATTAAGTTTTATCCTTAAGATAACGAAAAAATATTGCTAAATGAGTATGAAAATATTTTTTCGTTACGTTAAGGTTAAAACTTAGCTTTACAATTTAAAGGACGTGCTGTGTTATGACAGTAACATTTCAATAACTTTTTTCTCACCTTCAAGAGAAAAAAGATTATGTTACACTTTGGTCTAAATAAAATCTTTCTATGTAAGATGGATTACGATGTACTAAGTGTATCAGTAAATTATATAAGAACTTTCTACAGTTTGATAGGTCAGTTGTGTTTTCATTTCATGTTGTCTTTTAACGTATTGTTAATCTCTTTGAACTTATTAAAAGCAGGTTAAAGCCTAACGATCGGCAGTAAAGAAAGCAACATCCGCGGTCATTCACCAGTGAAAAACATTTTAAATAATTTTGAAAGCTAACGAAAAGTATATAATTGGTCATTTATCTAAATGTCATACATATTTCAAATATTCGTAATTCTTTTTTAGGGTTACTTATCTCAAAAAGAAAAAAAAAACAGAACATTTCTACGATAACTCTTGTTAATTTAAAAAAAAAATTGTATAAACGTTTTAGGGGGTACAAATAAAGACATCAAATTTTCGTTTTAGTTTCATGTATTGTTTGGGTATTATTTGAGGGAAATGAAATAGTTGAATTTACAATAATTCCAAAAAGAATACTTTAGAATTTTTTTAAAGGCAGTTCAGGAGATAACTTTTGAGAATGTCTCTCAAAAATATTTGTTGCGTCTATCTTAGAAACTATTACAGTTAAAATTATGAATAAAACAGTGTCATTAGAAGTTTCCTTTGATGTGAAGGATATGCCACGATAACTCAAGAGAATCGAATCACGACAATTGTCAGTTGAAAACCCGATTGCTCTTTCTCGACAGGTCGATCCTGTGATAAACCCATACAATAATAAGTCCTAAACCCATGCGATAATAACAAAAAATGAAATGGAAGCTGCTGGTCGGTCTACTTTAGGCTGGTCATGGTTAAGGTGGTATTTTCATAGCGGGTAAAAATAACACAGTAGCCATCACTCCAACTTGGTTTTCTTCTGATGAATATGGAAAAAATAAATAATGATTCTATATCTCATAGCTTTTGAGAAATTTTTTTCATTTGTGAAAAATATGTGTTAGTACAGGTTACAGGGTAAAAAATTGAATTAATGTTTGTAAATAGTTTAATGGAAAAACAATTTTTATAAGGAGAATTCATGAAGTCAATATCAAGGTAAACATCAATCGCACAGCAGAAAAGTAAGAATAAGGAAAAAGTTTGTAAATAAATTTACATTTATTACTACAAAATATAGCTTTTATTATAGATCAAAATACCAAAGAGATTCGATAAAACTCCTAAGCAACTCATAGTTAGAAATAATATCTACTGTTAAAAGTAATTCTACTCTGCAGGGAAATAAACTACATAGAGCTAATAATTATTAAGGAATATAACAATAATTAAGAAAATCCCATAAATGATTAAATGAAACTAACAAAGATTATGTCTTTGGCTTATGCTGGCGTAAGTGATTAGTTAAATAAAATTTACATAGTAAGCTTTCATGACAGAAAATAATTTGTGAAAGTAGTTCGTGTAAAAATTATTGAATTTTTTGTATAAAAAAAAGTTTTCCGATAATTTTATAGAAATATTTGGGTTGATGTGGTTTTTCAAGTTTAAATATGCTGCACGCTTACAACTCAACATAATAACCATATCGAACATTCAATAATTACAGCTAGGAAATTTGTACAATTAGTATCTGCCGAGTACATATACAATATCCGAGATTTTATGTGCGAAAGAAGGCAAATAACGATGTCTACGCTCATGCTTCTGCACACAATCAGATTGCTCAATTAAGTACCACTCCCTTTCTCTTTCCTCTCCCATTTTCTCTTTTACATCTGGCCATGTCTATTCCACCACTCTAAATGTGGATAAAAAATTAAATTGGATGTTTTAAAGTACACGTAGAGCTATCTACTGATACCAATAGATACAGTGAACATTTATGTAATCGTTCTGCATCGATTAGCTAGGTACTTCTTGGTTGTAATGGAACATAAATAAATTTTTGAGAATATTAAATTCTTCTGATTGAGCGAACTGATTCCGATGAAATTACAAGTAAACATTATTTCTCGTGAACTCTTATGATTCTCAAAAAAGTATCATCTGAATTGGGTTAGTAGCTTTTACCAAAACCGTATTAAATAAAACTGAAATAGAAACAAAAACTCTAGTGTATCGGAGGAATTGTAGATATATTACGTTTGATTAAACGTTTCCAAGTGAATTCACGTTTTAAAGCTCATTTTAAGCGGATTTCAGGTACAGTTTAATGAATATTAATGTCTTAACTAAATGTTGCTTAATTACTATTTAAGGATTAAATATTCAGTAAGATTATTTGAATAGATGGGGATATTTGTATTATTGAATTAATATAGATGCTATCATCTGCACTTTAATATGATTTTTTCATGTTTTAATATAAGATCAATTTAGGTGGCAGCAGGCACTTAGTTACTGACGACTATTTTATGTACACATCGAAACTCTTGATTTTCTAGTTACGATAAGCCGATATTATACATATATATATATATATATATATATATATATATATATATATATATATATATATATATGGATATATATATATATATATATATATATATATACATATATTACTTTTCATTTTTTTTATTAATAATATTTTTTACATTCATTTAGATGTGTAGCCGGGCTGAAACGATTTGAAGTGTATTGCAGTCTCAATGTTGTCTAACTATGTTATGTCTAGAAGATATTAAGTGTGGATGACGATATTATGTTTAGTTGTTCATTTAATATATTAACGTTGGTGTCTCTTTTGTGTCTGTTTATTTCTAATGTCTCTAGGATATTAAGTTTATTGCCTTGTGTATTTATTTGTAATATATAGGAAACATCATCGTAATGAGGATTATGTTTTTTTTCAATGAGGTGTTTTGCAAAGTGAGATGTGTTTGTTATTTCGCCCGCTGGCAATGTGTTCTTTGTTTATGGTAGTAAAATCTCTTCCTGTTTGACCTATGTATACGCTATTACAGTTGTTACATTTAAGTTTATAAGTACCACTCTTTTTATGTTTATCTATTTTTTCTTTATTATTAATAAGGGTTTTAGCTAAGTTATTCAAAGTACTATATGAACATATGATATTATTTATATTTTTATTATTACTTAAGAATTTTCCTAGTTTAACCTGGGTATGGGATGGATTTATAGTAAATTTTATTTCTATTTGGTAGGACCGGGTATATTGCTTGGATTAGCATTTTTCGTAATTTATTTTGGTACAGTTTTATGTAAATTGATGGATTATAATTATTGTTCGCGGCGATTTATTTTATGGTATTTATTTCTTTACGTAAATTCGGTTTTTCTAGTGAGATGGTTAACGCTCTATGAATCATCGAATGAAAGGCTGCTAACTTATGGCCCATATGTTAGCAGCCTTTCATTTTTGTGAATGATGTTCAAGGATGTTGTGAATAATAATTAATGATGGAGTCGGTAAATATATCTTTTCTAAATATACTAAATTTGTGTTTATTATTTTAACATTCTAATGTGATGTCTATATAGTATAGTTTATTATTGGATTCACTTCCAAAGTGAATTTTATATTGTTGTGTAGGGATTTGGCAAAGTTAACAAACTGATCTAACAGTTGTTGTGTACCTTTCCAGCAGATAAGGATGTGGTCTACGTATCTACAATAATATACTACATTGGTCCATTGGAACATTGTTTTGGTCGACCAATGTTAAAAAAAATTAATTTATTACCCTCACTAAAATTCTTGTATGTTGTATAACTTCCGAAAGAATAATAAAAACTACACCGCTCCTTTACAATAAACTCTCTAAAGTAAACAGTGGGAAAACCCGCACAAACCCGGCTTCCGCTATTGTTTTGTGAAATATATAAATACTGTTTTAAATTTCTAAAAGTTAATCTTTGCTAATAGACCCACCAGAAGATGGTGTAATACAATGAAACTTAAGAAATTAAAGAAAGTAGAAATAATACTACATCACGTAGTTTCATTTAATTGTGAACAATGAATTTCTACAAAATTAATGCCAAATGTATTCAAATTAATCACTATTATTAGTAACAAAACGTGTTTATCCTACGTGCTCATATAATTCGCAACTGACTTGAATTTTTTTTATAAATAATTACATTTAATTAAATACTGAGATCGAACTAATTAAATAAGGATTATATATAAATTTGGTTTTCATGTATTCTTTTGTCATTTATATACACTCCACAAATTATGGGTGAGTTTATCAGAAGGGATATATAAACATGATTCTGAATAGCTCCATGTTAAATTATTGCGTGATACTAACGTTGTCAAAAGAATCCAGTGATATTTAAAATTGACTTATTTATCTTGTGTACTCATATTATTTGCAAACGCTCATGTAAATGATTTAAGGCAAAATTGCAAAAATTTTCAATAATTAACGGTCTGAAATTTTATCATTTTAATACGGTATTTATAATTCAGAAATTATTATTATTTAATTCAATAGTTGCATTTTAATGTTTCGAAGTAAAGACCGACAAGACAAGATACAGATGCAGTATAACGTCGTATTACGAAGACATTATTTGAGCTGAAACAACACAAATTTCACACTGTAGATATGTTAAATATATATTCAACCTCAAAACTATCCCATGTTAAGCTCAATGCTCCCTCTATTGAATACGCCTCTATATAATACTCTCTGCGCTCCCTGAAATCTGCGTCTTGTACTGTGATATCGTTCATACTAATTCTGCTATGATTCTGAACATAATATTCTATGGCCATTTACTGTATTCCCTAAAGAAACTCTTAGCCAACCAAAAACCTGTGCAAATTATGAAAAACTAGGGTTGGTAACAGTTTACCATCTAAATCTTCCAATTTTTTAGACTTTCACCATATTTTTATTAAAAATTTGTAGATGAAAAACAATTATAATAACTCTAAAAAGTTTAACTGAACTACTATATACCTCTAGATGTTTATACTATTACATATAAATACTTCTAAAAAGTTTAACTGAACTACTATACACCTCTAAATATTTATACTATTACATATAAATACCTCTAAAAAGTTTAACTGAACTACTATATACCTTTAAATGTTTATATTATATTGCATAAGCGTGTACAGAATCCTCGCAATGCGATTAAGAACTAATAAGTTTTTGAAGAATGTTTAAACCAAATTAATGTTAAATAGTTAAAGTGTTAACAAATAAGTATTTAAAACAATATTTTTTTGTATTAATACTTAAGCAAATTTAAAAATTTTGTTTAATAATGTAATTTAATTCAATTGCATATTTGGTTCAAAGTTACCGATTATAGTAATAATAGACTGCAGATATTAAAATATATATTCAACACGGATTATTATAATAATATCACAAATATCACTAAAATTAATTGCCAATATAAATGGCTTAATTTAATTTTTTTCGTACATTGTCTGCAATGTCACCAACAAATCGGTGTCATAGACCGTATTTTATGGATGTTTCCTTTACTTTTTGGCGTATGTCGTTACGAATGTCTCCTTTATTTCAGTATGAAAAGTAATTCTCTGATAGTTTTTAGAAAAGTTGTTTTAAATATAAACTATCTGATCACGGTTTCTTGAGTAAATCACTCTGCCTTTTTCTTTTTTCCTACCTTTAATTTACTCCCCTTCATAATATTAAATAATTTTCAATGCTTCGTGAAACTATTCAAATAAATTCATGATGCACTGAATATTACTTTTTCAGCTTTTATAACAATTACTCGAACCCAAATAGTTTGAGTGATACATACGCAATAAATTATTTCAATAGACACCACTTTCTTGTCTAACTTGCTGAATAGGACTAGCTACACCAGAAAATGATACTATTCTCAACGGTAGTAATTGGGTGCTCTACAATTGAAAGAGTCAACTCCGAGAAAGAATCAACTCCATCGTCCAACTCAAAAAGAGTCATTTCCAGGTTTTCGTGATATTACTCTCAAAGCTAATTATTCGGCGCTAATAGATAATGAATAATACGTCTTTCAAAGCGAGTAAAAATATTCTTATATAAGTATTGCATTGTATCTAGGTGCAGTCGCCTTCTTCCCTGATAAACATTCCACCTGTGGAATAAAAAAATAATTTTTCAAAAATGTTTGGTGAACAGTTATAAAGATATAATGTCTTATCCCTTTCATACAGAGTTTTGTTATACTGCTGCAAATATTGTTTTCACGTCATCATATTACTTAACACCGTAAGCAATATTATATAGAAGACTACTTTGTGGGTAATCATGATGAACAGTAACTAAATGCAATAGTCGTTGAGCAGTCTTCACTCTATAACAAACTTATTTATTTGCAACAATTATAATATATTTTTGTAGGAAGGAAATTTTTATTAAAAAATCTTCTCTTAAATTTTATAAGTATTTGTTTACTATTTGTAGCATAATTTTAGAATATGCCATGTTACCTACTGGTCAATGAGGTTTAAGATTTATTTCCATCACCTTCTATTCTTTTTTTATATTTTAATAATCTTAATGAATTGCACCATATTCACACAGGCTAGTAGTATCTATTAACAACCGCTCCTGTGTGCCGCATGACGTCACAATACCGACCAAGAATCATAGACTTTTCTCCATAGGGGTATTCCATTATGGGTAGGATTTCTGTAAGGTTTTGGTTAACTTCTATAAACTTTTTATATTTTCCTCAATAAATCTAGAACATTTCAGTTTATATATAAATGTATATCATTTATGAATGTATATCATTTTATACGAATTATTTGGGTGTTAAGTATTGAAAGCGGGTTTATATCGTCAGTCCGAGACTTTACTGGAACACTTTAAGATTAACTACAACATTCAGCTATAAGTCAAACGATTTTACGTAAGTGTCACACACAAGTTACATTACATATAAACTACCAAGTGAATCATGAGTTGTATCTGTTGATATTGTAAAACAAAATAACTATATTTTATTTGAGCTAAATAATGAATAATATATATTTTATGTAAATAAATTTACAAAACATTTTAGTTTGTATGACTGAGTGAACTCAGATAGTAGCAGTGCCTTCAACCAAACATCCAAGAATGAACTGACATTAATATTATACGCTAGCTGTCAAATTAGCGGCTCAATTATTAAACCCGCCATCAGCCAAGTGTTTCCTTGATATGCGTTGCGCATACTGAAGCCCACCGTTCCTCACTCCGGAAGGCTTTAATTTCGGTATATATGTATTGTATGCCAAATTTTAAAACTCGTACCTTACTTTCTGCTGGACACAAGAAGTGTCTAATTAAATAATAAGGTGTGTTGTGTCATGTGTGTAATACAATTAAAAAAAAAGCTTAATAGCTAAATTGTGTTATATCCATAATGTTAATATAAAAAGAGTTTTTAAGTTAAGGTATGTCATATGTGTAATGTAATCCTCAAATATAGCTCAACTATTAAGGTGTTTTGTCTAATATAAACCCGAAAGAGAGCTGGTTTAAATTGCTTATTACCGAAATAGTTTTTGCTATAATCATATTAAAAAATCTTCAACCAATTTTTGTTAATAGTATTTGCTTTGATATATAATGAGCTTAAACAAAATATAGAAGTAATGCAAACCCACACTTCTGCAAATACAACTGCTGGATGAAATTCAAAATAATGTTCTAGATGATTACTACAACCAATTTACTCATTACGATGTTTAATCACTTTAGAGGATTTTTTTATTTATGGTGCTTATAAGGTTTTAGGAGCTAATGTGCTTGATTAAAATTTAAAAAAAAGAGGTCCTTTTGCAAATATTCAGATGGAGGGTGATATTCAAAATTGAAACGACATAATTTGTAATAACGTGGAAGAAGAGCAAACCAACCCAACGAGTGAAATTAAAAACAAGACACCAAAACCTGCTTGCAGAGAAAAGTGTCAAATTAAGTATTCATAAAAAATTGATGATGAACAATGACTTTCCACATTTAGTCATTTCTGGAGACTAGGTGAATTATGTAGACAGTGTAATTTTTTTGTATGTTAGAAAGAAGTGAAACTTTTTTACATAATTAGTATAGTACATAATCTTGTAGCTCGGTATAGTTATTTTATACCAAACTTTGTAAACGTTTCTTCTTGATTTTTTGGATAGTGATCATATATTTTTTAACTGTAGGCAAGACATCTACTTTAACTAATCAAATTCAGATGATTTAAGTTTTAGTTGATATAGTCAAGGATGGAGTGCATGAACATATTAATTCATGTCCTACAATAGAGTCGTACTATTTTGGAACAAGCACAAACAAATACTATGACGATATTAATCCATGTCCTACAATAAAGTCTTACTTTTTCCGAACAAGCACAAACAAATAATATGACCATATTAAATCATGTCCTAAAATAGAGTCTTACTATTTTCGAACAAGCACAAACAAATACTATGACCATATTAATTCATGTCCTAAAATAGAGTCTTACTATTTTCGAACAAGCACAAACAAATATTATGAACATATTAATTCATGTCCTACAGTAGAATAGTACTATTATTGAACAATCATGAACAAATACTGGACGGTGATCTAAATTTATGGATAATTTATCTACAGTAAAATAATTGGTGTGCTTTCAATGGACAACATTTGACAGAGAAAGGAACTGAACATATTTTTACAACGGAGCACACAATATGTTCCTACAGGCTTAAAGATGATCAGCATGCATTGTATTGCTCATATAATAGCTTGATACTTAAAGACAAGATATAAATAGTGGTTAGCAATTAAACTCATCAACAATGAAAAAATGAAAAGAATGGACATATAAAAATTAAAGGAATGGAATAGAATGGATATAGAATTATGTGAACAGCATAATAATAAAATAATTTGTTGCTTCGTCATGCAGGCGGTCTTACAAACTCCAGCGGGGAATGATACTGTTTTTGGTGAATGCAACTGCAGCGGGGAATGATAACTACACTGTATGCCACATAAAAAAAATAAAACAAAACTCGGCTATTTGACGGAGAATTTACGGGAACAAAAGGTTACGATGAAATGAGAGGTTATATGATTCAATTCCTAAAAGAGTTTTTCTCGGGATAACAGTATATTCTACACAGATAATTGTTCTGTACAAAACAAAAATAAATATTTCTTGGCTCTGTGTACTATTAAGCGATGCATGCTTTTAAAGTTAATTAAATTACCTACAAATATTTCATTATGGGTCACACACATAGAACGAGGAAGTTAGTGTCCTTTCTACAACAAAACAAAAAATCATGAATTTAATAAAATAGATCAGTTTTTGTACTATCCCCATGGAAATCAACAATAAATTGCACCAGAAAAAAGGAAATCTTTATTAGTTCCATTATTTGGACTTTATTGACATTCTGAATATAACGGAATTAGTAAAACAATTTAGCAAACATTTTACGATAAATATGACAAGTGAGGGAATTGTGTGGAATGACATAAAAATGCTAATTCAATCAGGCAATTCAAACTTAATATACTATTTGAATACTTCTCTTCCGGATAGTACTATAAAATCCTTTGACGTTCATCATCAGATGAAAATGCAGGATAATCGTGAATTAATTTTGATTTAGTTTCCCACAACTAAATGAAACTACGTGATGTAGTATTATTTATAATTTATGCAACACATGTTGTCATACGACGAAACTTAGGCCGTGGTAAAGAATTTAAATAAAGTATAAATAATACTACATCACGTAGTTTCATTTAGTTGCGAAAAATTTAATTATAAAGAACTTCTACAAAATTAACCCCAAATTAATTTTGACTAATAATTTTAGTAAAATCTCATCGTATAAAAATTTCATCTTTAAAAAAATATCCATTTTCCTATGTGAATCAAAAGTCATTCTTTATATATTCTAAGGGTGTATTGAAAACAGCACGCTAAAACTAAGAATAATTAAATAAGGTAATTAATTTAAGAACTTTACTAAATTTACATATTATAGTACATCTGGAAATGTAAGATCTTCTACTAGCAAGACCACGGTGACAGGTTTGAATGTTAATCGGCAAAAAGTTACATTTTCGTTTTTTGTTACATACGTTATTCACAAGGAGAACTACGAAAAAATAATGAATGAACATATGTCAAAAGCCAAGAATGGAATTAGAATGGAATTAAATATATTTACCGATCGAACTTTGAAGATATTTAAACTAAAGATAGTTAGAAAAATTGCGAACGGTGTGGACTCTATGTTCACATATTGTGATATTTACCAAGATAAAAGGGCCTCCATTTGCTCTAGAAAGCAAATGGAGGCCCCTTTTAAATGAAAAACCTTATAAATTCTAAACAAAAATAAAACTTTGACTCAACTTTAAAAAAACATAGAAGTCCTAGATACTTATCCATAAATGAAAAAATATATAACTTTATGCGGAAACATGAATTGATGAGAATCAATTTTTATAAATTTTAGGTTCCATAGCCAAACTAGGAGCCTTTATAATTTCAGTATATCAATCTATTTATCCGTCTGTATATTACAATTATTTTACTTCCATACTATTAGTGCTACAAAGCTATAAAATATATGTATTTATAATGCCAACAAAGTTACGAAATAAAATCTTTTAAAAAACCTCTTTTCGGGTTCCTTCCCTACATATAAATTGGAGGTGATTTTTTTTATTTACAGATTCCTTTTCTTAGAGTATCGGTGAATGGGGCTTCCGAAAAGCATTGGAAGTATCCCATGATTACATTTTCGACTCACAGCGCGTTTAGGAAATATTAAATTTTAAAATGTTCATTTCACCGGTTAAATCACCATCTTTATAACCGAATGTATTCACAATAGTAGTACACAATGAAATTAAAAGGAAAATTTTCACAGGTCAGTAGGATCTATTAGTATAAGAATAATAGTACATAAATTTATGAGATGTATTTGGGTCTGTAAAAAGTTCATGAAAACTCCATATAAATAATTTAAATCAACTCCAAGTAGTAACTTTGTATTTTAATATTTATGTTATGTTTATGAAAATGTACTAGTCAATATATTTAAGTATTTAAATGGACCCCAAAAATAACATTTATATACGTAATACTTTACAAGAGTTCGCGAAGGTTGTAGAAAAATTTAACAATTATCGCGAAGAATTAAATTTTTGAAATGTGCACCATGTTTAATGCTTGTGAAAAATATATTTATAATCAATATATTTACGTAGTAAAAAATTTGTATTTGTAAAAAGTTTAATAAGAACACTATGTACCCTTAAATATTTATATTTGCCTAAGTACGTACATAACTTTCGTGGCGCAAGTTATACTCGCACATAATAAGGTATTTAGTCGATAGTGAAACTTTAATACTACAGCATTGACGTTTTAACGTACAAAAGAAGAATGTTTTTAATGAATGTGACAAAAAGTTTATCATAACTTATATATAGTGGTTATAATATTATTAAAGACAATTTCATTTCATTTGAGAAAAAATAAATAGAATAATTTCCCCGACAAAACTAGATCCATATAAAAGTTTAATGAAAGTTAAATGCGCTGTTATCAACATTTTAATTACACGCTTGACACCTATAAAAGAACCAAACATTATGTATATTTACTCGTAAAACCTCAGATTCGTGCTTCTACTTCCTATGAACGTCAATTTTGTTCTCCAGTTCAATAATAAAAAATATGACTTCACACTTCATTATTAAAAAAAGCCAAACATTACACATATTTACTTGTAAATGCTGAGATTATATATTTTGTGAAAGTATTTCCTATGAACGTACACTTATATTCTGCATTTAAACAATAAGCATCATAACTGCACATTTTACTCTTATAAAAAAGAATGAAGATTGAACATATTAACTTGTCTATACTGAGATTGTTTTGTTCCGTGCTCCTACTTCCTACGAACGCATACTTTTGTTCCCTAGTTTAATAATTATCAATATAACTATACAATTCACTCTTATAAAAAGAGACAAACATTACATATATTTAGTTGTAAATGCCGAGATGCCGTATAATTATGTGTACCTATTTCCTATGAACGTTCACTTCTGTTCCCAAATTTCATACAAAAAATTAAACTTCACACAAACTTACTTAAAAATGCTAAGTATAAGATATACTTTTTTTTGAGAAGTATAGGATATACTTTTGTATTGTTACTTCCATGAACGTACAGTTTTGTTGTCCAGTTCAATAATTATCAACAATATAACTACACACTTTACAGTTATATAAAGTACCAAATATTATGCACATTTGCATGAAAATACATACTACACACTTACTTACAAATGCTGACGTAGTATACTTCCGTGTTTCTATTTCCTATGACCATACATTTTCGTACATTCCTAGTAAATTTAAAAATCCGCACCATAAGTTTTGCCATACGTAAACGTTTAAGGGTATATACGAGATATCATATATTTAAAAAAAAAATTTTGATCTCCAGAAGATTTTGTCATACAACGAAACCTAGGTCGTGGCAAATAATTTAAATAAAGTAGAAATAATAATACATCACGTAGTTTCATCTAATTTTTGAAAAATAAAATTATAATGAATTTCTACAAAATTAATTCCAAAAATACACAATATGTAAATTTATTTTCATTATCTCAGAAACCTGTCTCATAAAGCTCATTCTATGTTTATAAATATTTTTATTATTTATGGAGATCAAATAGTAGAATAAAATATATTTAGTATAAGACAGATTTAAGTTTAAATATAGGTGAGCAAGGAAAACACTTGTTAATGTTTCCCACACCGTGTTTCATTTACTGTCATAATTCAATATTTTAATTAAATTATTTTCACCTGGATTTAATCAACGTGTCAAATGAGCCTGAAATGTTATTATCTTTAAATATCCGAATGCTTCATAAGTAACAAATGAATAATTCTAACCGCAAAGTGAGTTTTTCGTATGTTTGTCTTACTTTTATGCTACAACTACTTAAGCTATCTTAGTCAAATTTTAAACAACTGTAGCTTATGTTATGCAAATTTATACACTTAATAACTTTTATCCTGGAATAGAGCAGAATTTACTTTTTTGTAATAAAACAACCTGTCAAGTAAGAATGGAACTCGTAATAAGGGGATTACGTACACATTTTGGAATTTATTTACACTTAATGGTGCATAATATTCCTATTGAACTGTTTACAAAATTTTAACTTCTTAGAACAAAAGTATATTGCCTACTATATCTTTTACAGATGCATATTTGAAAAAAAAATTATGTGATATAACTACGAATTAACGGTCTTCGAATTTTTTTTTTTTTTATTGCTGTGAGACCTTGCTTCTTGCCAAATGTTATAATTCTAGTAATCTATAGGTTTTAATTCATTTGCTGGTGTCAAAATATTCGGCATAAATGGCCGTATTTTAAGTATTCTTCTTGATTGTATTGATATAGAAACTTTTTACAGCTCCAAGGACCTGTAGACTTAAGTAATTGACATTAATTTCAACCTGACACCTCCACGCGTTCCTGAGACAAAGGATCTTGACAGACTAGCAAAGGAACAGTGATGTGATTTTATGTACATCCTTTTTTCCTTTTGAGGTACGAAACCTTGAAAAGAGTAAAGAATTATTATTTCATTTCGTAGCAAGTCAATGATATCGTCTTTATATTACATATATTTGTCTTGATTTAAAAAAAAATTGATTAAGGACAAAACGACAAAATATTTATTTATTAAACAATATAAATAAGTTCCCAAATTTTTAAATTACCACTGCATTTTTCTTTCCCCTTTTCCATGAAAGTAAAGCCGCGAATCAAAGCTGTTATCCTATATAAGCAGAAAAAGCTATTTTTTTGTACATCTTCATACACATTACTTCATAGACAGTATTACAAATAATATGGTAAAATTATTACAAGGTAGAGCAAGTTAGAAAATAACCACACTTTTTGCTGCTTTCGAAATAACATTTGTAATAAATGTTTTTGATAACAGAATCACTGCAGTTGAGAAGAAATCCTGTACAAAGGATTTCGAACAATTCATTCTTTTCTTAATTTGATCCATTGTTTGACAAAAAATTATACATGACAAGAATAACAATCATTTCACTGCATCGTTCAGTTATTGAAAAAAAAACCTACGCCATAGACAAAAACCATTGGAAAGGTGACAATATTTAAAAAGTAAACATTTACTCTTAGATTCGATCTTTTTAATCGATAATTAATTTATTTAATTGTTGTTGGTGAATTTACCAATTGTTCCGATTTAGGGATAATGTTAAAAAAAATTTCTTGTCATTTCCGAATTAAGTTATGAAACTTTCCGATAAACGGCATAAAGCTAAGTTGTACAATAAATTTACTTTTGTATCGTACATTTTAATTATAATACATTGTTCCTTTTACATTTTTGAAATCACTCTAAATAAGACAAGTAGCAAAGATGTGAACTTAAACCATAGATATAAATTTCATATACTGAAATTAAAAAATAAAAACAAAAAACTGCGCTGTGTCTAAATATTGTTATCTCCCCATAGAAATATTTTACGAGACACAATAATTATATCGATAAAAAACATTACAACACCTTATATTGATAAACAAAAACATTGTCATACCTTTGGTCTTTGCGGTTAAATCCCTCTCGCCTCTCATCGCATCGCGAACTCTGCTTAGCAACAACATAATCCTCAAAAAGGTCTCTTTTCACACTAATTCCGAATGTATTGTCCATTATTTACGGCTCTTAAATCCTCTTAATATTTTTATTGCAAAAAAATTAAAAAAACCGGAATTGGCGGCTATTACGGTCAATAATTTCATTAATGAAATAAACGGATACATAATTAGGTCCAATAATTGACTTTGGAAGCTGTTTTATTTGGTAAAGGGAATATTTTTTAAAGGGACGAAAATTAGTACTCGACTGGTAATCTATTCAAATTTTTTCATTCAAGATTTAACTGATTCTTGGGACATGTGAAGATGAATATAATTTAAGTCTTCATTTACATATCTGCTTAAACTATAGGTGTTCTTGATAAATTTAGTTAATCTGTTTCTTTACTTAGGGAAAAGTGTTATTACAATGTTCTTCGTAATCCTTTTGATTCTTAATACTTCTCATTTACTTATTATATGACTCAAACCGAGAATTGAACGTAGTTTTTTGGAAATGTTTCGTAGTAGTTGGTTGATAAAAATAAAAAATTACAACGAATGTTTTATGGATTATTAAAAGTAACTTCCAAGACAGTTTAATTTAATTTCATTATTCCTAATTAAATACATTATATGAAATAAAATTACTTTCACATGCAACGATAATGGTCAAGTTTTTAATGGTCACGTGAAAAGTATTATTTATAGAATTATCTGTACAATAGTTTTGTCGAGTTTGTTAACTTAATAACTATATTTCAATAAAAATATACTTTAATAATTATACTGTATACCTTACTGTAGTTTATAGTATTTAAACACGAAACCATAATAGCCAATGTGTGCTATGTGAAATGATATTCATTTTTTGACTTGTTTCGATTTAAAACAATCGAATGACAGACGAAGTTAGGTTAACATGAATAACACATGTATTAATAAAAATATTTGGATTATAAAACGGAATTCAATATTTGTGTTATATCCACTAATAAAAAAATTAATTCTTTTGTTGTTCTTTTGTTTAACTATTAGCCGACTTTATGTTTTTTAACTATTAGGCGAATAAAAGGGCGAACTGTAATAAGTAAGTAAAAATAAACATGTCATATATTCCTGAACACTTGTTCTATTTTAAATTTCGTTGTAAGTGCATTTTAACTAAATTCAATTTTTTACAATATAAGAAATTGTAAAACCATACTAGTAATTTGTGTAAATAAAATTAGTATGTAATTTTATTTTAAAGTAAGCTATAAGCAGTCTCTATAACTATACAAAAACAGGTTTTTTACAAGTTTCTTTTTGTTCAACTAAGAAGCGGAAAACAGGTAAAATACATTTGTGCTTCTATTTTCAATCTTGTAACTTGCGTAAACTATATATTTAACTGTGTCACAAAAATTATTGACCAAAAGAATGATTCGTAGTTAAACCTCTTGCATATTACCAATTGTTGAAGCTTACAGTTAAAAATCCTGGAAAAGCTCGCGTTTAATTTTGAGAGCTTTTTGTTCCAATTTTACACCAATCACTCCATTTTTGTGTCAGAAATTACAAAGCATTCAGAAAATATACCTACATTTTATTGTTGTAAATATGGAAAATATTGTGTAATAAAAAAGCTCACAATACAGGTACAAAACATTATTCTACAACAGTAGAGAGTCGAGAGAGAATACCTTCAAATAAAATATATATGTGCATGTATATCTCGTAATAATTTGGTTTTGTCGTACAAGGTCGTAATTAAGGGTAATCATGAATTGAATATAAATTATTTATGTTATTATGGATATAGTGTTTATCATTACGCAGTGATGATTTTCACTCAGTCTTAGTAAACGCTCAAGTATAAATTTAATAAAAAACCTTTAAAATTTTGAAAAGAATCACCTGAAACGAAAATATATATATATACTCATTCATTTCTCTCAGAATAAAAGCACGTACATGCCCATAATTTAAACGTGGAAGTAAATAGCTAAAATTTATGCACACCAATGAAGAGTTTTCATTTTCCCACAAGTAGAGCTTTCCGCCTGCATTTCCATCTTCACTTCCGTTCTTTTTTACGGTATATTTAAAAGGTAATTTTTCCATCATTCGTCCCCTGTGGGCAAATACATTTTTACATTATGTTTTTACTTTGCGTTTCGTAGAGAAGTGGGATGTTTGAAACTAGTTTCTGCTATTCACTTAGTGTTCTTACTGTGTTCAAATTTTATTATATAAGTAGTTTGTTTTCACAAATTTACGCTTGTTTCTTTTAATTGATTGGAAATTTATACTATGTTGGTTGTTATATTTAAACTTACCTATATTATAGTCGTAAGTCTTTTTTTAATGAATCATTTATAAAATAATCGCCAATTCTACAAAGATCGGGTTATCAAAATGTTATATGATGAAAATATTAAGAGAATTTAAGAGATATAAATAACGGACAATACATTCGAATTTATTTTTGAACTTGAATATATTATAGTTTTTTTTAATATATCAATTATAAAATTCATCTAGAAATGAAAGATTCATTAAGTCACGTATGATTAAGTTTACTTGTGTAATCTCCAGCTGGCTATTAGGCTTTTATATGTTTGTGCATATTGTAACTGTTTATTTATTAATGTTTTTCTTTATGGTTATGTACACCTTTGCATATTTCAACTGACTCTGCGACTTTTAGTACTATATATTGAATCTGGTTATATGGCTTATATGAGACTTATTATTATATTTTACATATCTGTTTATCTACATGTTTATATTTGCATCTATGCATAGATTCTTGATATTAAATATTCACAATCTCACAACATAAATCAATTTCGTTAGATATATGCCAACGTAAAGACAAGTGCCATGAGAAAAATAATAGAAAAAGCATGATGTAGAAAAAAGTATGTTCATAACGTTATATTAATTTTTAGCTCAAATATTTACTGTAATATAATGTTTAATCATTGTTCGTGAGGTTTTCTTGTAATATAATGTTTCATTCTTGAAGCTATAAATTTAAAAGGATGTTTTAGTAAACCTATATAGTTATTTATAAATAAGGGTTTGTACACTCAAAAATGATACTTAATAACGAACATGGCTTACATTAAACTCCTTACTGAGCAGACAGAGAACACAGATTCGATAATTACTTTTTGCTTTTTAGTGCGATATTTTGTAAAAACGTGTTTTTTTTAGTTTTTTAAACTGTTAATTTGTTTTTACTTTTTTTAGTCTTATATTTTTGTGTTAACACTTCAAAAATGATTTTTTATTCCATTAAATTACTGTATTTCATCGGTTTCTGATATGTGTGCACAATTTTGAATACTTCTGACGTCTAGATGTGGATGCAAATTTAATTGTTTGTTTTAAGCTTAACAACATTTCTTATTTTATGAAATCATTGTATGGTCATCAGAACTGTATACAACTGCCAAGTTTCATGATGACACAGCAATTACAAAATGCTTGAAATTTAGTTTCACTGATTTCATTACAAAGTTTCTTATATACAAGTCGACCTAATAATATCGTGTTAAAAATGGTCATAACCAATCAATATGGCTATTCTATTAATCATTGGCCAAACATGAAACTCTAATAATTTTGTCATGTCCTTGTGTATGTCGGTCCCTCTGTCATACTTTTACAATTTCTACAGTTTTATACCAACCTGTTTGAAAGTTTTCAAATGCATGGGTCTGCAATCTGTATAAAAATTTCAATTAGATGCCTTATAATATTTTATGATTTCCGATGTGATTTTGCTTATGTTAAAAAAACTTTCAGTCATAAGTACAAACTAATATATTTGCCAACAACAAGTAGGCAGACCAATTAAATTACAAACATGTCCCTAAAATAAATCTTTAAGTTTCTGTATTAGGAAACATCACGATTAAATACATGAATTCTTCTTGACTTCCTTCTTGGCTAAACTATCGACCATTCGTTTAGTGATTTGAGCGATTCACATAATTATAATATGTAAAACTATAAAAATTAAAGTTTCGTGGATTTATTTGATGTTGATATGAAAAGAAAAGCGACGCTGAAATGCGGACCGAGAAAATATTTGAAGAAAGAAAACACTGAGTTGTATCTTATATTTTTAAGTTGAGTTTTTCTTGAAAAGAAATATTGATATCTTTAACGTAATTATATTTCTTCATAACGTAGCTACTTTGAAGAAATTGCAGACAAGATAATATAAATCTGTTGAGGGATAGATACGGGTATGAAAAAAGGTGCGATATTTTGATAATTGAATAGTTAATTGATTTTACATAATTTCGTTATTTGAGATAAGAAAAGAATTATTGATAACAAATTAATTATTAGACTAATAATGGATTAATTATTATTATTTATTTATATTATATAACTTAAGAGAATTATAAGTTCACTCATGTGGGTGTATCCTATAAACAAAACCAATGGTCTTGGAGATATAACTCTCACAAAAAGGACTTTCAAGAAAAATACTTAATACTGAAGTGTGGATATTTTTGAGTTCATAACGTAAATATAAACATGTAATATTATATTATTGTTATTTATTTATTTGCATATTTGTTATGTTAGTCTTGACATATACATATTCATAAATAATTTAATTTTTCTTTATTTTTTTTATAACTGTTTCTTATGATTACCTGGGACAGTCGTTATGATCTACCACTTTACTAATACTTCTCGATTGTCGCATTGTGGTTAATATGTATTTGGCTCATTAAGGCTTACTGGAATAAATAAATGAAATTTGAAGTCCGTAAGTTAAGTGTTTGAAATTTTGAAAAACCAAAATATATACCCACACACACACACACGTGTATATATATATATATATATATATATACATACACACACATATATATATATATATATATATATATATATATATATATATATATTCAAATGTATCCCATCTTTGTCAATAAATGTTTTGTGTTCAAAGTTTGTTTTTTTCTTAGAGTTCTCCTCTAAAGGAAAAAAAATCAAGCTCTTTTAATATCAATCACGTGTGCATCTGTCGGTCACAACAATTTTCCTCAGAAAACGTTGTACGTAAAAACTGGAAATTAAGCATAACAATAATGCAAAGTGTTGTGAAGAAAAAACTGGTTACAAGCGTCTTATAAACTTTTTTTAATAATCTCTACAAATATGCTGAAAAATATACCCCAAAACTAAGACCCAAAATGACACTAAGACCCAAAATTATAAAATAAAGTGAATTTGTAAAAGCTTGCTCGAAATGAATATAGCAATTTGATTGATTAATTTTTTTTATTTTTTGTGGAATTCATTTGATCAACAAGCTTTTTTATTAAAGTAATATTTGTTTACTGGCTAAATTTTCATGAATGTTTTACAAATATTACATATAAATCTGTTTTACAAATATTACTATACCTGAAGTGTAGCTTGTTCATTTAATTTATTATATGTAAGAGCTACATGTGATAATGTTTATTTTTTAATTAACAAATCCACATCCGTCATTTATAATTTGTAGTAAAAATGTTTACTTGGCGCAATTATCGTTGGTTCATGGGTAGCAATAGTCTATGTACTTACCTTTTTAAATATAAGCGAATTCTCATACACAAATAAATAATTAAAATGAGCAATAACTTTACATATAACCATAAAACCATAAAATATTTCAAAATTTAATTTCATATCTAGCCGCGAATTAAATTTCCGTAAGCATAATTGCGCCTCAAAACCAATTCTTTTATAAATAAGAATAGTATTGTTGATTATTTAAATATCTAGAAGATGCCTAAATTCCGCAAAGAGTTCAGTTTAGGACTGTATGATAAGCGTGCAAACGACACAAAGATTCATTCACAGAAGTTAGCGTCACACAGGTTAAGTTCTGGCTAGTTGAAAATAATCAGTTTGATGCTCAGACTCAGAGGTAACATGTAGGGATATTAAATTAAAGTAACCCTTTTAATTAAATGGTAAAGATATAAGTTGCAATAATAGTCTTTTAATAAGCAGATAATTACATTAATAATTAAAAAAAAATGAAACAAGTTTCAAGAGCGATTAAACGTTTTTTAAATTATTATTTTTTTCATTTCCCTATTTCCAACAAATTATTGTTTATTCGTATCATATCAAGAAAGTTTTAAGAATATCTTATAATATACTCACATATTTAGTTTCTTTTTAAGCAGAATTAACATTACAACATTACGTAATTGGGCAATGTAAGTTTACCTTCCTCGATCACGCCGAGATGGTGGGCTAAATGTCAATGATTAATTATGAATAAAGCTTCCCACAGTCTGGTCATTTGCATTGTACATGACTGGGTTTTATCATTGAACAAAATTAAACTTTTCAATTGATATTTTAAATACTTCATTCCATAATTATCTGGTTATGAAATACATTAATATGTAACCTCAAAAAGGTATCTAAATAAACCATAAAATATCACAACACGCAAAAGTGGTAGTCTTAAGAAACATGGAACTAGCGATAAGAAAAATAAAAAATGTAAAGTGCCCGCTATTTCCAAAAGTTTAGCTGATTTAATTAAGAGCGATCAGAAATTATTAACCTTGGAAATATAAAATATCAAATATGCATCATAATGAAATATTATTATCCAATGTGTCGACTATTTCATAAAAATACTTCATCATAACAATTATGGTATAATTTAACAAAGAGATTTGAACGTTTAAAGTTCGTAGTATTTAATGTTTAAAACTAGCACTCGCCTGTACGACTTCGGTCATGTAGAATTTTTATGACGTATTATTTTACAGTTGTGCCTGCCCATAACATACCACATACCCATTACCGACACGGTTGCCTTATTAGTCAGGTAGAATTTTATTTTCGCATATTCAAAACTTTTCATCAGACTGTTTACACTTACATCAACAGAATCACAATTAATAATTCAGTTAAGTACGGCATCAGTATTATTTATGTACATCTCATACTGATGCCATGGATTTAATATATTTTAATGCAGACCAATTATGAAATGAAAAAATAGCGCCGAAACACTTCGAGTTAATTTTTTGTTTTTTATGTATTCATAAATATATTACGCACTTTTCATAAAATAAACGTTTATAATATTTGTATTGTTATGAAACAATGTTGTTTTTAAAAAACGCATGTGTTTCTTCAATCTCGCTACACTGATAAGAAGAAACATGGCGACAATCATAAATATATCAAAAGGCAATTATAAATTTGGGTTGTCTTCTTCAAAATATCAAAACTTCGTGATTATATTTTGTTATTTGAATATTTGCAAATCAGAAATCGGTTTTGTTTAATATTTTTAATTTTTTAAAATTAATAAATAATAAGAAGTTAGGCCACTAAATATGGATCTCATTATAAACACAGATATTTTCTAAAAATTATTTTGATTAAGATATTTTATTTCTTACACATATAGGATTTGCAATTGTATTTGATTTTATTCAAAGAAGGAAATATTGAATGACATGAGAAGATCTCACCTTAGATCTCACCTTATAGAAGGCGGCCTATGTTTTTTAATAATCTGTTCTTTAATAATTACAAATTTGATTGAAATGAGCAAGTGCCACGATATTTTCCACTTTTAAGGGATTTATAAACGAATTTCAATGCATAATATGGAAAGACACTTAATATTTGATAATTATTTTGGCATATAAATTTGGAAGATATGTATTTTTGAGAATATTGCATTTTTAGGGATACATATTTTATAATCGAGAACTCTATTAATCTCATTTTGTTGACTCTCTGTGGATGAGTGCTAAATATCTCACTTTGTTGACTCTCTGTGTTACACACTCATTGTGTTACAATTAATTGTCTCACATTTTATTTTAAACAGAACATAGAAATAGAACAAATTCAACGGGGAAGAAAGCAGAAGTTAGAAATTCGACGAATCTCATTGTTCATATCCTAAATAAGCATGAAATACAATTAATTATGTCGAATTATTAATTGTTATAAAATAGATAGTGTTCGTTTTGACATGATCATATTTTTTTTATTTTCATTCGGCAACGATAAGTTAAATGTTCTGAAAAAAATTATTATTTACCTATTTGAAATTAATTTCTTAGGCAGTTCTAAAAGGCAGCCAGCTTTTACCAGAATTTCTTTCACCAAGAGTCCTTTCGCCTATTCTTGAAAAATTTATAGTTACTTCTAATTTGTTAACTTTGCACGTTACTGGATAATAAAATATTAACTCAAATTAGACTATACTAATCGATGTGGTACTTTTTAGCCACGTAACGTAGTGTTGTGTATTCAAAGAATTATTTTTGAACAATCTGAAATGGGACTAAATTAAAAAGTTATATAATACCAATTCAGATTGCTAAAAAATATATTTAAAAAGATGTCATGTTTTACTTAAAGTCTGACAACAAAGAGAAGCTTTTTAAATCATAAAAAACAAACAACTTAAGGACATATTTTGTATAAGAAACAGACTTTTTCTTACGAAATTTTGCACGATCTTTCTAGATACCAAGTTCTCGTGATCGTGTTTCATTGTAAAGAAATCGGTTCGAACGTTAGTAAGTGAGCCTTCTATGTGAAGTCGATAGAGCTGACTTAAGTTACTCATGAAGAAATTTAATTTAGTCGTAGTTTACAGTTATGTAATAGTTTCATAGAATAGGAATGGAAGGTCATGTACCTCAGTATAGTCTTACAAAACTATATTTCCATTTAATACGATAGTTGACTCCTTTAAAATTTTGATATTTTTCGTACATTAATATAAGTTAATTAAAATTATATTTTTCATAAAATAAAGGTATTTAAAAATCAGTCTTGAAAAAAATTCAAAAATTGATTGAAAAATAAGCCTGTTATAGGCTTCTCAATTTTAAGATATGGATAGAGTTGGGTATATCCCTGCCTCTTTTCTTCTTGTAGAATATAATGTGCAGTATTAAAAATGACCTCACAACACAGTATTGCCGTCCTTGTCTAAAGGTTAAATTTAAATCTTGAAATTATGTTTAATGAAATAAAAAAATGTTTGTCAAATACCCAATTATATCAATGAGGACGAAAAGTGAGTACATATCTTGTATTTGGGTGAAAAATAATTTTTAAATGTAAAATTTTAAAAAGTTTTTCAAAATTTGCTTATAAATATATTAGTAGTATCTGGAAATAATTTTGATTATTTTCGAGACATACTACAGGACAAGCAATCTAAAACTGACAAAAAAAATAGTATGTCTAAAATAACGTGGGTAATTCAGTGCACTTTCCAAAAATTGTTAAACATATATTGTTGAAGATGCGATTCCATAGATTAAATTTTTTTTAAATAATTGATTTCTATATTATTGCAAAAACGAGATACGTACCCAGATTAACCACTGATGTGCGTTAAAATTGGTAATTTTAAAAATTTGGTAATATCTAGTTGTACCAAATTATGCCTTTCGGTTAGTTTTCTTAACAATTTAATTCCTAATGAAAATTATTTCGAAACAGTAAAACTAAAAACTTAAAAAGTCATCAAAACAAGTAGAAAAACTAAACTTTAATACAACACAATACAAAAGTAATAAACTTAAGCTCCAAACGTGGTGCTTACCAAATTATGAAATTCGTTGTTTTGGTCGCTTAATTAGGAGGCGTTAGAAATTATTACTTTCAGTCTAATTAAAGGAGTTATCGGTTGCAAAAATATGCCCGCTTCGAAAAAAGAAAATAAAACTACTGGCAGCTATACTGGAAACTAGCTTTTGTTAAAATAATTTTCCTCAAGGACCTAAAGTAAAAGAATATATTATTTAATCAATTTATTGTATATAACATGCGATAACGATTGCTATACAATTTTTAATTTTGTCATGTAAAGATGGAGGTAAAATTATTAGAAGTATTTTGAGTTTTCAATCTCTCTGCTTCGAATAATTTGTATTCAATTAGTAGAATAATTATAGAATATTTCGGCTTCGCGTAGAAATGTACTAATGTGAAACCGAACTATTACACAAGAAGAAAAATATAGTGTCTGAAACATTAATTTATACACCATGTAAGTGTTTTCCCTCAGGGATTAGAGCGATTCTTGTGAAGACTTCGTGCGTTATTTCATGAAGATTTTTTGATACGTAGCTTTTCTTTCATGAACGCAGTACTAGGCTTCATTTTAATTAACAAAATATAATAACACAGCGCGATATGACGCCCTTTTCCACGTTTCCATCCGTTTCTCCACATTTACGAATACATAGCACTGAAAATCATTAAAATTGTATTTCTAGAGTTCTGTAACAGTTTTGCGTGGGTTCGTCAAGCTCCCAGATTACTGACTTTTTCTCTGACTACTTTGATATCATTATCTATACCTAAAAAATAATACAATATACATGTATATTTTATAACCTCTAGCACTCTCCCGAGACTTCATTCGCATATAATATGTGTGCGTTGGTATTGTACATTTGTGTCCACCTACAATGCCTCGAATGCCCGCGCCTGTTGGCCACGCTACTGCCTCGCTGGCCACGCAGCCATTTATTTTTGTATATTCAAAAACACTGGCACACTTAAATAATGAACTCAATTATTTAAATGAAAGAAAAATTAGGTAATAATTAATTTCTACAAACCTAACTTCAAAAATATTAAATAAATGGAATATATTTAATAAAATCATACGTGGATATGAAATATTGATCTGCACACTTGCTTATTATATAATTAAACGAACCTACCATAAGCAAAGTTCTATTTTAATTATACGAAGTGATTAGTCTGAGATAACTGAGTTTGGCTTGGCCCGAAGAAAAACGCGTGTTTTGAGAGAGAAAAAACCTAAAGAAAAATAAAAATAAAATCCACACAAGCAGCCTTACTCGTGTTATCTGTGTCAAATCCCATTCACTTCAGAGCTACAGTTAACTCAATTGGATTGATTGGTTCCTATCTCGGACTAATCCTTCATATAATTAATATAGGAATTCGCTTAAGTAAATTCGTTCAAATATATAATTTTATTTATGTTTAGTCCGAGATAATTCTTTAGTCTTAATTTAGTATACTACCGTTTTTCGGTCGTGTCTTTAGTTCTGAGAAAATATTTTTAGTAACGAAAACTAAATTAGATATATCATAAACAGCTTACAATCCATATTCGTAGATTTATTTAGATAGTGAGTTAATTATATATGTTAATTAAATTAAGTCTTCTTCAAACAAAATATTGTTCACCTTATTTAAGTTAACAATGTCACATTTATATGCGTATTTAATTGGATATTTTATAAATGTGTTTATTTTTCTTTCTTCTTTAATGTTAAAACACAAGCTTATGTCTTGTTTGGTATTCAGAGAATATTTCAAAAAAATTGTATTTGTTTTTTCCGCTTACATAAAATAAGAAAATGAAAATAAGAAAAGTCAATTTTAAATATGAATAATTAACATTTACTCATTTACAAAAAAATATAACATTTAAGGCTATTTTTTAAGTAGATAGACAAAATTGATCAGGTCAAGTCAAGGCATTTCGGCAAATAAGGTTTTAGTATTTAAACTCTTTTAAACTATCTTTCTAATATATATGTTCCTAGATGATATGATAACCTCTAATTAAAGAGATAACAGATCTGTGACAAGAGTTGATATCTACATTCTTTATCAAATAAATAGGCATGCCATCTAAACACTTTTTTCATAGAAGCTTGGTAAATATTAAAATCTTCTTTTGTACAAAATTTCCACTATTATTTCTAGCAGATTTTACACTGTCTTAGATTATTTGAAGACATCCACATCAATATTACTTTGCTTGTTGCTTCAGATATTTCTGATGATTGGAACGCTGCTGTTAATACTGATATCCCCAGAATAAGCTGTTTGTGAAGCGGATGTGGTGTTCTGAAAGGAGAAGAGAGTAGTTCTTCGGATGGCCCAAACTATATAAGTTCTGGATCTATCATAAAGTTTAATATTGAATATCGTGATGCCCGCAAAATAAATACAAGAATGCTTCTTGCTGTCTCATTTATTTCGTTTCCTGCAAAGTTTAAAAAATATCTATAATGAGGGAAATGCATTGCAATTATATTCAATTCACTTTAAAGTGAAAACGTACATGTAGATTTTAATATTGAATATCATGGTCGTAATATCAACAAAAAAATACAAGAATGCTTCTTGCTGTCTTATTTGTTTAGTTTCCTACACAGTTTAAATATATCGATAATAAGTGAAATGCATTGAAATTATATTCAATTCACTTTACAGTAAAAACATACATATTCTAAACATAAGGATCTCTTTGTTGTGAGCTATATTTAGGACACTTACTATTTCTTCTAGAGGCAAAGACATCGATATTAGGATTGCCAACTATTTCTGTAATATATTTATAATGTTCAGTGGGTAGCTCCCAATCAGAATCAATATTTTTATTTCTAGACTAACAGTCGGCTTTAATGTTGCCTTTCGATTTAATGTAGAAGATGCAGATCCCTAGCCAAACAGTTCAACTTAGGAAGTTGGATTGCGCCCATATGGTTTTTATTAATGGTCGCAATGGTATTATTCATTCTCAATAGAATTTCACCTTTATTTATTTTTTTTCAAAATTCATTGATGCGATAAATGCTGCCAATATTCTCAAATAATTTAAATGATTACTTCGTCTTACTCACTCTTCACCAGTAATATCTAGCAAATTTTCCCTCACAATACATTTCCCAACCAGAACCAAATGCATCTAGAAAATATTCTTCATACCAGTGGCTAAGAAAATATCACTGTGAGTCATCATTATTTGGTAATTCAATCAAATTATTTCACTTTTTATTACAAATATGGGTTTGTATTCTTATTTATTGCACTCAGCATTTATGTTTTTAATTTAATCTTGTACATCTTTTTATATTTTATTAGAGTGTAATTTAGATGTTAATAATGCAAAATATATTCTATATACATATATTTTTGTCACTAATGTAAAAAACAAAACATATTTAGCTAACTTTTACAAAGAAAAGAAAATTACTCCCATTCAAGAGAAATCTGTCTCTGGTTTAAAGATGTATCTAATGCTAATTTAAGGTTGTTGCAAAAAAATTGCCAGGAATGTGCGATAACACTACGATTAAATATTTATTTAACTGAATCTGCTCAATCCATCTGAAATTAAATACTACAAGAGAATATCGAAGAAGAAAGGAATTATCAGCACTATCCAAACTTTTCGTCTGGTAATCGGTTAAAACAGATTAATTTTAAGTATTATTTTCGCCATTCGCCAAAATCGCTAAATTCTTGTGCTAACTTTACTGTCAAAGCTCTGAAAGTTCTCGACTATGACGTAAGTAACGAAGTCCTCCTTTCATCCTCTCCCGGTTTGGAGAATCTGTTAACTATTGAGATAATAAAAACATCGATAATTTGAATGAATACGAGGAAATGCGGTTTAGTAATGACATAGATAATGTTTACGTCATTAGTTTATTAGTCTACGTAAACAAACGTACTCTTAGAACCAACCGGAACAATACCATGGTAATATAATATATTATTACAATATAGGAAGAAAACGGATGCGGAGGATATTAATGCAAAGAAAAATGGTCCTATTATCGCTTGACGCCTAAAATAACTGTATACGGTCTCTGCACTAAAATATATATTAACATAATCAGTAAAAGTTTCGACCAAATATTCTAAACAATCGCCTTATGTATGTACCTCTATTTTATTTAGATTTAAAAACGAAAAAATATTTAATATTGTTTATCGTGGAGTATTCAAATAATATTCCTAATATTTATTTACTTACTAAACTTTTCTGCAATTTCTAAACTTTTCTTCCAAAGCAATTTCTTGCAGTCAACCATAATTCAGCAAGAGAGAAATGTTAGCACAAAGGTAGATTGCAATGATTTAATAGTGAACAGTTATAACTAATAAAAAATAGAGGCATTACACAATTGTAGGTCAACGGCACCAATATAATTAATGAAAAATTAAGTAAAAATATACAAGCGACAAGTCAGCAATAAGAAAGAACGAAGGACGAAATATTCGATCCATGCATCATTTAAGCGATTTCAGATGACTTTTGATAAGACATTAAGGGCGCACTTGTTCTTAACCCCTTATGTTTTAATAAGTATTCCTTAGCCCTACCTTTATTTCTCACATTGTAAAAAAATAATATCAACAGTAGTTAACAATCTAAATCTCATAACTTTTTTTAACTCAAATCTTTTATAATATATATATGAATAACTTAATTGAAGTATCGTATATCATTGAATGTATCTATAAATAGTTTAATTGAAATGTTGTATAAAATTAAATGTTTAAATGTGCCTAACCGTGTACAGAATCCTCGTAGTGCGATTAAAAATTAAGTTTTTTGAAGAATGTTCAAATTTTTATTTTAAAAAAAAAATTTAATATTTTTTAATTCTTAACTGTATACGCTTCCATTTAGTATTTCATATAATTAAATTTAAAACAAAAATTACTCACTCATTTAAAATCCCCTTGTCAATTATTCTTAAAACACCGATTCAATATATGAATGTCTACGTTTTTACTTCATCCGTCACTAACAATAACTGTAAATCATATAAAATACCACTTCCTTACAAAAAATGGTTCAAAAAATACAAGCAGCATGAATATAATGATTTAGTAAGAGTAAATTTTAGTATGGAACATTTAATAAAATTATATCCATTCTAGTTTTAGGCTAACTCATTCAAATATACGGCAATACGCAGAACAAGTTTTCTTAAAATCTATTACGGGCACTTCGTGCTCAATTTACAAGAATCATTACGAGCCATTTTTAATGCCTCTATCCATCTAAGTAATAAGTAAAATCTAGAAGTAATATTTGTATCGTATAACAAGGTTAGCATCATTGCAGAAAATCACAATTTTTGTGTTTGTTTGGCTTTATTGGCTTTCAGTATATTAACTTTCCAAAAATTGGTTTTTCGATTTTTGTGCTCGATTTTTGTGCTTTATCGATTTTTGTGCTCCCAGACTCCTAGCAGATCATCAAAATCTTTTAACCACTTTCTGCCTTCAAATTTAACAAGTTGATTGTATTGTGTATGTACATAATAGGAAAAATGAGATAATAGTGAAAATTAGATAGAAGGCTTGTAAATTATTAACGAAACCATGTTGGCAGATATTTGACAAGAATTTGATGGAGGTGCAGGGTTTAATAACTTTGTTCACAAATAAATAAAACTACAAACATACAATGTCTAGTTATTAATCGAAACCTAGCAATAGTCTTTAAAAGCGAGTAAAATAACCTCATAGGCGTACTGCTTTTTCCCTAGGTGCAGTCACTTTCTGTCCTGATAAATATTCTTTCCTGTGAAAAAAAAAGAATATTGCAAACATATTTGGTACAAAGTTATAAATATATAATGCATGATTACTTTAATACAAAATTTTGTTATACTGCTAAAAATCGTTTTTAAGCAATATTATATAAAATATAATTTGGTAGGTAGTTATGATGAACTATAAGTAAATGTAATAGTCGTTGAACAGTCTTTATGCTACAACAAACTTATTTATTTCCAACAAATAATTATATTTTTGATGGGAAGGGTATTTTTAGAAAAAATCTTCTTTTAAACTTCAGATGTCATTCATTTACCTTTTGCAACATAATTTTAAAATATACCACGATACCTACTAGTAAATCAGTTATAAGGTTTAACCCCATTGTCTTCTGTTTTTTATTGTTTTTCAATTACATTAACGGTCCAATCCACACGGGCTAATAGTACCTACTAATAAACATTTCGGTCGTGCCGCATTACGTCAAAATAGCTGTCCGAGGATCGCTATACACACTTAGTTAAATATAAATAATTAAGGATACTTTGTGATATTAAATAAGACATTCGGACAAAGTCGGCACTATAGTTTTCACTAACGTTTTTGTTAATTTTTATAAACTTTTTTACATTTTTAGCGATACTTCTAAAACATTTCTGCTTAAAACGAAAAAAATACTAATTTATTCCCTACATATTATATACGCATATATATATATATATATATATATATATATATGTGTGTGTGTGTGTGTGTGTGTGCGCGCGTATATATGTTATATTTTTTAGCGACTATTGAAATATAAGCTGGTTAATATTGTCTGCGTCGATCCGACGTTACTGGAACATCTTAAAAAAATATTAAATATAACATTCGGCTACACGTGAAATAATCTTAAGTAAGTGCGTCAAACACTAGTTACTGTACACATAAACTAGTAAATAAATTGTTACTGTTATTATTATAAAAGGAAATAACTATATTTTTATTTAAATTAAATAATAAAACTTTTAAGTTGTAAGGTGGAGCGAACTCAAATATTTTATCAATACGTAAAGTGAGTAGGGGTGCCTTCAACGTGACTGATATTGATTATTAAATATTACACACTAGGTAGCAAATTAGCGGCTAATTATTAAACCCACCATCTGCCATGTGTTTACTTGATATGCGCATATTGAAGCCTATCTATTCTCGCTACGGGAAGCCTAGCATATCAAATCATAATACTCGTACCTTACTTTCTGCTGGATACAAGAAGTGTCTAACTGATTACTAATAAGTGTATGTAATTCAATCATGGAAAAGAACTTAATAGCTAAAGTGTGTTATGTGTGTAACTCAATCCTGAAACAGAACTTATAAGCTTAGGTGTGTTATATGTGTAATGTAGTCTTCAAAAAGAGCTTAATTTTTCAACTGTGTTATGTCTCACGTAAACCTAAAAGAGAGCTTAGTTTAAAGTGGTTATTGCTTACTAACGAATTATTTTATGGTATAATCATATTAAACAGAAATTTAACAAATTTTTTTTTTTTTTTCTTGATAGGTGAGGGTTTGAACAAAATTTAGAAGCTGGCACCTCTTCAAATACTACTGCAGGATGACGTTCAAAATGGTGTTCTACGTGATAATGTTAAAAATTTTAAACAAATCACGCATCATGATGTTTAATCATGTTATATAATTTTTTTACCTATATTATAGGTATGTTTTATCATGTTATATAATTTTTTTACCTATATTAGGTTTAAACAAAACATAAAAGATGTACAACCTGGCACCTTCACAAATATTCAATGGCAAGAAGTTCAAAATGTTTTTTAGGTTATTATATTTAAATCTTTAACTAATTTAATTATTCTTGTGACGACTAATAATATTAAATAATTTTTTCTGACCTCTGTCATTTTCTTGGTTTAGTAGATGATGGACTTGAACAAAATATCAAACTGGTATAAGTTGGCACCTAATTTAAAATTTCAGCTGGAAGGTGAAATTCAAAATTAAAATGACATCAATTATAATAAAGTGGAAGAAGAGCAAACCATGGATTGGTTTGCTGAAACCATGAAAATAATAACTACAATAAACTTCTACCGATGAAAATAAGAACAGCAAGACTAAAGTAAGAAAACAATAAAGACATACTGCTACCTGAAACAAAAATAAGAAGAAATATTTGAAAATTTAACAAAATATTATGTGACTGAATAAAGGAATATTACACCAGCTAAGATACCTGCCTGCGGAGAAAAATATTAACTAAGTGTTCAGAAAAAATGTATGAACAAAATGTTTCAATATTTTAACATTTCTATGAACTAGGTAAATTATCCAAGCAGCATGATTTTGTTTGCAAGTCAATAAAAGAGATGAAACCAAAGTAGGTACTCTTTACATAAAAGGAACAGTAAATCATCTTTTAGCTTGACTTGCTTATTTTATATCAAACTCTGAAACAATTAGTTTCAGAAGCAATTTGAAATAATTAGTTTTAGTAAAAACGTTTACTGAACTCCGTCAGTTTCCGTCAAAACGATTAGTTTCAGTCAAAATGTTTACTGTACTCCGTCAGGAAAAAACTACTTCACTGGTACAGTTTCAGATGATTTAAGAGGAAAGCTAACAGAAAAAAGTTAAACTAACATAGTTAGGGACAGAGTACGTGAACATATTAATTCACATCCCACAAAAGAATCTCACTATTCTCGAGCAAGAACAAATTAATAATATCTGGACGGTTATCTAAATTTATAAATGATATATTATTATCAATTTTAAGTAAAATGGACGGTGGAGAACTCCCTATGGAGAACTTTTGGCGGTGAAAAAAATTTACGAATAGAGTATTCCATACATTTTTACAAGCCGTAGAAGGATCAGTGCTCATTTTGTTGCCCATATTATAATGAGATACCTGAAGACAAAATAGAAATAGAGGTTAGCTTCAAATTTTTCATAAAGAGAATCAACATCAGTTGTCATAAAAGACATGAAAAGAAATTGGGCATAGAATTATGTAAATAAGAAAAGAGTAAAATAATTGTTTGCTTCGAAATGCAGGCTGTCTAGCAAATCCCTACGGGCAATGATTTTGTTATAAACGACGATTAAACGTGTATAACTGCACTGTACGCCATATCAAAAAGAGACCAACACACTGGTACTTGTGGGACGAATTTCCAGGAAGAAAAGTTTGCAATGATTGTGCACAGAACAAACATAAATATCTATTGGCCCTGTACTAGTATGTGATGCGTGCTTTTATTGATATTACCTACAAATATTTTGTTGTTAGTAACACACAGAACTAGGGAGATAATGTCCAGTTTACAATAGAACAAGAGAAATTATGAATTAAAAAAAAAAGATTAGTTTTTGTACCATCCTAACGGAAACTGATAATATAATGTGCTAAAAAAATGAAAATCTTTAATAGGTCCATTATTTAAACTTTATCAACATTCTTCATTTAAGGGAAATAATAAAATACTTGGGCAGAAATTTTACAATAAATATAACATGTGAGCAACTTGTGTGGAATAAACTAAAAAACGTTAATTCAAGGAGTCCATGTCAATATTCTATTTGATCCATAATCAATATTCTATTTGAATACCTTTCTTCCACATAGTACTATGAAATACCTTGACTTACATCATAAGATGAGAACGTAGGCTAATCTTTAATTAAATTTGACTACAATTAAATGAAACTATGTAATGTAGTATTATTTCTACTTTCTATAATTTCGTTACCACGACCTAGGTTTCGTTGTATTACAACATCTTCAGGTGGGATATTAGCAAAGATTGATCGTGGTAAAGAAATTATAGAAAGTAGAAATAATACTACATCACGTAGTTTCATTTAATTTTACCACATTTACAAAATTAACGCCAAATATATTCAGTATTTATTTAATTTTGACTAATTAGTTCGGAACTCATCCAAATATTTCAGATTTAAAAAAGGGATCCTATTTCACGGTATGATTTGGAAGTCATTTTAAGGTTCAATTGAGATTACTATGAAGCTTTACCCACTACTTTTTCAAATGATCATAATGTTAGCGATAAATGGAAATGAAGATGAAATGAAAAAAATAGGCTAAGTTTAGTTTTAATTTTAAAAAATGGAAATAAAAACCCTTATTTTACGTTTTTTACTATTGTTGATTATGGGAGAATAGGTTTAATAAATAATTTTCTTATAATAATAATAGTTATATTATTATTTATTACCCACCCGTCTAATTTACTACACCGACTCCAGTTTCTTTTTTTTTATACACAATGTTCATTTATTTTAAAATATCACTACTTTTTCTTAAAGCATTAGGATGGAATATTTCAAAATATGCTGCTACCACTTTTAACCAGTACAATTTATAGAATGGGATATTGGAACATTTCTAAATATTCTAGTAGGATATTTCAATAGACACTATATTTATAAGTCAATACTGGACTGGCATTTCGTAACAGAATATATAACTTTAAATCTAAGCGACCAAAATCAATATGCAATAAATAATATGAAAAGTTAATAATTTATCTAATATATATCTAATAATATTTTTATCTCAAAAGCAATAATTTTGAAATGTTCCATTAAGGTTTTGGACCAGCAATATCTGAACATTACCAGATGTGAAGCTTTTGAAAAAAAAAAGTTTCTGAAAAATGACAGATAGATGGATGGAGGGAGACCCCAGCGACCCTATAAGATTTTTCTTTTTTTATTTTCTTTGAGGTACGGATATCTAACAGGTTCATTAAATTTTAAATAATTATTTCGACATTTGTAGAACTATCTATGTTATTATGTATGTTATCAGTATTTTAATCAATAGAAAACTTCGCAGTTGACTGAGCACGTGGAACGTACTGTTAAATTGCAATATTTAACGCAATATATTAATACTTAAATAATATTTCAAATTAATTATAAAGTATACTATATGAATATGACTTTAAATATTCAAATAGCATATTAAAATAGTAGCTTTGATAAAATGACGTAAAAACAGTTTATGAATTTGGACATCCTGCAACCGCGCAATATTTTAGCAACACAGAAATGTCTGGCGTTATGACATTGTAATTAAAAATCCAATGGAAAAACATCATGCAAAAACTATATATACTAAAAAATAGCATAAAAAATAAGGTAACGAATTTAAAATTTTCGCTTACTGTGAAGTAAGTTGCTCGACCGGCCAATACCGACCGTGAGTGGCTAAGCGGAAAATCGGGAAAAAGTAACGTTTTCGTTTATTTTTACATACGTTGTTCATAACAATAATTACGAAGCAATAATGAATGATCATAAGTCAAAAGCCAAGAATGGAACATGAATGGAGCCAAATACATGTACCGACCTGACTTTTAAACACAAAAAGAGTTAAATATGTTAAACGTCAGGTCGGTATATATATTTGACTCCATTCTAGAAAAATTGTAAAGAGAAAGGGAACTTTATATTCACATATTGTCACACTACAGACACCTAGCCGATCATCATTGAAAGTCTTACTCTATAAAGCAAATGGAGACAAACATTTAATAAAAACATTATAGGTTCTAAAATAATCAAAGTTCCAGTTAACTTTAACAACACGTTGAAATCCTTTTTCCAAATTAGCTTTAACAACACCTTCAATTCCATTTTTCCACAAATGCAAAAATATAAAACTTTATGCGGTTCAGATAGAGCTTCATCATTTTAGATCTCCATAGTCATACTAAGAACCCTTTTAATTTCACTATGTCCGTCTGCTTATCCTTCCGTATATCACAGCTGCTGTACTCGTCGGCTATTATTGCTATAAAGCTAGTTATATATGTTTCTAGTGCCTATGAAGTTATGAAATAAAACCTTTTAAAAAACTTCTTATAATGATCCTACCCTACATGCAACTTGGGAGTAATATTTTTTCATTTACATATCTCTTTGTGTAAGATATAGTTGACTAGACCTTTGAAGAAAGTTAAAAGTATTCCATGATTACTTTTGAGCAATTGACCCGTTTAACAATATTTAATTTTTAAATGGTAATTTCAACAGATGAATCACTATTTAAAATGACTGAAAGTATTTACAATAGTAGATCAAAATGAAATTTTTCATAGCTAAATAGAATCTACTAGTTTGCAAGAAAGTCTATCAACTTTTGAGATGTACTTGAATCTGTAAAAAGTTTATAAAAATTTATATAAATGATTTAAATCGACACCAAAAATAATTTTGTATTTAAAAATTTAAATGAATTATGTCTGTGAATGATATACTCGATAATACATTTACATATTTTGCAAGGAACACGAACACAGGATTAATATTAATATTCGTAATATTTTACAAGACTTTACGTAGGTTATAGGAAACTATAAGAATTTTTGGTGCATCATATAATTTTTGGTGCATGCACCATGTTTTAAGGCTCATAAAAAATATATTTACAATTAATATATTTACATTCCGAAAAAATTTAAGTTGTAAATAATTTAATTAAACACTGTGTACCATTAAGATTTATATATGCATAAGTATGAAGAGAACTTTCGTTGCGCAAACTATACTCGTATATAACAAGTTCATTTATTTAATCATTAAAAGATAATATTACGATATTGACATAATGAAGTAATAAAGGAGAATCCTTTTACTGAATATGGCAAAAAAATTAACATCGCTCAAAGATAACTATTATTGCTCACTTAACTCCTATAAGAGAACGAACATTATGAATATTTCCTCGTAAATGCTGAGGTTTTCTACTTTCGTGTTCTTGCTACCTGTTGGTTCTCCATTTCAATAATCAACAATATAACGACATACTCCATTCTTATAAAAAGAGCCTTACATTATGCATGTTTACTTGTAAATGCTGAGATCGTTTACTTTAGTGTTCCTATTTCCTACTGACGTATACTTTTGTTCTCCAGTTTAATAATCAACAATATAACTAAACACTTCGCCGTTATAAAAAGAGCCAACCCTTAAACATACTAACTCATAAATACTGGGATCCTACACTTTGGTGGTATTTCTTCCTATGTAGCTACACTTTTGTTCTCCACTTCAATAATTATCAGCAATATAACTATACTCTTCACACTTATGAAGAGAAGCAAATTTTGTGCACATTTCCACCAAAAAATATACTATGTGCTTAACTATAAATGCTGAGATCGTATATTCTCGTGATCCTACATACTATAACACTACACTTTTGTTGTCCAATTCAATAATTATCAGAAATATAGCTACACTCTTCACGTTTACAAAGAGAATCAAACATGAAATACGTATACATATAAATGATGAGATCGTATACCTTTGTGTCCCATTTCCTATATTCATACACTTTCGTGCTCTAATTCTAAGTAAATTTTAAAAAAATTGCACTGTAAGGGAGGTAATAATCGACATTACAAGTAAACACTTATCATAATGTACCCCACAGCTACGAAAAGAGCCTAACCTCATACATATTTATTAATAAATGATGATATAGTACTTTCGTATTCCTACTTCCTGTGCTCCAATTCCTAGTAAATTTAAAAAATCTGCGCTATGAAGGAAATACATTTAGCATATATAAATTTTCGAAGGTAAATTGTTTCATATATATTTAAAAAAAATTTAATAAGTCAAAAACAATGAAAGTTTTAATTTGGCTATTCAGTAATCTCATCTGCTATACTTTAGGTTCATTTCTAGTGGCATAGTTTTTTTCATTCTAACTTTAGCCGCTTTGATTACAGAAAGCATATTTTTCAATTCATATCTTTTCACGACACCTAAAAGGGAAAAAAGGTCACTTTATTTAAATCTTCAAAAATTTCCGTACGAATATTTTATTGATGTTAATGTTAGTTATTAATATACACGCGAGTTAAAACGTTTTATCATTATACCAAATTTGAAAGTGTTACATCAAGTGGTTTTTTTATAAAATTAACGATATCTTTTATATAAAATGTATATATTTTACTATGTTCATTTTACATAAAACTAAAATAAATTGTTTTATTTTCAACAAGATTCACACTTGAAAATAATACATAGCGACGATGATGATATATACAATAAAAATTAAGTGAACCAAAATTAAAAATTATCTTGTTTGTTTTAAGTTTGAGAATCAACCGTTTCCATATTAACGAAAAGTTTTTTAGCATACCATATATTTAGGTTAAGCGTATGGATATGTACGTGTTACGTTCAAAACCGGAAGAGTATAAGAAACTAAACCTCATTTCATTGAAAGAATGTCAATAATTTAAATACCAAAATATCTATTTGTTGTATTGTTCTATGGAATGTTCTATGAATAAAAACTGTTTTTAAACTTTATTCTATGAATAAATCGTTTTCACTTTTCATTACCGCCAAAAAGTATTTGTGAAAATCAACATGAGCCAGGGAAAAGTCGTAAAAATGAGTAGTTTTACGTTTTTTGGGTCAAAACTCAGAAAAGCTCTTTCATTATAACTAGTCTATTAATGACCAAATTAATATATCGTGATAAAGGATAAGACATGAAATTACATACAGTACCTGGAAAATCTGGCTCATAAAGTATATTCTATGTTCAAAAACATTTCAATTATTTATACACATATATATATATATATATATATATATATATATATACATATAAATATATATATATACATATAAATATATATATATATATATATATATATTAATATATATCTATCTATTCACACATAGGATAACACACACAGACTTAAGGTTAAAATAGGTGAACAAGGAAAATTCTCAAGTGCGCAATTTTATTATTGTACGTCTTAAAGTGATCAAAGGGGTAATGTGTAAGCCGATATGCTATTAATACTACAAAGACCTCTCGCCAATAACGGTGTCTAGTTTGGCAGGTAGAGTTAGGGAATATTTATAACGATAAAGTTTTTTAGAGGAGCTTTTCTAATTTAAGCGACTCGTATATTCATATTTTATCCTGTCATAATACTATAAATAAACACTTATGAATTTTCCTGACTCCGGTGTTTTCTTGACTATCAAAATCCAATAATTGAATACAATTCTTTGCCCTGAATGTAATCCGATCTGCCAAATGAGCCTAAAATATTATTATCTCTAAGTATTCGAAAGCTTCATAAGTAACCAATGAGTAATTCTAATTAGCTTTAACTAACAATCCAAATGGGAAAATGAGTTTTTCGTTTGTTTTTCTTTCTTTCATGTCATAACTATTGCACTTAACCAAACTTAATGAAATTTTGAACAGGTGTAGCTTGTGTTATGTGAATTAATATATTTAATAACTTTTATCCTGGAATAACAGAATTTAATTTTTTGGAATAAAAAACCTGTCAATAACGAGGAAAACTTACACTACGAGATTTCCATTAATTATACAAAATATTCCTATTAAATTTAAAAATTAAAAATTCTACGACAGTTTTATTTACCTTCATTATTCCTAATTAAAACATTATATGAAATAATACAAGTTTAGCACCGAACAATAATGGTCAAGTTTTTAACGATCACGTGAAAAGTACTATCTATAAGCATTATCTGTAAAATAGTTTTGTCGAGTTTATTAAGTTAATAACGATACTTTAATAAAAATCGACTTTAATAATTAGGGATAGTTATGAAGGTATCACACTATCCATAATTATTAAAGTCCACATAGTTTACAGTATTTTTACATGCGAAACTCTAATAACCAAACTGTGTTGTTTAGGATGATATTTGTTTTTGACCTGTTTCGTATTTATACATACATTTATATTTAAAACAGTCGAATGGTAAAAGAAATTATGTTAACGTTATTCATGTATGCTTACAAATATTTAGCTCACAAAACGGAGCTCAATGTTTGTATTAGTTTCATGAAGAAAAAATTAATTAAAGTTTATTAACTCTTTTGTTGTTCTTTATTTAACCGTTAAGCCACTGTTTGTTCCCTAAATATTAGCGGTATAAAATGGCAAATTGTCAAATTGACTGCTTTAGTTAAATGTTTAAATATGCAGATCGTATCTTTTTTAAAGCTTGAGGGAATATAGGTACTGCAGATCCACTTACAATAAAAATGACTTCAATCGTACACGAATATATCCGGTTGAGCCTAATTCTTCATTCCGTTAAATCGTATTTGTTTGTTTACCTATTAGTCGACTTTATGTTGTTTAAATATTAGCCGAATGAAATAATGAACTGTAAAATTGACTAATTTGATTTAATTATTCAATACGTAGACTGTGCTTACTTTAAAGTTTGAGATAATGTAAGTACTACAGATCCACTTACAATAAAAATTACTACAATCGTACACATATATAGCCGGTTGAGCAAAATTCCTCATTTTGTTAAATCCTATATCTTTATTTTGTTTAACTATTATCCGACTTTATATTCCCCAACTATTAGGAGAATAAAATGACGAAATGTCCAATTGACTAATTTAGTTGAATGTTTCAATACGCAAACCGGTATCCTTAAAGTTAGTATGTTTAAAGTTAATATATTCCTAAAGTAGTATATTTAAAGTTTACAAAAATATAGGTGCTGTAGATTCACTTACAATACAAATTTCTTCAATAGCACAGGAAAATAGCAAGTTGAGCCTAATCCATAATTTTGTAAATATTAGATTTATTTTCTACTACAGAGGAATTTGGCATAAATATCACCTAATATTTTTTTGCAGGCTTATTGCAAACAGTTATTTTGAAGCAAATCAAATAAGTAAATTTGAAACATGTCACACATTCCTGAATACTTCTACTATTAGAAATTTAGTTATAAATTATTTTAACTAATGTAAATTTTTCACAATATAAGAAACGAAGAATTGTAAAAACTTGTATGAATAAAGTATTGTAATTTGTTTATGAAATGAGCCACAAGCAGCATAAATAAGTTTTAATAACACTATAAAAAATAAGTTTTGTACAAGTTTTTTTTTCCATCAAGAAACTGAAAACAGGTATAATGCATTTGTGCTTAAATTTTCAATTTTATAATTAGCATAAACAATATATTTAATTGTGACACACAAATTTATTGGTAAAGAGAAAGAATGATTCGTAATTGATTCTTTCTTGCCTGTTACCCCTTGTTGAAGCTCACGGCGAGCAATCCTGGAAAAGTTTGCGTTTAAAATCGAGCTTTCCGTTCCAAGTTTAAAACAATCACCCCATTTTTGTACTGACTTTCTTGTACGTTACCGATTTTTGAAGCTCGCGGCGAATAAATCTGAAATAGTTTGCGTTTAACATCGAGCTTTCTCTTCCAATTTTAAAACAATTACCCCATTTTCGTACCGGAAATCTCGAAGCATTCATGTCAGCAATCAAATTGTCAGTAGTAAACTTTTTGTATAGGATATATACCCATATTTTATCATTTAAAATGGGAATGAGTTTAAACATTTTGCAATAAAAAAATGCAAAATAAATAAGATACAAGACATCATTCTACAACAGTAGCGAGGCTTCAAACAAAAAATATTTGTAAATATATATCTAGCAATAATTTAGTTTTATCGAACAAAGCCTTGGATAATGGTAGTCACAAATTAAATATAGAATATTTATATTATTATGGATATAGTATTTATCATTACGCAGTAATGAATTTCTCTGAAAGTCTTAATAAACACTCAAGTATAAATTTAATATAAAACTTTTAAATTTTCAAAAAGGATAACATCAAACAAAAAGCTCATTCCACTCATTCATTTCACTCCGAATAGAAGCACATACACGCCCACAATTTGAATGCTAAAGTAAATAGCTAAAATTTATGCACGCCAATGAAGTGTTTTCATTTTCCCACAAGTAGAGCTTTCTACCTGCATTTCCATCTTCACTTCCGTTCTTGTTTGCGGTATATTTTAAAATGGTAATTTTTCCGTAATTCGTCCTTTTCAAGTAAATGCATTTATATTTTGTTTTTACTCTGCAATTCGTAGAGAGATTGGATGTTTGAAACTAGTTTTTACCATTCACTCAATGTTCTTCCTATGTTTGAATTTTACTACATGATTAGTTAGTTTGTCTTCCCAAATTTACGCTTTTTTCTTTTCATTGATTATAAATTTATGCCATATTGTTTTTTAATATCACCAGTAAAATTAAAAAGAACAATTTGTAAGTGACGACTTGACTGGAAGACCTTACTGTTCACTTTATGAGTATTTATTTTTATCGCGATTGCAATATGGTTACTTTTCAAGTAATACTAATAATATCAGAATAAAAATAATTGATATCGTTGTACTAGAGATAATTATTGCATTAATAATCCTTATCAGGATGCAAACGATTATTATATAATTATATAATTTTTAGATTTAATATAAAGTCTTTAATACTAATAATTATCGTATATTTACGGATTATTCCTATTCTTGGAAAAATACCGAAATAGTCGTTGGAAGTTTAAAAAAAGAGTGGATAATAATAAAAAAAAGAAGAAAAGAGAGAATAATAATAAAAAAAAATCATAAAACATTATAAGGTATTCAACCTTGTAATGTTTTATGATTTTCGATGTGATTTTGATTATATTGAAATCATCCACTTATATGTATATAATAAAATATTTGACAATAATAAGTGGACAGATAGATGACTCAAATAAACTTTTAAAGCAGCTAACATTAGGAAATGTCGTAATTAAATATATGTATTCTTTATGATTTTCCTCTCGGCTAAACGACGGACAACTCATTTTATTTCAATTGGATCGACTCATTTAGCAATTTGAGTATTTTACATAGTCGTAACATATTCAACTATCAAAATTAAAATTTTGGAGATTTATTTGTTATTGAAACGATAAGATAGCATACTTCAAGCGGCGCTAGAAACCGGACAAAGAATTAATTCAAATTGAATGGACTGCATAGGGTCAGCTGAGTTTTTCGTGGAAATGAATATTAAATTCGTTAAAATAATTTTATATCTGTATACCATAGCTAATTATGCTATCAATTATTATTTGAATTGTATTTCCGATTTACATACGAACTTCTGACAACATAAAATAAATCTGCCAAGGGATAAAAAAAATGTGCGGTATTTTTGAAATAGATAATTCATTTTGCATAATTTTCATTATTTAGGATGAGAATAGAATAATCGGTAATAGATTATTAATCGAAATGTAGATTGATTATTATTACTTAATAATATAATATTAATTAAGAACATTGTAAATTCGGTCTGCCCTTCTTACAAAAATCGTGGCTTTGGAGAAAACACATAATGGTGAAAATTTATTTGGTATAAGCATGGATGTTTGGAGTTCATTGTAAAAAGATGTACATACGCTGCGTATACTACTTTATTTATTTGCGTAAATTTTATTGACTATATTAGTTCTGACATATATTGACGCATAAATATTTCGATTTTTGTTTGCTTTTTGATGTGAACATCTATAGGCGCAGGTATAAACCGGATCATTGGGTGGCGACGCTTGCCGTGGCGACGGGTCGCCACGCTATACTAAGGTGTATATATATATATATATATACATGTATATATATATATATATATATATAGTCTATATGTAGTAGAGTGTACGGTATGACGACGTATCGCCATGCGCAACCGAATACGCGACCCCCTCCTCACTCAGTTCGACGCTGTTGTTTACTACGGTACACATAACCTGTGCTTTATTATTTTTGTATTAATTGTAAATAAATGTTTATTAAATAAAGTCACCATTTTCTGTAAGAAATTCGTAATAATTTATTTTTTCATTATTTCATTATGCTATATTTAGTTCCTGTAATAATCTTGTCTTTTACGCGTATTACTTGTACGAATACGTTTTACTGTGTGAATCATAATATTGGGCGCGAGAATCGTTACAATCTATCATTGTGCTAATATTTTCAAATTGTCGAATTGTGATTGGCTCTAAGCGGTTTTCCTACATAACTAAGTCTGTCATATGTCTATTTAGATCATTAAAGCTTGCTAAAACAAATAAATCAAATTTGAAATCCATGAGTTAGGTATTGCAGGTTTTGAAAAACCATAATACATACTCACGCACAGACACACATATGTATGAGTTGTGAGTATATTGTTTTATAAATTTTAATATTTTCTAATTTTTTTGATTCTCTAAATGAAAAGGAAAGAAAATAAAACTCTTATAAGACTCTCACGTGTACGTCTGTCTATCATAGCCGTTTTCCTCTGAAACTGTTCTATGCAGAAACTTGAAATTAAGTATAATAATAAAGCGTACTAACTCTCATTTACATCAATTAAGGGAATAATTTCAGAGGTAGCAAATTAAATTCCAAATTTTTTTTTAAGATTTCATGGAGAGTTATGCAAAAGAAACTAGCTGTAAATAACTCATACACATTTTCTTAATAATCTCCAGAAATTTTAAAAAATATGCGACAAAATGCACCTCCCCCTTTACGAAACTACTTCCACATGAAATTATAAAAAGAACATAGTTTTTAAAAGTTTACTCAACATTTACGTAGCGATTTAATTTACTTATTTATTTTTATTTACTTCTGTGTGAATTTTTTTTATCAACATTTTTGAAGTTTTTTTTGAAATAGTTTTAGAAAAACGTCTGTTTACACTTATAGAATATTTTTATTATAGAATATGGAATATGGAATATATTTGGCGTTAATTTTCTAGTAATTAATTATTCACAACTAAATTAAACTACGTGATGTAGTATCAATTCAACTTTATTTAAATTCTTTACCACGACTTAAGTTTAGTTTTATGACAACATCTTCAGAAGATGTTGTAATACAACGAAACCTAGGTCGCGGTAAAGAATTTAAATAAACTAGAAATAATACCTAAACTATTCCGTAGGAAAAATTGGGTAGTGGAATACGTAGAATCGACGAGTTTTCCATTTTCAAGTGGGAGAGTTTTCGGTAAAACTCAAGGATTTGGGTATATTTTACGTCTTTTGGACTACTTCATGATACAATTTAATTTTCTGAAAACTCACATGCATGTAATTATTCTAATGATGGAAATTAACAAATACACTTTGGGCGTTTTGTTAAATTTAGTGCGTGACACATTTAAGCATCGAAATGAAATATTATCATCCAAGTTACGAGTATTTTATAAAAATACCTGATTATAATAATAATTTCATAATCCCATAAAGAGAACTTAATGTTAAAAGTTAAGAGACTTATCATTACTCTTTTACAGATTAACTAGCGCTCACCTGTACGACTTCGTCCGCGCAGAATTTTTATGACGTAGTGTTCTCCAACTCTGCCCGACCCCAACACAGCGCATGGTTGCTACCGACATCTCATTAGCTACGTGACTAATTTTACTTTTGTATTGTTCATTTAACTTTTGTATGTTTAACCTCAGTTTACTTTTGTAGGTTTAGGAACACTTACATCTTATTAATTAATTATTCAGTTGAGCATGGCATAATATTAATTGTGTATATGAAATACTGATTCAGTGTTAAGTTTATTTTGGTAATGGTCAATTTTGAAACGAAAAAATAGAGCCATAACACCTGGAGTTAATTTTATGTTTTTTTTTATTCATAACTATAAATATTACGGGCTTTCCATAAAATATAGGTTTATAATATTAGCATAGTTATAAAACAATGCTGTTTTAATACACTAGCATGTGTTTCTTTAATCTCGCTGCGCTAATAATAATAGACATGGCGAAAATCATAAATATATTAAGAGGCAATTATAAATATGGGTTATCTTTTTCGAAATAATACTTCGTGATTACATTTTCTTATTTGTATATTTTGAAATTAGAAATCAGTTTTATTTAATATTTTTTATTTTATACTTTTAATAAATGTTAAAATAAATAAATAATAAGGTTGAGTTTGGCCACCGAATGTGGATCTCATTAAAACAGATTATATCTAAATATTATTATGCTTGAGATACATTATTTCTTTTTTTATAATATGTGTAATATTTAATTTCAAATATCGCCCGACTTTGTTCAAAACAGGAAATATTGAATAAAATGAGAAGGGCTCATCTTAGAATAGAACTATTTTACTATTAACCATATTTTATTATGAATTGTATATTGTGAAACAAGTTGGTACAGAATATTGTGCAAGGAGTTCGTATAGAATAAATAAAATGTTGTTATAATCGGCTATCAATGGTAAAAATATCAAACGGAAAAATAATTTTCATGACAAGTATTATTTTATTTAATATAACCGCGACTGGACGAAAGAAATACTCAAAAATAAAAACAGAAATTTTTTTTTCAAACCTCGTTAAATAAGCTTCTGAAGTGAATACTCCTTTTGCCTCCCTTTTTCCAATAATTTTTTTTTAAAGGAAACATTTCCGATTTCGTGCCACGCCAAGCGTGACGCTTTTTGGATACACTTTGCGGTAGCGGGTATGGGGCGAGTATATCGTTCTCGCGATTTGACTTCGGAAACACTCGGCGCAAGGCTGAATGCAACTGAACGAGAGTTTGAATTTTTATTTCGTCAGTTCATTCACTGATTTATTGGCGCAGTGGTAAACACCACAGGTTGGATTACTAATCAAAAATGAAAAATAATAATGAACGTTATCATTTAAAACTTTCTCGTGAATTATATATCTAATAAAGAAAACCGAAATGAAATCCATTGAGTAGTTATTTAGAAAATCACATACATACAGATAAAGTTGACGGGGACTTCATTCTGTAATATTTTGTGACTATAAAGCTAATTATCCCCCAGTGTATTTCACCAATAAAAAAATCCTTAATTACCGGACTTGTACTGACGTTCGTATTCGAAAAATGAAAGAGCTTTGTAAATTTTTAACTCTGACAGGGAGAAAAAATTGGAAATTATGATAAAACGTGACTTTTGTCGGGATTATATTTCTGCGAACGACGCAACCCTTGGGGTGGAAAATGTAAGGGATTTATTCGTGCATTTCGGGAACCATGTCGTTAACAGAGCTTTTCACAAGTAATGATTGATATTGTTTCCGAAATATACATGAATAGAGGAGACAAAGATTGTATTTACCAAACTTTTATCGTAACTAACTTTATTAAACAATCGACATGTTTAAATAATTTTTTTATATAAAATAAAATTATATCATATGAAAATTTTTCTATTACATTTGCTAAAAGTTGTAAAAAAGTCCGACGGTTATCAATTGATAGATAACGATTCGATCCGATTTTTTTAAATTATTCTTTCTCGCTTTAAGGTTTAATTTATAAGGCGGCCTTTATTTTTAATAATCTGTTTTTTATCTCAATTTGAATTGAAATGAGAAAATTAACATGAGGTTTTCCACTTTTCAAATATTGATACCTTTTTTTCTATATGTGGGATGGAAATATACGTATTTAATATTGGATAATTATTTCAGCTTATAATAATTGAAGAAACGTATTTATGAACATTATATTTTTAGGGATATGTTATTTTATTACCCGGAATATTAATAATTTCAATTTTTGACTCTGCTAGTAAGTGCCATATTTTACTTTAAATAGAATATAGAAATATAACAAATTTAAAACAGAAGATGGAAATTCGAAGAAACTTATTATTTCTTATCCAAATTATATGGGTATCATAAGTAATTCTGTCTCATTATAAAGCTTGAATACAAGCTCTTATTTAATTCTTTATATTTTTTTGTTTTCAATCGGCAAAGTATTTGAAAAAAAGTTATTTACCTCTTTGAAATAAATTTCCAGAGGAATTTCAAAAGGCAATCAACCTTAACCAGCATTTCTTCCACCATGAGTCTTTTTGTCTATTCTTGAGAAATTTACAGTTAAGTTTCACTTGTTAACTTTGCACGTTACTGGATTATAAAATTTGTAACTATAAATAGATCATATTAGAGGTGATCGTGCTATTCTATTTTCAAAGTATTATTTTCGAGCAATCTGGCTGTGTCCTCATATTTAACGGAATGTTATATTGTATTTATAGTCTTGAATCTTCCGTACGTAACAATTTCTTGAAGAACTTGTTACGTACGGAAGTTTAACAATATTTCCTGAACTCAATTTTCAAGACGTGACCTTCGGCGTTGCTTACGATAACTACACGCCCTGCTAGTATTGGAATTATAATTTGAGTTAGAGTAATATTTTACAAATTTTCACTGATAGGATTCTCTTATTAAATTTTTTTTTCCATTTTAATGTGGCGTCAGAATAAATTATTTTTAAGTTAATGGGAGGACGATAATTTGTGAAAGTATAAATATTAGGGTTTGTTTATATGTTTGTAGTCGCAGAAATTGTATTTAATTATTTCTTCGTAATATATTTTATCTCTACCAAAAAATATTTACTCGTATTTTATATTTCCCCGTGTGCAGACTATTTTTCAGTAATTACGTAAACACACTCATAGATAGAACATTTTCTTTGTAATAATGTGAACATTGTGTCGCATTTTCTTCATTCATTTTTTTATAATTTATAATGGCTAAATGCAATAAGTGTACGTTTTTATTTCTATTAACTAGTCTATATTAATCAATAATTGACTCTATTAATATTTTTTACTTACCACAATGTGGTTTGCAATTGTTTTTATAAGGTAATAAACCGACAATATGCATACTTACGTTTTTCGATTAAAATTAATTTTCGTAAATTAATAAATAAAACAAGCAACATCTATGCATATAAACAATAAAAAAATATTTTAACAATTAAATTATTATACGTCCACGAGTTACATATCCACAAGAATGATTGCGTTCCATTATCAATTGCATTATAATTAATAATAATTTTCTTAATGACACCAGTAGTCACAGGAAGATGTCCAAATCGGTCAGAGGGTTTAGTCTAGGATTGCATAATAGAAGGGTACAAACCCTTAAAGAGAAAATGACTGAAAATCTAAATACAAAAAACTATTATGAATCATTTTAAATTGAAAATTCAAAGTCATCAAAACAACTGGAAAATTTAAACCTTAATTTATGACAAAGCTGTTTATATCCATAGGTATCACTCAATTAAAAATCGTTGCAAAATTTTTAATTTCAATCTAATTAAAGAAGTTATTTTTTGTGACCAATTTTATGTTGCAAAAGAATGCTCGCTTAGAGGCAGTAAAATTGAACTACTCAGAAAAAATTGCAGTTTTATTAGAGATTGGCTTAAAATTTTCATCGCTTTTTATTATTTATAATATATGACAACTTTTGTTCTACAATTATTTAGTTCTTCGGGTAAAGACTGAGGTAGAATTAATAGAATCATTTTGGTTTGGAAATATTCTTTTTCTGTTTCTACTCCTTAGGAAAATTGATAGTCATGGAATCCACAAATTTTACCAGGAAACTTTTCATTTCTTGAGTGGAAATCAATGTGTTTAGTCGGAAAATATTGTTGGAAAATAGAAATTAATGTGCATAAACATTTCAAATTTCTCAAATTATAAGTAAGTTAATTACCATTATCAGTCTCACATTAAATGAGGAAATAGCTTCGTGAATTTTTAGGACCAAAAGGGTCGATGCATCCAAAATTATAATAAACCTGCCCATTTTCGGGATTACATTTTTACGGGTGTCGCAACCTTTGTAGCGAAAGGTGCTAGGAATGTAAACATATGTGCCCTGGAAGCCTATCGTTAAAGGAGCATTTCACGAGCAGTAATTATTATTGCTTCTTGAATAAACATGAGTATAGATGGCAAAAATTTTATTTACTGAATATTATATATCTATAACGTACATACTTACAACCGCACCTATTTGTAATAAGTATAGTGATATTTGTTTATCTTGTATAAAGTATCGATAAGTTTGAATTAAAATTTATGGTATATAACGATGTTAAACTACACAAATATTTTTTTTTAAATTAACAAGTATTCTTAACCAGAAATTTTAAAAAAATTCGCGTGGAATAAAATTTATAGATTGCGATTTCATTCGTTTTTTTTATCTCACTTTAAAATGTAGGCGTCCCATATTTCTCTAAATAACTGTTTTTCTTTTCTTCTTTTTAAATTGAAATGAAATGAAAAAATAATATGCAATCTTTTCCAGCTTCCAGTTATTGAAATACGATGTTTATTCTATGTTATGACCGTATACGTATTTAATATCGTTCATAAGATCAATAAAAGTTATGGTTATAATTTAAATATTTTTGATTATAAATGTGGAAGAATTGAATTGTTACAAATTTTGTATTTTTAGGTTTATGTTAGATTTATATCAATAACTTTAATCTCATACCTTCTTGATTCTTTAATATTTTTTCTATAATTTATTATTTCCTACTTTCTCATAAAACATACCTTTGAAATAGAATGCATTCTAAAGAGAAGAAAATTGAATATGTATATCTGAAGTACCTGAATATTTTGTATCCAAACTAAATGTGTATTATACCTATTGAGATTTTTTATTTTTTAAAACGTTTAACATCGAACTTTCTGTTGCAATTTTAAAACAATCACCCCATTTTTGTACCGGAAATCTCGAAGCATTCCCTATTAGTAGTCAAATTGTCAGTGTTAAACTTTTTGTACAGAATATATACCTATATTTTAACGTTTAAAATGGAAATGGTTTCGAATATTTTGCAGTAACAAAATACAAAATAAATAAGATACAAGACATAATTCTGCAATAGTAGGGAGTCGAGAGATGGAAGCATCAAACGAAAAATATTTGTAAATATATATCTAGCAATAATTTAGTTTTATTCGATAAAGTCTTGGATAATGGTAGTCGTAAATTAAATATAGAATGTTTATATTAGTATGGACATAGTAATTATCATTACGCAGTAATGAATTTCTCTCAAAGTCTTAATAAACATTCAAGTATAAATTGAATGTAAAACTTTTAAACTTTCGAAGAGGATAACATCAAACAAAAAGCTCATGCCACTCATTCATTTCACTCCGAATAGAAGCACGTACACGGCCATAAATTGAATGCAAAAGTAAATATCTAAAATTTATGCACACCAACGAAGAGTTTTCATTTTCCCACAAGTAGAGCTTTCTGCCTGCATTTCCATCTTTACTTCCGTTCTTGTTTGCAATATATTTTAAAATAGTAATTTTTTCGTAATTCGTCCTTTTCAGGTAAATGCATTTATTCGTAGAGAGATTGGATGTTTGAAACTAGTTTTTGCCATTCACTTAGTGTTCTTTCTATGTTTGAATTTTACTACATGATTAATTAGTTTTTCTTCTCAAATTTACGCTTTTTTTTCATTGATTGGACATTAATGCTAGATTGGTTTTTAATATCACCAGTGGAATTAAAAAGAACAATTCGTAAGTGACGACGTGACTGGAAGACCCTACTGTTTACTTTATGAGTATTTATTTTTATTGCGATAGCAATACGGTTATTTTGCAAGTAATACTAATAATATCAGAATAAAAATAATTGAGAACATTGTACTAGAGATAATTATTGCATAAATAATCCTTATCAGGACATAAATGATTATGATATAATTATATAATTTTTAGATTTATTAGAAAGTCATTAATACTAATAATTATCGTATATTTACGATTTATTCATATTCTTGGAAAAATGTCCAAATAGTCATTGGAAGTTTAAAAAAAGAATTAATAATAAATAAAAAAAAATCATAAAACATTATAATGTATTCAACTTTATAATGTTTTATGATTTTCGATGTGATTTTGATTATATTGAAATCATCCACTTATGAGTATATAATAAAATATTTGACAATAATAAGTCGACAGATAGGTGACTCAAATAAACTTTCAAAGCAGCAAACATTAGGAAATGTCGTAATTAAATATATGTATTCTTTTTGATTTTCCTCTCGGCTAAACGATGGAACATTCATTTAGAAGTTTGAGCGTTTTACATAGTCGCAACATATTCAACTTTTAAAATGAAAATTTTGAAGTTTCACTTGTTGTTGAAATGAAAAGATAACATACTTCAAGCGGCGCTGGAAAGTCGCATCGCATAGGGTCAGCTGATTTTTTCGTAGAAGCAAATATTAACATCCTTAAAATAATTGTATGCCTCTGTACCTTAGCTAATTATGCAAACAACTATTATTTGAATTGTATTTCCGATTTACATACAAATTTCTGACAACATAAATATAAATCTGTCAAGGGATACAAAAGGGGATAAAAAAAATTGTGCGATATTTTTGGAATAGTTAATTAATTTTGCATAATTTTCATTATTTAGGATGAGAATAGAATAATCGGTAATAGATTATTAATCGAATTATAGATTGATTACTATTACCGAATAATATAATATTAATTAAGAACATTGCAAATTCGCTCATGTAGGCCTGCCCTTCTTATAAAACTAATGGCTTTGGAGACGTAATGCTCATGAATCGGGCATTTCCAAGGAAATACATAATGGTGAAAATTTATTTGGTATAGGCGTGGATCGATTTTTTATTCGCAAATACAAATATTACGCGCGTTCCATAAAATGTAAGTTTATAATACTAGCATAGCTATAAAACAGTGTTGTTTTTAACACACTTGCGTGTGTGTAGCAGTCAATTTTTCTCTAATCTCGCTGCAGTGGTAACAAGAGACATGAAGAGAGTTATAAATACATCAAAAGACAGTTATAAGTATGGGTTGTTTTTTCAAAATATCGATTCTTCCTGATTACATTTCTTACATGAATATTTTGAAATTAGAAATCGATTTTATTTAATATTTTTTATTTTATAATGTTAATAAATGATGAGGTTAATTTAGGCCACCGAATGTGGGTTTCATTAAAACACAGATTATTTATTTTGCTTGAAATATTTTATTTTTTTACATATTTTATCTGAAATAGCGATCGATTTGGTCCCAAAAATGAAATGTTAAATAATATAAGCAGGGCTCATCTTAGAGGATAACTGTTTTACCCTTAACCATATTTTATTTTGAAACAGGTTGGTACAGAATATTGCGCCACAAGTTGATATGGAATGAACAAAGTTTTGTCATAATTGGCTGTCAAGGTAAAAAATATCAAACGGAAAAATAATTTTCATGACGAATATTATTTTATTTAATATAATCGAGATTGTACGAAAGAAATACTCAAAAATAAAAAGTGAATTTTTTTCAAACCTCGTTAAATAAGTTTCTGAAGTGAATACTCCTTTTGACTCCCTTTGTCCAAATTTTTTTCATAGGAAACATTTCCGATTTCGTGTCACGCTAAACGTGACGGTCTTTGGATATACTCCGCGGTAGCGGGTGTAGGCCGAGTATGGGTGAACGATTTGACTTCGGGTACACTCGGCGCTAGGCTGAATGTAACTGAACGAGAGGAGTCGAGCTAGTAAGTATATTTTTATTTCGTCAGTTTATTCATTGATTTATTGGCGCAGCGGTAAACGCCACAGGTCGGATTACTGATAAAAAAATAAAAAATAATAATTTATCATTTAAAACTTTCTCGTGAATTAGTATATCTAATAAAGAAAACCGAAACAAAATCCGTTGAGCAGTTATTTAGAAAATCTCCTACATACAGATAAAGTTGACGGGGACTTTGTTCTGTAATATTTTGTGATTATAAAGCCAATTATCACCCAGTGTATTTCACCAACAAAAAATCCTTTATTACCGGAACTTGTACTGACGTTCGTTTATTAAATAATGAAAGAGCTTTGTGAGTTTTTAACTCTTACAGGGAGAAAAAATCGTAATTATGATAAAACGTGACCATTGTCGGGATTATATTTCTGCGAACGTCGCAACCCTTGGGGTGGAAAATGTGAGGGATTTATCCGTGCGTTTCCAGAACCATGTCGTTAACAGAGCTTTTCAGGAGCAATTATTGGTATTGTTTCTGAAATACACATGAATATAGGCGACAAAGATTGTATTTACCAAACTTTCTAGAAATTTGTCCACATTTATCGTGACTAACTTTATGAAAAAATAGACTTGTTTAAATAAATTTTTTTTTATAAAATAAAATTTCATCATATGAAAATTTTTTCATTTCTTCCGCCAGGAGTCCTTTCGCCTATTCTTAAGAAATCTATAGTTAAGTTTCACTTGTTAACTTTGCACGTTACTGGATAATAAACTTTTATCTATTATTAGACCATATTAGAGGTTATGGTGCTATTATATTTTTAAAGAATTATTTTCGAGCAATCTGGCTGTGTTCTCATATTTAACGGGATGTTATATTGCACTTAAAGTCTGACAATAACGAGAAGCTTTTGAAATAATAAAAAATAAAAAACGGCGTATTTCGTGGAAAGAAGAACTTGTTACGTCTGAAAGTTTAACGATCTTTCCTGAACTAAATTTTCAAGACGTGTTCTTCAGCAACGAAGGTTTTTTTTTGTCCAGAAACTGAACATTGTTAAGTGAGCCTTCTACGAAACATGTGGTCGAGGTAACTGATTTTTTTTTACTCATTTAAGATTGACTGTAAATTACGATTATACGAGACAAATATAAAATTTTCATAGAATAGTAATGGATAGTGATACATCTCGGATTTTTGTATTTGTATTTAATTACATCGCGGAGGACGGATAGCGCGTAAAAATTCTGTATTTGGGTTAATTCCTTTTCGTTTTGAATTATCAAATTTTGAAAAAAATTTTTTTATTTTATAATAAATCTATTAGAAATATCTGGAAATAATTTTGACGAAATAACACAAAATACCAAAACAAGTAATTTTAGACTAATAAAAAAACAAAAAGCTTAAAATAATATATATATATATATATATATATATATATATATATATATATATATATATATATATATATATTTATATATATATATATATATATATATATATTTATATATATATATATATATATGTATTTATGTATGTATATAAAGACATGGTTCGATTGATTAATCAACACGCACTTTAGAAAATATTGTGTTTTTTTAAATAGTTTAACTTATTGAGTATTTTTCGATTTTACGAGACATGCAGTGTTGTCAAAAAAAAATTTGTAAAAATTTCTCTATAAAGTTAAATGTAATACATTTTATATCTTGTATTATTTTATTTTCGTAATATTAAAAAGTGGGATAGAAATACTGACGAAATCATTATGAACATAGACGTTGCTTACGATAGCTACCCACCATCCTGGTATTGGAATGTTAGTGTTGGCTTGTGTGATTTTTTTACAAATTTTAACTGATAGGTTTCTCTCTTTAAAAATGATTTTTTTTTCATTTGAATGTGGCGTCAGAATCAATTATTTTTAAGTTAATGGGAGGACGGTAATTTGTGAAAGTATAAATATTAGGGTTGAGAATATTTTTGTAGTCGCAAAAATTGTATTTATACTACGTAATATATTTATCCCCATCAAAAAATATTTATTCCTATTTTATATTTCCCCGTGTGCAGACTATTTACCAGTAATTACGTAAACACACACTCATAGATAGAACATTTTCTTTATAATAATGTGAACGTTGTGTCGCATTTTCTCTATTAATTTTTTTTTTATAATTTATAATAGCTAAATGCAATAGGGGTATGATTCTATTTCAATTGTTTTTATATGGCAATAAGTCGGCAATATGTATACTTACGTTTTTAAATTATAGTTAATTTTCATAAATTAATAAAAAAACAAGCAACAACTATGCATATATTCATAAAATAATATTTTAGCAATTAAATTCTTATATGTCCACAAGTTACATATCCACGAGAACGATTGCGTTCCATGATCAATTGCATTATAATTAATAATATTTTTCTTAATGACACCAGTACTCAAAGGAAAATGTCCAAATCGGTCACAGGGTTTAGTCTAGGGTCGCATAATAGAAGCGTACAAACACTTAAAGAGAACATGACTAAAAATCTAAATACAAAAAAATATTATTAATCATTTTAAATTGAAAAATCAAAGTAATCAAAACAACCGTAAAATTTAAATCTTAATTAATGACAAAGCTGTTTATACGCATGGGTTTCACTCAATTAAAAATTTAGAATTATAAAATTCAGTCTAATTAAAGAAGTTATTTTTTTTGTGACCAATTTCATGCTGCAAAAGTATGCTCGCTGAGAAGCAGGAAAATTGAACTACTCAGGAAAAATTGCAGTTTAATTAGAGATTGGCTTATAATTGTCACCGCAATTTATTGTTTATAATATGTGAAAACTTTTGTTCTACAACAACTTTTTCCACATTTGTATAAAAAAAATTTCTCAAAATATCAGTAAGTTAATTACCATTATCAGTCTCACATTAAATTATGAAAGAGCTTCGTGAATTGTTAGGACCAAGAGGGTCGATGCACCCAACATTATAATAAACCTGCCCATTTTCAGGATTACATTTTAGCGGGCGTCACAAGCGAAAGATGCTAGGGATGTATACATATGTGTTTGGGAAGCATATCGTTAAAGGGGTTTTAACTAGCATTAATTGTTATAGCTTCTGGAATGTACATGAGTATAGATGGCAACAATTTTATTTACTGAATATTATATATCTATAACTTACATACTTACAACCGCACCTATTCGTAATATGTATAGTGATATTTGCTTATCTTGTATAAAGTACCGATAAGTTTGAATTAAAATTTATAGTATAAAACGAAGTTAGGAATTACACAAATATTTTTTTCTAAAATTAGCAAGTATTGTTAACCAAAAACTTTAAAAAAATACCCACAGAATAAAATTTATAGATTGCGATTTCATTCGTTTTTTATCTCGCTTTAAAATTTATGTTCCAGGGCGACCCATATTTCTTTAAATAACTGTGTTCTTTTCTTTCTTTTAAATTGAAATGCAATGAAAAAATAATATGCAATCTTTTTCAGCTTCCAGTTATTGAAATACGATGTTTATTCTATGTTATGACCGTATACGTATTTAATATCGTTCATAAGATCAATAAAAGTTACGGTTATAATTTAAATATTTTTGATTATAAATGTGGAAGAATTGAATTGTTACACATTTTGTATTTTTACGTTTACTTTTGATATTTATCAATAACTTTAATCTCATAACTTCTTTATTCTCTAATTTCTTTTCTGAAATTTATTATTTCCTACTTTCTCATAAAATATATCTTTGAATAGAATGCATTCTAAACAGATGGAAATTGAAGATCTAAAGTACCTGAATATTTCATATCCAAACTAAATGTGTATTATAACTATTGGGATTTTTTATTTTTCAAAACGTATAACATCGAGCGTTCGTTTCCAATTTTAAAACAATTACCCCATTTTTGCACTGGCTCTCTTGCATATTACCCCTTGTTGAAGCTCATGGTGTGCAATACTGGAATAGTTTGCGTTTAACTTGGAGCTTTCTGATCCAATTTTGAAAACAATCATCCCATTTTTGTACCGGAAATCTCGAAGCATTCCTGTCAGTCAGTCAGTAGTCAAATTGTCAGTGTTAAAGTTTTTGTATAGTATATATACCCATATTTTATGGTTTAAAATAGAAATGGGTTTAAATATTTTGCAATAAAAAAATTCCAAATAAATAATATACAAGACATCATTGTACAACAGGGAGTTGAAAGAGGGAAGCTAGAAACGAAAAATATATGTACATATATATCTGATAATAATTTAGTTTTATCAAAGTCTTGAATAATAGTAGTCGTAAATTAAATATAGAATATTTATATAATTATGGACATAGTATTTATTATTACGCAGTAATGTATTTCTCTCAGTCTTAATAAACAGTCACGTATGAATTGAATGTAAAACTTTTAAATTTTCGAAAAGGATGACATCAAAAAAAGCTCATTCCACTCATTCATTTCATTCCGAATAGAAGCGCGTACACGCCCATAAGTTTAATGCAAAAGTAAATAGCTAAAATTTAAAGACGCCAATGAAGAGTTTTCATTTTCCCACAAGTAAACTTTCTGCCTGCATTTCCATCTTCACTTCCATTCTTGTTTGCAGTATATTTTAAAATGGTAATTTTTCCTTTCCAGGTAAATGCATTTATTCGTAGAGAGATTGGATGTTTGAAACTAGTTTTAGTCTTTCACTTAGTGTTCTTTCTACGTTTGAATTTTTCTAAATGATTAATTAGTTTGTCTAAAATAAAAAATTTTTTCCTTTTTCTCAAATTTACATTTTTTTCCTTTGATTGATTGGAAATTTATGCTATGTTGGTTTTTAATATCACCAATAGAATTAAAATAACAATTTGCAAGTGACGACATGAGTGCAAGAGCCTACTGTTTAATTTATGAGTATTTATTTTATATAATGTGGTTATTATGCAAGTAATACTAATAATATCAGAATAAAAATAATTGACAGCTTTGTACAAGAGATAATTATTGCATTAATAATCCTTATCAGGACTTAAACGATTATGATATAATTATATAATTTTTAGATTTAATAGCAAGTCTTTAATACTAATAATTATCGTATATTTACGATTTATTCATATTCTTGGAAAAATGTCAAAATAGTCATTGGAAGTTTTAAAAAAAAATTAATAATAAATAAAAAAAAATCATAAAACATTATAAGGTATTCAATCGTGTAATGTTTCATGATTTTGATGATATTGAAATCATCCACTTATAAGTATATAATAAAATATTTAACAATAATAAGTAGACAGACAGACGACTCAAATAAAATTTTAAAGCATCAAACATTAGGAAATGTCGTAATTAAATATATGTATTATTTTTGATTTTCCTCTCGGCTAAACGATGGACCATTCATTTAGCAATTCGAGCGTTTTACATAGTCGTAACACATTCAAATTATAAAATTAAAATTTTGAAGATTCATTTGTTGTTGAAATGAAAAGATAGCATATTACAAACGGCGCTGGAAAGTGAACAAAGGAATTAATTAAAACTGAGTCACATCGCATAGGGTCAGCTGAGTTTTTCGTGGAAACAAATATTAACATCGTTAAAATAATTTTATGTTTCTATACCATAGCTACATAATTAGCTATTATTATTTGAATTGTATTTTCGATTTACATGCAAATTTCTGACAACATTAATATAAATCTAACAAGGAATATAAAAGGGGATAAAGAAAATTGTGCGGTATTTTTGGAATAGTTAATTCATTTTACATAATTTTCATTATTTAGGATGAGAATAGAATAGTCGGTAATAGATTATTAATCGAATTATAGATTGATTATTATTACTTAATAATATTATATTAATTAAGGACATTTAAATTCGCTCATGTAGCTCTGCCCTTCTTACAAACTAATGGCTTTGGAGATGTAATGCTTATGAATAAGGCTTTTCAAAGGAAATACATAATGGTGAAAATTTATTTGATATAGGTTTGAATGTTTGGAGTTCATTATAAAAAAATATACATACGCTGCGTGTACTACTTTATTTATTTGCATAAATTTTATTATATTAGTTCAGACATATATATTCACGAATAAAAATGTCGATTTTTGTTTATTTTTTTAACTCTTTGAATCTTATTATTACGCGCAAGAATCGTTACAATCTACGATTGTGCTAATATTTTCAAATTGTCAAATTGTGGTTGGCTCTAAGAGGTTTCTCCTACACAAACAAGTCTGTCATATGTCTACTTAGCTCATTAAGGCTTGCTAGAGTAAATAAATCAAATTTGAAGTCCATGAGTTAGGTATTGCAGATTTTGAAAAACTATAATATATACTCACGCACAGACACACACATGTATGAGTTGTGAGTATATAGTTTTATAAATTTTAACATTTTCTAATTTTTTTGTTTCTCTAAATGAAAAGGAAAAAAAAATTACTCTTGTAAGACTCATAATTAAATGAAACTACGTGATGTAGTATTATTTCTACTTTCTTTAATTTCTTTACCACGACCTAGGTTTTGTTGTATTACATCTTCAGGTGAGATATCAGCAAAGATATTAGCAAAAATAAAGATTGTGAATAATGCATTTCTACAAAATTAACGCCAAATATATTCAATCTTGTAAGACTCTCACGTGTACGTCCGTCCATCACAGCCGTGTTCCTCTGAAACCGTTCTATGCATAAGTTTGAAATTAAATATAATAATAAAGCGTACTAACTCTCATTTACATCAATTAAGGGGAACATTTTATGATGTAGTATTATTTCAACTTTATTTAAATTCTTTACCACACCGTTTTATGACAACATCTTCAGAAGATGTTGTAATACAACGAAACTTAGGTCGCGGTAAAGAATTTAAATAAACTAGAAATAATACTACATCACGTAGTTTCAATTACAGAACATTTTTTATCTCGTCTCTATCAGTGAGATGTCGCTGTTTTCTGTTTGTAACATTTATTTATAATATATGGAAACTATAATATTTATTTTTTTATTCATGTGTTTACTACAAGTGTTACTAATCTTTTTTCTTTTTAAAGATTAGTGAATTTTAATAAATAAATAAATAAATTGCAGCTATGCATTTAATCACAAAATATTTTTCAAATAAATGTGTATCTACCTGCGAGTTATAATTAAAAATAGTACACTTGATGAGTTCAATATCTAGAAGATATATAAATCCCGCAGAAAGTTCAGCTTAGGACTGCATGACAGAAGCTCATAAGCGGTTAAATACCATCACAAAGATTCATTCACAGAAGTTGGCGTTACTTTGGTTAGGTTCTAGTTGGTTGTATATAATAAAGTTAATGCTCACACTCAGAAGTAACACATGGGGTTGTCAAACTAAAGTTACTCGTTGAATATAATGGTAAAAAGATGATTGCGACAATAGTCTCTTAACAATTAGATAATTAGTTAATTACGTTATTAATTGAGAAAATAAGAAACCAATTTTTAAGAGTTTCGATGAAACGTTTTTAGACTAGATTAATTTGTCCATTTCATATTTATTTCCACCAAATTATTGTTTATTTGTATGGCATCGGTAAAGTTTTAAGAGTATCCCGTAATGTACCTACATATGTAGAATTCTTTTTGAGAAGAATGAATACATTAACCTTATGAAAACTTATTTTACACGACTAGGCCAAGGTGGTGCGCTAAATTTACTCAAGTCCATGTTTAGTAATGAACAAAACTACCCATAGGCTGGTCATTTACATTTTATGTGACAAATTCATGAAAAATTATGAAATGAATTCCGTAGTAAATACGACATACCCCTGATTCATTAACGATTTGTATTTAAACGCTTCCGGTGATTTATCATTGCACAAATTTAAACTTTCTAATTGATATTCTAAACGATTTATGCTGTAATGATTTGATTACGAAATTCATTAAATTAAAACCTCAAAAAGTTATCTAAATTAGAAAAAAATTAATCGATAAAATGTCATACACAAAAGTAATAATTTCGCGTTCGAAGCGTGGAGCTTGCGAAAATAAAACATCGAAAAAGCTCGTTATTTCAAAGAGTTGTGCTGATTTAGTTAGAAGTTAGAAATTATTAATTTCAATATATTAAAAAAGTTATTTACTTTGTATCTAATTTTCTGCAAAAAATATACTCCCTGACGGGAAAGAAAATTAGGCTACTAAGGAAAAATTACAGCTTTATTAAAAACTAACTTTCGCTTGACTAAATTTCACGCATGGTAATGGACCAATTTATTATTAATAAATGTGCAATAATGGTTGCTATATATTTTATTTAGTTCTTCGGGTGATAATTGAAGGGAATATAGTAGAAGTGTTTTGAGTTTGAAAGTACACTATTTCTATATCTATTCCGTAGGAAAAATTGGATAGTGGAATACGTAGAATCGACGAGTTTTCCATTTTCAAGTGGGAGAGTTTTCGGTAAAACTCATGGATTTGTGGATACTTAATGTCTTTTGGACTACTTTATGGTATAATTTAATTTTTTAAAACCTGATGTGCATGTAGTTATTGTAATGATGGAAATTAACAAATACACATTGGGTGTTTCGTTGAATTTAGTGCGTGACACATTTAAGCATCAAAATGAAATATTATCATCTAAGTTGCGAGTATTTTATAAAAATACCTGATTATAATAATAATTTCATAATCCAATAAAGAGAACTTAATGTTAAAAGATAAGAGACTTATCATTACTCTTTTACAGATTAACTAGCGCTCATATGTACGACTTCGTCCGTGCAGAATTTTTATGACGTAGTGTTCTACAACTTTGCCCGACCCCAACACACCGCATAGTCGCTACCGACACGGTCATCTTATTAGCTACGTGACTAATTTTACTTTTGTATTTTTCATTTTACTTTTTTATGTTTAACCTCAGTTTACTTTTGTAGGTTTAGGAACACTTACATCTTATTAATTAATTATTCAGTTGAGCACGGCATAATATTAATTATGTATATCAAATACTGATTCCATGTTAAGTTTATTTTAGTAGTGGTCAATTTTGAAACGAAATAATAGCGCCATAACACTTCGAGTTAATTTTTTAGGGTTTTATATTCATAAATACAAATATTACGCGCTTTCATAAAATATAGGTTTATAATATTAGCATAGTTATAAAACAATGTTGTTTTTAACACACTTGCGTGTATTTCTTTAGTCTCGCTGCGCTGACAATAAGAGACATAGCGAAAATCACGAATACATTAAAAGGCAATTATAAGTATGGGTTATCTTTTTCAAAATATCTATACTTCGTGATTACATATTCTTATTTCAATATTTTGAAATAAGAAATCGGTTTTATTTAATTTATAATGTTAATAAATGTTAAGGTTGAGTTTGGCCATTGAATTTGGGCCTCATTAAAACACAGATTATTTCTAAAAATTATCTTGCTCGAGATGTATTATTTCTTACACATATTTGATTTGAAATAGCGCCCGACTTTGTTCAAAAAAGGAAATATCGAATAATATGAGAAGGGCTCATCTTAGAGGGGAATTGTTTTATCATTAACCATATTTTATTGTGAAACAAGTTGGTACGGAATATTGTGCAAGGAGTTGGTATAGAATAAACAAAGTTTTGTTATAATTGGATGTCCAGGTAAAAAATATGAAAGGGAAACATAATTTTCTAGACGAGTAGTTTTATTTTTTAATATAACCGTGATTGCATGAAAAAATTACTCAAAAATAGAAAATGAACATTTTTTATCAAATCTCGTTAAATAAGTTTCTGAAGTGAATACTCCTTTTGCCTCCCTTTGTCCAAATTTTTTGATGGGAAACATTTTCCATTTCGTATCACGCCAAACGTGACACGTTTTGGAAATACTTCGTGGTAGCGGGTGTAGGCCAAGTATGGGCTAAAGATTTGACTTCGGGTATACTCGGCGCTAGGCTGAATGTAAGTAAACGAGCTAGTAAGTATATTTTTATTTCGTGACTTTATTCACTGATTTATTGACACAGCGGTAGATTACTAATAAAAAAATGAATAAAAACCATAACCATGTTATCATTTAAAACTTTCTCGTAAATTAGTAGATCTAATAATGAAAATCGAAATAAAATCCGTTGATTAGTTACTTAGAAAGTTACGTACAGACAGATAAAGTCAATGTAGATTTTTTAGTGTAATATTTTGGGATGATAAAGCCAATTATCCCCCAGTGTATTTCACCAACAAAAAAATCCTTAATTATCGGAACTTGTACCAGCATTCGTTTATTAAATAATAAAAGAGCTTCGTCAATTTGTAACTCTGACAAGGATAAACGATGGGAAATTATAATAAAACGCGATCATTGTTGCGATTGTATTTCTATGAACAACGCAATCCTTGGGATACAAAATGTGAGGGATTTATCAGTGCGTTTTTGGGAACCAGGTCGTTAAAGAGCTATGATTGGTATTGTTTTTGAAATATACATGAATAGAGGCGAAAAAGATTGTATTTACCAAATTTTTTACATTTTTATCCACAGTTATCGTAACTAAATTTATGAAACATGTTTAATCGACATGTTTAACGTGTCACCATTTTTTTTGTTTAAAATTAAATTACATCATATGAAAATGTTTTTATTATATTTGCTAAAAGTTTTAATTGCGATTTATTTCGATTATATTTTCTCCCTTTAATGTTTAATTTATAAAATGGCCTATATTTTTAATAATCTGTTTATTTCAATTTTGGTTGGAACTAGCAAATTAGCGTGATATTTTCCACTTTCCAGATATTAATATGTTATTTTCTATCTACAGTATGAAAGATACGTATTTAATATTTGATAATTATTTTAGCTTATAATTTTAGAAGAAACATATTTTTGAACATATTGTATTTTTAAGGATATGTTATTTTATTATCCAGAATTTTATTAATTGTAATTTATTGACCCTCTGAAAGTAAGTGGTATAATTCAAAAACATCATTATTTCATATCCAAATTGTATATGTGTAATAAATAATTTTATCTTATTATAAAGCTTGAATACAAGCTCATATTTAATTCTTCATGATTTTTTTTATTTTCAATCGGCAAAAAGAAGTTAAGTATTTGAAAAAAAATATTTACCTATTTGAAATAAATTTCCAAAGCATATTCAAAAGGCCAACTAGCCGCAACCAGCTTTTCTTCTACCAGCAGTCCTATCATCTATTCTTGAGAAATTTAAGTTTAACTTGTTAACTTTGTTCATTACTGGATTATAGAATATTAACTACAGTTAGACCATACTAGAGGTAATGGCGCTTTTATGTTTTCAAAAATTATATTCAAGCAATCTGGGTTGGTTCTCATATTTGACCGGATGTTGTATTGTGCTTAATGTCTAACAATAACGAGAAGCTTTTGGAATAATAAAAAAATAAACAACGGCGTATTTCGTATAAGAAAGAAAAACTTGTTACGTATGGAAGTTTAACGATTTTATCTGAACTGTCATAGGCAAATTTGTGTAGTCGTAATTTAGAGTCATTTTATTTAAAATTTTCATTGATAAGAATGGAAGGTCATGAACCTCAGAGTTTCATATGGAAGTGTATTTGTATTTAATTATATCGTGGCAGACGGGTAGTGCGTAGATATTCAGTATTTGGGTTTTATATATACGTATATATATATATATATATATATATATATATATATATATATATATATATATATACATATATATATATATATGTATATGTAAAATCACATATTCCTAAAAATCCAATATGTTCAAAAATACGTTTCTTCCATAATAATAAGCTAAAATAATTATCAAATATTAGATACGTATATTTCCAAACCTCGAAAATGAAAATATCACGTTACCTTGCTCATTTCAATTAAATTTGAAATAATAAACAGAATAATAAAAATATAGGCCGCCTTGTAAATTAAACCTTAAAGCGAGAAAGAATAATTAATAATAATCGACTCAAATCGCATTCTATAAAATGAAAACCGTCGGATGTTTTTACAACTTTTGGCAAATATAATAGGAAAATTTTCATATGATATAATTTTATTTTATTTAGAAAACGAATTTAAACATTATTTCATAAAGTTAGGTACGATAAATATGGATTAATATATAGAGAATATGATAAATACAATCTTTGTCGCCTCTATGCATGTATATCTCAAAAACAATACCAATCATTACTCCTGAAAAGCTCTGTTAACGACATGGTTCCGGAAACGCACGGCTAAATCCCTCACATTTTGCACCCCAAGGGTTGCGTCGTTCGCAGAAATATAATCCCGACAATGGTCACGTTTTATCATAATTTCCAATTGTTTCTCTCTGTTAGAATTAAAAATTCAGGAAGCTCTTTCATTATTTAATAAACGAACGTCAGTACAAGTTCCGGTAATTAAGGAATTTTTTTGTTGGCGAAATACACTGGGGTATAATTGGCTTTATCATCACAAAATATTATATTACAAAGTCCCCGACAACTTTATCTGTATACGTGACTTTTTAAGTCACGTATACTCAACGGATTTTATTTTGGTTTTCATTATTAGATTAACGAGATAGTTTTAAATAATGACATTTATGATTATTTTTAATTGTTTTTATTGCTAATCCGATTTAGGAGTTTAACACCGCGCCAATAAATCAGTAAATAGTGATGAAATAAAAATATACTTACTAGCTCGACTCCTCTCATTCAGTTATATTCAGCCTAGCGCCGAGTAAACCTGAAGCCAAATCGTTTGCCTATACTTGGCCTACACCAGCTACCGCGGAGTATATCGAATGCACGTCACGCTTGATATGACACGAAAGCGAAAATGTTTCCCATCAAAAAATTTGGACAAAGGGAGGCAAAAGCAATATTCACTTCAGAAACTTATTTAACGAGGTTGAAAAAAAAATTTTCACTTTCTATTTTTGAGTAATTTTTTCGTGCGACGGTTATATAAAAAAAAAATAACACTCGTCATGAAAACTATTTTTCCGCTTAATATTTTTTACCTTGACAGTCAATTATAACAAAACTTTGTTTATTCTATACCAACTCCTTGCCCAATATTCTGTACCAATTTTTTTCATAATATACAATTGTTTCACAATAAAATATGGTTAATAGTAAAACAGTTCACCTCTAAGATGAGCCTTTCTCATGTTATTTAATATTTCTTTTTTAAGAGTAAGAAATAATATATCTCAACTGAAATAATTTTTAGAAATAATCTGTGTTTTAATGAGACTCATTTTTGATGGCCTAACTTCTTAAAATTTATTAACATTATAAAATAAAAAGTGTTAAATAAAACCGATTCCTAAATTCAAAATATTAAAATAAGGAAATGCAATCACGATCACGAGTAAGAAAATTCATAGTATCGATATTTCGAAAAAGAACCCTATATTTATAATTGTGTTTTAATGTATTTATAATTTTCGCCATGTCTCTTATCATGAGCACAGCCATATTAAAGAAATACACGTAAGTGTGTTAAAAACAACATTGTTTTTTAACTGTGTTAATATTATAAAGCTATATTTTTTGGAAAGCGCGTAATATTTATATTTATGAATAAAAAAACAATAAAATTAAGTCGAAGTCTTACGGCGCTATTTTTTCGTTTCAAAATTGACCATTACCAAAATAAACTTAATACATACAATTAGTATTTCATGTAAATAAATAATTCTTATCCCTTGCTCAACTGAATAATTAATTCAGAAGAAGTAAGTGACATAAGAAGATATAAAATTTATTTTGAATTATCAAATCTTGAAAATTTTTCTCTTATTCAGTATTACTATAAATATATTAAAAATATCTGAAAATAATTTTGCCGAACTTCGACACAAAATACCAAAACAAGTAATTTAAACCTGACTAACTAAAAAACAAAAAGTTAATAATAACTGTGCGCGTTGTGATTATGTGTGTATATAAATATATAAATATATATATATATATATATATATATATATATATATATATATATATATGTATATAAAGACATGGTTCGATTGATTGATTAACACGCACTTTAAAAAATATATTTTTTTTACTAGGTAACGAGACTTGAAATGTTGTGAAACAATTATTTGTAATAATTTCACTATAAAGTTGATTACAATACATTTTATATCTTGCATGATTTTTGAAAATGTTACAAAGTGGGGAAAAATACTGGCGACATCTTTTAAAAAGTATGAACAGTAAAGGGTTTTCTCTTCAAATACGATTTTTTTTTTATTTTAATTTGGCGTCAGAATCAATTATTTTTAAATTAATGGGAGGAAGGTAATTTATGTAAATATAATTGAGGAGAATATTTTTGCAGTAACAGAATTGTATTTATTTATTTCTACATGATATATTTTATCCCCACAAAAAAAATTATTTTTTTGCAATAATGCACACTCACAGATAGAATATTTTCTTCATAATAAAGTGAACGTTTTGTCGCATTTTCTCTGTTAATTTGTTTTTTGGAATTGATGATAGTTAAATGCAATAAGGGTAAGTTTTTCTTTCTATTAACTAGTCCATATTAATAATTTATTGATTCTACTAATATTTTTCATTGCCGAATTGTGGTTTGCGATAGTTTTATATGGCAAAAAGCCGGCAATACGTATAATTTACGTTTTTAAATTATAGTATAATTTAATTAAATAATTTCATAAATTTTCATAAATTAATAAACAAAAGAAGCAATAACTATGCATATAATCATAAAAAAAACATTTCCACAATTAAATTCTTATCCTTCCTCGAGTCACAAATCCACGAGAAGGATTGCGTTCCACAATCATTAATAGTTTTTTTGATGATACCAGCATTCAAAGGAAGATATCCAAATCGGCTCTAGGATTGCATAATAGAAGCGTACAGAGAACATAACAAAACTTTTAAATACATAAAACATTTCTTTATATTATTGTCGGAAATATGGTTTTATGGATTTACAAACATTTGTATTTCAAAATATAATTTGTAAAATATAATTTATTTTATTTTTTTAGCTCATTCAAAATCCTCAATGCTAGTGCTGTTACAATTGATGTAACAAAACTTGCAATGGTGCTTGTAATAATTGACTATAAAACTAGTGATAATTCCCTTTATATCTTACATAATTTTCCCCTAATAGCAACAAAAAAAATATCAAAAAATACTAAGGAATATCTTGGGAATATTAAATTGTTTCCTTACAAAAGGATGTCGCACCTTTTTACAAAAATAATCCAATAATTTTCTACTTTCCCAGATTTGAAATAATTTTTTTAAATATTTCTACCTACATTTTTTTTCCGAAAAATGTTTTATGTTACCCAATGAATCTGGTTTACGAATGTTTTTATTGTGACAGATATTGCATTTAATTACAAATATGTAATTACCTAAAATCTTAGGAATATACATGGCTGCTTATATTTATGATTTCAATGAAGTCTTCAAAATAATTGCATCATGTGTGTTTGCCTTCCACTACTACGACAAGTGAACTAAATCTATTGAGGACTATGTTCAAGAAGACAGTAAATATAATTATGAAAAAGCTGCCTATGGCACTAACCATTTGTATTCTCCTTGACAATTATATAAATTATCTTAAAGTACGCTTCATAGCAAAAATGTTTCACGCCCCTGATTGATCGTTGGTATGTATTCAAATCCTTATGGCTATTTCATTTTAAGTAAAAATTGGTACGAAAGGCATTAAACTGAAAAATCAAAAACACTTGAAGTGTTTTTGATACAAGGCGGAACAAGCGGAAAAACTTTAATTTATCACAACAATATAACATACATATACCATCAAATAATAAAATTTAACTCCGAACGTAGAGCTTGCGAAAATATGAAATATAAAAAGTCCGTTATTTCCACAAGATTCGCTCGCTTAAATAAGGGGCGTCGGAACTTATTAATTTCAGTCTAAATAATAAAGTTATTTATTGTGTAAGAAATGTCCCATTCCAAAATACACCTGCTGACTGGAAATAAAATTTAACTATTAAGGAAAATTGCAGCTGTATACTTCATTTCGCATTCGACCTTTAGAAAATGTTATTACCTATAAGTAATAAATCATATTTTCTAAAGGTCGAATGCGTACATAAAACGCTATATATAAAAATAATTACAGAAGCAATTTTTTTTTAAATAAATGCATTTTTAATTGAAAAGCCAAATTATCGTATCTTCTTTTTATTTGGTTGATTGTGATAAATAATAGAATACACACACATAATATATATATATATATATATATATATTTGTTCTCATGCGTCTGCGCATATTCGGGTTGCTAAGGCATATACCTATCACTCTACACTCCACCACTGACCACGCTAATTTCGCCAATTAATATCGAGATGGAAAACATCATTGCGGGATTTCAAAAATACGTAGCGTCATCTATAGATGTATATTGGTACACTGCATGTGAGTGTTTTTTTATTATTATATTTAACTGTGTTCACATGGAAAACATAAAACAATTATTTTCAAGCGTAATTAAAAAACATTTTTGCTATTGTGAATATATAAACCACTACAAGTGTATTTGTTAAACAAAAAAAGACCTTAATTCCTGCAGGTGCTATTAACAGTCGCTTGTACAATAGCAAAAGAGTTTCGTGAACTTTAAGAATTGAGAAGAACTATGCGTTCGAAATTATAATAAAAAGTGTACATTTTTGGTATTACATAGTCGAGAGGACGCAATTCTTGTGGCGTAAGTTGTGAATGATTCAATCATACATGTCTAGGAAGTACGTTAACAGAGCGTTATACGAGTAATAATTGTTAGTACTTCTGAAATTTACATGAGCAGACGCAACAAAAACATTATTTCCTATCTATGACGTCTATACTTACAATCATATATACTGATAAACGCTACGAGGTGTGGAGTTTTAGATTTTCTTCTAATCATATGATTTATAATTCTAATCAAACTTTATCATGCCAAAACTTTCACGTGGTTTCTTGGTATTTTATATTTGTTTTTACTTTTGGTGGTTTACTTCATATTTAGTCTATATATTTGTCGTATTACAGTAAATTTTCTTATATTATCTATTATATCTCGACGTATTCACTGTCTTAAAACACATGAACCATTTAATAGTCTCCTCTGGTTATGGTTACAATTTGTTAGAGTTTTACATACACATTAAATTGTTTTCATAGAATATTTGAAAAATCTGCCCTTAATGAAATCCAATTTCAAGAGTGTACCAAAAAACTGATGTTTGATGTTTGATTGCAAGTATCAAACATCAGGCTGGAGAAATAATTTATATGTTTAAAATTAAATTTAGAAAATAGGATGTTAAATTATACCACTATTATTTTAGTGTTGATAAGTATTACTTACTGAATTGAATTGTTTCAAAATCAAATTGATAGATTTTGTTTTTATTACTTTTCAACAGTGTATTTGTTCGCTGTCTTTTATACTGCTATCTAATCAAAGAAATAAAAGCAAACACTTAGATTTTTCGTAAAGTCATCTTCTCCAGTTTATGTATTATTTATCACTTTTATTTGATATATAAATATACATACACACACACAAACACATATATTTTTATATATATATATATATATATATATATATATATATATATGTATATATATATATTTAATGATATCATTTTGTTAATTTTTATATTTACTTTCAAACAATGCTAAGGGTTGACAAACTGTTTCAATGTTTTTATAGAAAACTGATTTCAGTTTTTGAATGAACTTAGGCTACAATGACTAAAAAGACGTTTAGATCTTTTTGATTTCAATAATATCTTTTTTATTACTGTATTGTAACTATTCTGTGTAGAATAATTTAATTTATATTTAATAACTAAAAAGACGTTTAGATCTTTTTGATTTCAATAATATCTTTTTTATTACTGTATTTTAACTATTATGTGTAGAATAATTTAATTTATATATAATAACTAAAAAGACGTTTAGATCTTTTTGATTTCAATAATATCTTTTTTATTACTGCATTGTAACTATTCTGTGTAGAATAATTTAATTTATATATAATAACTAAAAAGACGTTTAGATCTTTTTGATTTCAATAATATCTTTTTTATTACTGTATTTTAACTATTATGTGTAGAATAATTTAATTTATATATAATAACTAAAAAGACGTTTAGATCTTTTTGATTTCAATAATATCTTTTTTATTACTGTATTGTAACTATTATGTGTAGAATAATTTAATTTATATATAATAACTAAAAAGACGTTTAGATCTTTTCGATTTCAATAATATCTTTTTAATTACTGTATTGTAACTATTATGTGTAGAATAGTTTAATTTACAATATGGTCCACATGTATTTTGGATAATGTTTTAAGCCTTGATTTAAGCTCGTCATTATCGAGAACTCCATGAATATTACGTTCTTATTGAGTATTTGTAGATGCATGCATTAAATAATTTTCTTTATATTTTGTATGAGATAGAAGAAAGAAAGAAAACGAATTAGAAATAGAAGAAAACAGAGCGGGATTCGATGAATCTTAATATTTCATATTGAACCTGTGTATTATAATTATTTATTTCGAATTTCTATTTATTACAAGATATATTGTGTACTGTTTTAATTAATTACAATATTTTAATTTCAGTTAAAAGAAAATATTTACTTATGTTTGGAAACGAACAAATCAAATAAATTTCTATTGGAGTTTCAGAATTTAACCTACCTCTACCGACATTTATTTTATCAGAAATCCTCTATTATCTTTCTTCTCCTTTACATTCTTGAGAATTGCAGTTAAGTAGAACTAGTAAGTTTTGTGCGTTAACAAACTCATTACAAATTATTAACCTTCATTAGAACATATGAGTCGGAATGCTAGCTATTTTCACCACGTAAAATGCTATTATACTTATGAGGGGGTACTATATATGCTCTAATACTTATAAGGGGATACATACTTAAGGGGGTACTATGTTTGTAGTTAATGCTTGAATATAAGGCAAAGCTTCAGAAGTCAGAAACATGAAAAACATTTAGACGTATTTCGTAGAATACGCAGACTTTTTATGAAAGCTTACACCATCTTTTCTAGAATTAAGTCTAAATAGCTGAATTTATTTACTCAGAGGCAAATTAGATTTATTTTTGAAGACTTTATTCAAATGTACAATTATTTTGTTTAACGTTTTCAGGGAACGAAAACGGAAATTATAAAACTCAGCATTTTCGTACAAAAACCTGTTTTGCTATAATTGTATACCGAAGGGGTCATATTGTTAGATAGAGTTGTTATTGGATGAAAGCTTATTTTGAATTAGGAAATTTTGATAATCTTTTGTTGTGTACTATAAACCAGTACATAAAAAAAAACTTTGTCTGTTCGTGTGTTTGATTATGATTTTTGTGTCTGATCACGCAAAGACCAATTCGGACAGACGGACGGAGCCAGATTCGGACGGAGTATTAAAAAGCATAAGTGTCAATTTGAAATCACATTTATTTTTTATTTCACGGCAACCTAAAGAAATGAAAATTAAATGATTTTAAAAATTCATTGCAATGTTATTGGTACAAAAAACAAATAGATTCCGAGCTACTTTTTGCGTCTTAATTACACAAATATATTGCTCACCTATGTATATTAATAGATGGCAGTGAAAGTTTTCCATCCAGACATACCTTGGCAAAAAGAGCATGGCCAGAGTGTACAATGGCATCGGTAGATTTTTCACCAGTCTGCGCGTACAAAGTCAAGGCGACAGCCAGAGCAAAGTAATTTTTATTACCTTCACCACTCAATACCTAAAGAATATATACATATTATCATAAAGAAACAACAAACAGTTTGAAGTGACGTGAAAAATATCTTTTTAGTCACTCCGTGTACTTTATATAATTGTTTAATATACATTTCCATAGATTTAGAAATATGTATTTTTGTAAATATATTAATTTTTTACTAGTTAAACTTATTGATTATGTTCGATGCTAGGCCGTACTCATTGTTCTTCTTTTAATGAAACTTGCAGTGTTGTCAAATAATGGCTTGAATTAAAATAACTACAGATCAGATCATAATTCATTTAATTCTTGGATGATTTTACTAAAAAAGAAAAGAATTACTTAGGGAAGACTGAAAAATTGTGAACGATAATGTGTCAAGAAGTATTTTCTTATGAACTTATGCGGTACTTACGAAGGGAAAAAAATATGTGTACTTATATTTTTTTGACGTGTTCTTTACGAATTTTCGTACGTAAATATATAACATAAAAACATCTTTGTAATCATGTGATTAAAAAATGCATTTCAGACATGAAATCTTATCCTCTCACGAATTACATCTCCGAAAGAACAATTGCGTTCCAAAATCAATCTTATTATAAGCAATTATAACATTATTTATAATATCAATGTTTAGAAAAGATATCAAAATCCGGTAGAAGATTCAGTTTAGAATTGCATGAGAAGAGCGTACAAGCACTTAAAGGGTATCATAGAGTTTCATTCACAGGAGTTCGCATCACAGATATTAGGTTCTGGCTCGTAGTACATAATAAAATTAGTACTCAGACTTAGAAGTAACGCGTGGAGATAATAATGGAAAGTAACCTTTTTGGACTAAATAGTGACATTACAAGTTCAGATAAATGTTTCTTTACAAGCAGGTCATTTCGTTTTTTATTAAGTAAATAATAAATCGATTATCAAGAATTTAAACGTTTAAACGTTTTTTAATATATTATATTAATATGTTCATTTCATATTTATTGCCAACAAATTACACTTTATACATATAAAAAGAGAAATCCTCCAGAATATCTTATAATCCACACTTGTATCTTATATTCCTTTCAAGTAGCACTAGTATATATCAACTATGAAAATACATCATGTGAATTTTTTTTCCGCGAATACACTGAGATCAGCAAAGAAAATTAGCATACCACGCTAATTTTATTCAAGTTAGTGTTGAACCAGGCAATAAATGATTATGAAAAAAAATTTCCATAGAGCTTATGATTTTCGTTGTGGGTTACAAGTGAATGAATAATAATGAAGCTGGTTCCGCTAACATGATACGGGCCCTTGATTAATCTTTCTTAATCTTTTGGTAATTTATTATTTCACAAAATTAAGTTTCGTAATTAAGGTTCTAAATATATTATCTCTTAATAAAAATAATTAAAGAGATAATATATATTTACTATGAAATATATATAAAAAAACGAAATATATTTACTATGAAATGAATTGAAGTCGCAAAAAGACATAATTAGAAATAGAAAAACTAACATGTCACAACACATTAAAATCAAAATATTAAGCTTCGATCGTGGACCTTGCTAAAATGTGAAATATAAAAAATCAAGTGTTTTGCTAGCTTAATTGGGAGGAGACGGAAGTGATTGATTTAAATCTAATTAAAAACAATTAAATGAAACTACGTGATGTAGTATTATTTCTACTATCTTTAATTTCTTTACCACGACCTAGGTTTCGTTGTATTTCAACATCTTCAGGTGGGATATTAGCAAATATATTTTTGCTAATATCCCACCTGAAGATGTTATATATATAATATATATATATATATATATATATATATATATATATATATATATATGTTTCTACTATATATAGAATTTGCTTTTAATTTCTACTACATATAAAAAAAGTTCGTCGATGACTTAAATCAACTACAAAATTAACTTTGTAAGTTGTCTGTAAAAGGTATAATAGGCAATATATTTATATATTAACGTGGTGAGAAATAATAGTAATACTTGTAAATGTATTGATAAAAATACTACGTTCACCTAAATGTTTTTATATGCTTAAATAAATATGTACGTACACCTCGAACAGCGGGTTATACTCAAATTTAAGAAGTTTTTTATTTATAAATGGAATGAATGAGTTAAACGCAATGCTTTCCATGTTCAGATTATGGTATGAACACAAATGTATTTAACTATTATTGTTAACGTACATACAATAAATAAGCAATATATATATATATATATATATATATATATATATATATATATATATATATTTATATATATATAAATATATATTTTTAATTGTCTGGAATTTATATTTTTTTTATTTTTGACTTCCATCTGAAATTAACGTGTTTCGAAAAAACATAACCAGCCTCTACCAGCATTTCTTTTACCAGCCATCCTTTCATTTGAAATCCTTTGGCCTATTGAACAAAGAAATTTGTAGTTATGTCTTGATTATAAATAATTAACCATCCTTATTCCATGTTAAAAGAAATGGTAGCAATTTCTACCATGTAACCTGCTATTACATTTCCACAGATTTAAAAAAAACTTTAATTGGTTCTCATATGGATAGTACATTGTAATAATACTTGGCAATAACTAAACACTTTAGAAGTTATTAAAAAAACATAAAGATGAATTTCATAGAAATGACAGAGACTTTTATGTAACAAATCTTACAAAGCTTTAATTAAAAATAAGTTTCCGTGGCGTGACTTGCGGCAACGAGGGTTTCATTCAGAAGTGACCCACCCCTGTGTTGTTAAGTAAGCTTTCTACGAAAAATATATTCAATGTAGTTGACTTTGTTTACTCAGGGACATATAGATTTAGTCGTAATTTTTATTTTATAGAAAATGTTCCTCGATTAGATTGAAGTTATATAACCTCAATATATTAGTCTAAAAATGTTTTTGTATTTAATTATGTTCAAGAAAGCAAAATATGTGTATACGTTCTGTTGTTTGGAGAAAATTAATTTTTAACTTGGTCTCTTCTATTTAAATTATTTAATTTTTTTTAATGATAACAGCTTCACGCCATAATTTTTATTTTTTTATTTTTCTATTAACTAGTCCATATTCATTATTTACACGCTGTACTAATATTTTTAACTTGCTACTTTGTAGTTGGTAATTGTTTTGTGTGACAAAATATTAACACGTATACTTATATTTTATATAATGCTGAATTGTCATTCACAAATAAATAAATAAATAAAATAAATAACTACTATGCACTTCATCAAAAGGCACTTCGAAAATTACATTTTTATTCATCGACGAAAATTATGCATAATTGTATAAAATTAATTGTAATTCGAAAGCAGTCGTATAATAATTAAATTAAAAATAGCCTTCTTGTTCATATTCATATCGAGAAGAACATGTTCAAATCTCGCAGAGGAATTAGTCAAGTCTAAATATTTAAAAAAACGCCAAAACTCGATTCGGGCATAACACCTGGGGACATTAAATCAAAGTAAATTTTTGAACTAAGTGGTTAAAGACGACTTCAGATAATTGTCTCTTAATTAGTATATAATTACGCTATTAATTCAGAAAATAATGAATAGATTTTCAAGTGCTTCATGTAATGTTCTGAAACATACTAGATTTCTAAGTTCATATTATGTCAACAAAAACTGTTCATACGTATAACATTAGTAAAGTCTCCAAAATATCTAATAATATATTCAGGTGTCAGGTATTTCTTTTCAGAAGTGATACTCTATGCATGTTATGTAACTGCAAGCTAGTTTACTCGCCGTGACTATGTCGAGGTGGTGCATTATATTTATTCAGGGCAATGTTGAGCCAGATAATAGAAGATTACGAGTTAAGCTGAATATAGACCTAGTCATCAGGATTATATGTGATAAACAAATAATAATGAAGTATCTTCCATAGCAAATACGATATGGACATTTGATTGATGGTTGATGTGTATAGAAATTTTTATAGTGATTTATTAATGTACAAAAATTAAACTTTCCCATTCATACTTTTAATACTTTATTTGCTACTAACATTTATTGCGAAATACTTTAAAATGAAAACTCAATAAGTTATACAAATAAATAGAAAAATTAAACCTGCTTGGAGCTTGAGAAAGTATGAAATATAAAAAGCTCGTTATTTCCACGAGTTTTGCTCTAATAATTAGGAGGCGTTGGAAATTATTAATTTCAGTCCAAACCAAGAAGTTATTTATTTTTCGGTTGCAAAAATATGCCAGCTGATCAAAAGGAAAATTGAATAAATAAGGGAAAATTGTAGCTATATTACAGGCTAGTTTTTAATTAAAATTTTGGTTGCATGAATCTCGAATAAATGCACCAATTTATTATTTATTGTACATGGTAAACATTTCTAGGTTATTTTTCATCTCATCAGATAAACATCGCCATAAAATTAATAGAAGTATTTTGAGTTTTGACGTATACTATTTCTATATCTGTCTCGTAGGAAAAAAATATGTCCACTTAGTCAAATACATAGAATCCACGTGTTTCATGCGAAAGTTTTTAATTTTCCAACTAGAAGATCTTTCGAAGAATTCAAAATTTGAATATCCTTTATGCTTTTGAATTTGTAAGCTTTCTCATACAGTTATGGGTAATTAATGCTTTCATTTAAATGTCTTGTCTTGAAAGCATTCACATACAATTATGTGTAATTAATGTTTCCATTTATAATTGAAGTTAATTACAGCAATGTTGAAGATTAAATAATATACATTGCGTGCACAATTATGCTTAGTACGTGACATATTTAAATATAATTATATTACCATCCGTACTCACGAGCATTTTATAACAATACTTAATTTTAACAATACTTTTTTTTAAACTATGGTTTAACTTTCTAAAATTATGCTAGATTGCTAAATGAGCAATATCTTCCAGTTAACTACAACAGTTGGTATTGAAATTTAGTTGGTAAAGGGCAAGAGATTTTGTAAAGAAAATTATTCATAATATATTAGAAAAAAAAGAATCTAAAAATGACAAAAGTATTAGCAATACAAACTATCGACATGACTTCGTATGGGAAAGAGAAGAAAATACAAGGGCACAAAGGAAAAAGTTTCAGGAGAGGTAAGACTTTTTCACTCGATCTTTGAAAATATTTAGGGACATGATTTCCTTGGTGTCAGGATCCAGGTGATACCAAATGTTTGCTGATGGGTAGTGAAAGATGTTTCTTAAGAGGTAGAGGTATGTTTAGGAATAAATAGAGTGACTGAACTTTCGGATCCTAGACCAAGGCCAATATTTTAATGTTTAAAGTTTATATCATTACTCTCGGAAATGTCATTACTAGGAAGGTTAGGAGGATATATCATTAGTCTCTTTATTAATAACTTGCAGGAGCCCATTCGTGCAGAATTTCCATGACGTGGTTGTGCCCGCTAACCACCTCACGCCTACCGCCGATACTACTACCTCACTGCCCAGATAATAATTGTCTTTCATATACTAAAGCATTGTTACATCTTTTGAATTATTTATTCAAACAACGTGCAATTAATACAGTTATTTACGTAAATGCAATAGTGATGTTATATATTTAGTTTATTTGAAAAAAAACCTATTTCAAAGTGACGAAATTTAGCTGAAAAATTCGAAGTTCATTTCATGTTTTTTTTAAACCATAATAAAAAGTATATAATTTTAATAAAAGATAGACATACAATGTCCCAACCGTTTTTAAAAGTTTCATTGAGATACAAAATACGTTCTAATATTGATATATATATATATATATATATATATATATATATATATATATATATATATATATATATATATATATCTATCTATATATATATATGTATATATATACATATACATATATATATATACATTTATAAATATGTACTCTTTTTTTGCCGTTGCTTTAAGTCACTTGTATAGAGTTTCTATAAACTTCCTATTACATGTCTTCGGTTGATCCACTATTATTCATAAATTAATAGAGCCCACTAAATTGTGATAATTTTTCTTTTAATTTCGTTATATACAACGGGTAAATTGTTATATCTATATAATGTGTGTTATATCTATAACAGTTTACCGAAAATGAACCAATAAACCAAGAAAACAGCCAAATTTGTCGGTTTTCTCCAGCTTAAGTTACATATATTGCTATATCTTATAAAATCTTAAAGTTTTGAGAATAGAATGTAAAACTATATTAATCTGAAATAACTGGTCTTCTAAAGGAGAAAAATATTTTTGGAATCAGTTTAGTAGTTTTTGGGTTAACTAGTTACATAACAAAAAGAAAATACGCTCACAGTCAGAAAATTTTCTTTAATCGATGATATTAAGAAACGTAAATAAATTCAAAGAAAATAACGAAAAAATGACGGCTCGCCTTCTTCAAACATGGTTACAATTTGTTACTTAATCACTCTATATTTATAGATGGAAACAATATTATGAAAAGGCTTTTGAAGACGTGTCTCTTAGATTTGATTTTACACAAATATCTTCCTCAGAAGCAGTCATAATTTCTATATAATTATCTTCTTTACTTTACAATGTTAATAGTTACTAAAACATCAGGCCTTCCAGTATAATGTTTATTATGAAGACAGATCTTACCTTAAAATAACCTGCTTCAGATATCTTATTTCTAGCAGATATTTAATTTAAATTCTGTTTGATATTGTTTAAAGATGTAAATATTGAAAATATATGAGAAGGATCCACCTTCAAGTTACATTCTCTTTTAAGGGAACATTAACCATATTTCACGGCTATTATTATGTTGGATAACCAACACAATTTCTGATATTGATATTATAATTATCTGGCGTAATAATAAAGATACGAGAATACAGTTAGAAATTTTGTGGTACACAATGAAGAGCGTAAAATAATGAAGATACGAGAATCCAATTAGAAATTTTGCGATACATAATATCGTTTCCGAATCTAAATAAATTTGCAAAATACTGCTACTGCTAAAGAATTTAGAATCGGTGCCGGTTTAACGCTTCTCTCTTTTCTCAAGTACAAATATACCAAACACAAAGATGAGTGCCACATAAAATTTAGCACTCGTCTTAGCTTAACTTAGCACCGACTTTAAAAATCAATTACCGTGATCAAATCGTAACCAGCTTTTATTACATAATACTGTCGTCATTCAATTAAAAAGAATCAGCCAAATTGACTTATCTCATCCAAAATTCGATCACGGAGCTTGTGCTGTTTAATTTTAGGATATTCTATAGTATATCTTCAATTTCCATGATCAGGTTCTAACCAAATTTTTATGAGACCATAACAGGAGTATATCCTTTCAATCAAAAAAAATAGAATTTATCAAAGCGCTTAAGAAATATCAAAGATAACAAACTTAAAAAAAACAATCGAATTGGGTACCTCCTCTTTTTGGAAATCGGTTAGAAATAAAGTTAAAATATACGACTTTTTTCATAGTAATGGTAATTATAATTTGTGAAAACTGTGAAAAACATCCTGGAAATAAAGTTGGTAGCTTGCAATTTGACTATTTTTTATCTTTATGTAGGGTTTAATTTAAATGGCCACGTATATATATTTTAAATAAGCGATTGTATTTTGAAATTGAATTGAAATGAATAGATAAAACACAATAGTTTCCATTCCACAAGTTTTCGTGTCTTGATTTTCGGCAACAAGGTTATTCTTCAAAATACACTATTTTAGTGAGCCTTTTACGAAAAGTATGTTTGACGTAACTGAGTATATTTTGTCTGGGATAAATTGAATATATTCATAACTTACAGTTATATTTTATTACATTTTCACGGTACAGAGATGGAAATTAAAAGATCTTAATATTTTCAAACATATATGTTTTATATTTAATATTATGAAGGAGGAGGAATCACGGGTAGGTGCCTTGTTCGTTGCGGAAAATTTATTTTAAATTAGAGATACAAATCTAAAATAATTTTAGATGACCTTCCCCATAAAATATTAAAATAAATTATTTAAAACTTAGCAAGGGAAGAAGAGTTTGAAACGAACTGAATAATAATTTATTAGTGACTGTGTATTTCGGATGAATGCTTTATTTTTCTTGAAACAACGATTGTTTGGATGAAATAAGTCAATTTGATGTGTTCCTTGAAAATACGAATGAATGCTTTATATTTCTTGAAAATACGGTCTATGGGCTTATAAATATGTACTTACAAAAATATAATTTTTCTAACTGGTTTAACTTATTGACGATCTCGAATACTATTAATTATTTTAAATATTACTTTGAATCGCGGTGTTATCAAAACAACTGCTCGTAATTATTTAACCATAAAGTTGGTCATAATTAATTTTATTTCTTGGATGATTTTAGTCTGATAATGGAAAATATTAGAAAATAGCAAAAATAATGACAAAAATCTGTAAAAAACTAATAATATTAAATGGTTTCGCACTACGGCGTAGATATGTTCAGAAACGGTACAATAAATTTCTGCTTCCCCAGATTTGGAATGAGAATTCGACGTGGACTGAATTTTGAACTATTTTGACACATTTCAAATGACGCATTTTTCTACTAAATATATTTTGTTTTGCCTAATGAATTTTGTGTCAGAATTCATTCATAAAATTATTTTTATACTGACAGAAAATGTATGTAATTATATTAATAGAAAAATATTTTGCTCACATTCATAGCTTTATTTTACAAACTGTAGACTTTTTCTTCTAGTTGCATATACCCTAACAGAATATTTGCTCTATTACCACGTAGCTTAACACGTGAATTCATATTTCACATCGTCAGTTTGTTTAATATGTTATTATTAAGTACTTACCCGTTCACTTCAATAATCTTATTCAAACTGTATAAATTATTAACGTACACAAGTACAGAATATAGTCATTAATAAACTTAATATATTATTGAGAATATTTTCCATCTCTACTACATTCCTAAGTCGTTGCTTCTTCTTCTATGTTTAAATGTTATTTAATATTTTTTATGAGTTATGAGTGACATTGTTTATTTTTTTATTTACATTAATTAAACCATATTCGTGATTTACCACCTGTACTCATATTTTTACCTTATCACCTTCTGGTTATCGATTATGCTTGTACTTGAATATGTCGACAATATGTGTATTCATAATTTAAAATTAAAATTAACTTTAGCCCTATAATTAGTAACAGTATTCTCGATGATATCAACATCCAGAAGAAAGGTAAGACTCCATTAGAGAGATCGGTCTAGCATAACGTGACACAAGCAAATAAGCATTTAAAGAGCCCCACAAAATTTCATCCACTGAGGTTAGCGTCAAATAGGTTAGAGACTGGTAGACTAATAATACATACAAAGTTAATGGTCATACTTGAACATAACACTTGGAGATATTGCATAAAAACTGTTAGGAAACAAATTAATTACGAAATAAGTAAAATCTCAAAAAAATCATTAAATAATATAAAAATCAAATGTTCACTTATCATACACGAAATTATTATTATCACACGAAATTAATAACATTAAGCTCCGGAAATGGAGTTTTCGAAGTATGAATGTAAAAAGCTTTTTATTTCCACGAGTTTTGCTCGCTTCATTAGGATGCGTCAGATGTTATAAAGAAATTATTTATATTTTAACAAATTTTATTTTGCAAAATGATGTTTGAACCATTCTGGGAAAATGGCAGTTATATTAGAGATTATTTTTTTCAAAATTTTCAAGGCTTAAAGCTGAAATAAGCAGAAAAATTTATTGTTTGTAATATGAGATAACCATTGCTTAATAATTGTTCCGTTCCTCATATGAAGATCGAGTTAGATATAATGGAAGTATTTTAAACTTTGAAGCATTGTTTTTTAGGACCCAGCCCATAAGAAAAATTAATATCCAAGTAGTCAATTATATGGAATTCGTGAGATTTACCAGAAAGGGTTTCACTTTCCAAGTGGGAGATCTTTTTGCAGAACACATGAAATTTTTTTTTATGTAAAAAATTTGCTTCGCGAATTATTTTGGGGTTTATTATTATGCCATATTTCATGAGGACATTCACAGATTATGCATAATGTGTGCTAATAGAAAATAAAAAGAACACAAACAAGCACCTAATAAAACGTACAGGTAATATGCCATTTCTCTACATCATAGTTTTTGTTTTTGGTTGGCTATGGTTTTCTCTCTGTTACGCAACGTCATCGTGCTAATATTGTTATTGTTAATTTACTTTAATTTAATTAATAAAGGATAACAGTTAATTGCCAGAGTGTATATTTTCATCGTATGCATTCATTTGCATCGAAAGTTAATTTCTGTCATACTTGAAATTAACAAAAAGCTTTGAGTCTATAAGTGCATTTCTTACGCGACATAAATGTTATAATGGAGTGTTATCACTCGAAGTAACGAGTATTTTGTAACAATATTTGATTACGACAATTATTGTCTATTTTTATACAATTAATTTAATATTAAAAAGGAAAATATTATCGTCACTCTTTTATTATTTATAATATCTACAAGTCCCCCGAGTATTCTTGCGAGCAGAAATATCATGACTTGGTATTCTACAGTTTTTTTCGTCCTCAACTCCCCGCATGCCCACGCTTGTATCACCACCAGCCTTTCTGGCCACGCAGCAATATATGTTTGAGTACTGAAATTCGTATTCTTTATTTTGGCAGAATAAGCTTTAAACGAGAAAATAGAGTCGTAATATTTGGCAGTAATTTAATTATTTTTTCATCATAAATACACACATTAAGGACGTTCCATAAAAGATGGAGAGGTAAACTTTAATAAATTTTCTGTGTCGTTGTGATACAGGATTCGTTCTTATCTTAGTTTGTTGTATATCTAATTGTTTATCCGACGTAAGCCACGAAAACAGTAAATTTGGTTGCTTTTCTCCACTTTGAAAAGGTCTTAAGGAAACCTAAATAACAATAATATAGTATAGAAAAAAATATTACCTATACCAATTTAAAATAATATAGTTTTATAAGAGTAAAATTATGTTTGGATTCAGTCTAGTACTTTTAAAGATTGATTTTACTTCTTACATATAAAACATACTCTCACTAACTTCTTGTAATATCAGTATAGATATGAAACACCGTTTTATCGTAACGCATTTCTGTATATTTAGCATGAAATTTTTCTTTAATCCCGTTAAATTAGTATGAAGAGACATATATTGAAACTGTAAAAATTTTAAAGAAAATGATAAATAAGGTTTTATCTTCTTCAAAATAAGATACTTTGTGGACTCATTTTACCAATAAATTATTTTATATCTGCAGATGAAAAAAAATTAGTTAAAATCGCTTTTGAAGACCTTTTAAATATAATTTTACATTAAGGAAAGTATCCTCAAAAGCGGAGATCGATTTCATTTAATACTTCTTTATTTGATAACTTTAAAATATAATAAGAATTTAGGTCACTGAGTAGAGGATCAGAATAAACACAGAATAGGTCTTAAAATTATTGTGCTGGATATTTCTTATTTCTTACGGGCAATCGATTTAAAATTTCACTGGAAAAGGAAATATTGAAAAAAATGAGCACTTTAAATTAAAGGTAACCATATTTTATTGTGAAATAATTGCTGATTTCACAAGTCGATATGTTATATTTACAATTAACCGATGGAAAAATTAAACATATAATATTTTCTTTACTATATTTAACTGCATCCATATATAACATCGATCGAAAAAGAATGTAATATAAATGTGTTATTTAAACGTTGTTAAAAACTTTTTAGCAAGTTTTGATAAAAATATGTTACTCCATAAGCCAAACTCACGAGTGTATTTCAAAGGCAACAAAAAAGCCTTAATTACCGCGAATTCTATTGACAGTCGCTTATGAAATAATAAAAGAGTAAATTTGTAGCCATAACGGAGACGATTTATTCGGAATCAGAATAAAACCTGACCCTCTTCAGGATCACGTGTTTTCGACACTTTTTGCGCAAAGTGTGAGGGATTTATTGACACGTGTCCAGGAATCAAGTCACTAACAGAGTTTTTAATGTAACTAAGTAGGCAGATATTCGATTCACAATTGCTTTCGATTTTTTCCTTATCTATAGCGAATCCCACTAACAGTCGCTTCTTAAATAATAAAAAAGCTTTGTGAATATTGAGTCCTAAAATGGACGAGGCATTCATAATTGGAATAACGAGTGACCATTTTCGGGTTTATGTTTCTATGGATGATGTAACCATTCGTGTGCGTATTTATCCATAAGGGTCCGAGAAGCATGTCTATAATAGACCTTTACATGAACAATAAATATCATTACCTTTTAAATTAATTTAATAAATCTAAAAGCATCCTCGAAATAAAATTGACATTTTATCTTAATATTTTATTAGAAATTAATTTGGAAATGGCAAATTAAACGTTGACCTTTTTCACTTTCCCGTTATTGAAATACAACTCACCAACGGTATCAAGTACGTGTATATATATATATATATATATATATATATATATATATATATATATATATATATATATATGTATAGATAAATATATTATATCGTGTTATTTTAATTCATTATTTTGGTAGTATTGCTTCATATTTTTAAGGTGTGTGGCTATAGAATTAATTATTGTGAACTCTATTAATTTCATTTTGTCTGATTATTTTGTCAAATGAGTCATATAGATGTCAACACGCAGTTGCTTCTGTATTTCATTCAACTTGTACCGAAGCTAGAACCAACGTTTGCAAGTCTTACTCATTTCAATTTATCTTTCGAATATATTTCTACAGAAAATTGTTCAACCACTTTTTTAAAATAATAGCTTAAAAATATTTATTCCACTCACTTCAATTCTCACGTAATAAACATTAAGTGCAAAAACTAATTTAAATGCAAAAATAAATTGAAAAAAAATATTCAACGTAATGAAAAATGTATATTTTCACGTTGGTTCCGAGGCTGCATTTCAATTGCATTTCCGCATCCGGTTGTTTGCAAAACCTTTTAGTATGGTAATTTTTCTGCAATTCGTCTTCCACGTCTATACGAGTATTCATTATTAAGTTTTGCTCAGTATTTCACAAAGAGACGGAATACAGAAAACTGGTTCATTCCAATTAACAATAATAAAGCTAAAAGGAAAAGAACACAAAAATTGTAATTTTAAAGTACAGTTTTTATATTTTTTTATTCTGTGTATATGTTTAATAGTATATTATAGAAAATAATTTGTAAGCAATTTCAACAACTTTTTTATTTTAAATTTGGCTCTAGGACACAAGTCCAACTTTACATTAATTATAGATTATTCAAGGTTACAGAATGTTTCGAATAGATAACTACTATATATTATTAAATAACTCAATAATTATTAACTTTTCTTTGAGTGGCACCGGGATATACTTTAATAAAAAATTATTAATAATCCTTGGTTCCCCTCTTTGTGTACGAATATATTATACCCGACTTCATCAAAATCCAATAGGAAATCTTTTAATAGAAACGTCTTTTAATTTCTCTCAAACTACTTATCCAAATTATAAAGTAAGGTGGAAACTTTTTAGACGTAAAGTGGCGCGTCCTGAAATCATAAGGGCGCAGTTAAATTATTTAATTAAGGTTTATTTATATTTATTGTTTCTTTCATGAATGTAGCCCTACGCTTTATTTTAATTTTAAGAAAAAAAAATTGTACCGTAATATGATGCGTTTGTGATATACACACGCCAAGCATGCCCATTTCTTTTTCTTTTCTATCCGTTTCTGCTCTACGTGCGCGAATACATCATATGTTTTCTTTTGTTTAAAAACTTGTATATGCATACAACTTGTATACATTTTGTTTTCTTTCAACAACTTGTAATTTCTCGTAAATAGATAAATATAATTTAGAAAGTATGAAAGGTAAACTTTATTAAAAATGTTTAAAATAGCTGTTTTTACGTAGATTAATGAATTGACTTAAACATTACACTTTTAATTTCTCGTACTTTTTAAACTTAAAACTAGTTACGGTGCTTATTCATTAATTTGATAAATGCCGTCTTAGACTTTTCTTGACCTCTACAATTTCCTCATACGTAATGAAAGTATACCTATCCGCAATAGATTTGCCATCGTTCGTTACGAAAGCGCCCAGACCAAGGACTACGTTGACATTATTAACTATACTGAAGATTATTTAACATATGTAAACAGTATATAGCCTATCGTAAATTGAAAAATTTAAGTTATCATACTGGGAAGTAAAATCTCGTATTGTGAAAAGAACTGTATATCAGTCAAATAAGTATAGTAGTACGGTTAAATTTAAGTTCACTGATTTATAGGGAATAAGTGTTATTAATTTAACTTTTATTTACACATGTAGGAATATAAATTAGTAAAGTATTGAATAGAGCATTCAACCGATATTTTCTTCATTAACCATAATTTCAATATCAAAGTTGATGGCGAGTGGAAAAAGTTGGACGCATTTAAAAAAATTACCAAGTTATAAAGGTTGGAAAACGTAGAGACAATAAAGTCAATATAGTATTTAGATATTCTTTTTGGAATTGCTTTCCTCAAAATGTTAAAAAATGGAACCATTATAGGATTATTTTGTTATATGTCTGTCCATCCATCAGTCTGTTAAAGATCTTTTTCTCAGAAACAATATCTCTCACGGTTATATTATGTTAAAAAAAAGCTTTTTTCGTGAAATAACTACAAATTAACCATTTTCAATTGTTTTTCTTTTACTTGTGCTATGAGATCTTACTTCTTGTTTAACTTCATGGTTCTTGGTTAACGGGATATATCCTGTAAGTTTTGATTTATTTGTGAGTGTGAAAATATGCAGCATAAATGACCAGGAGGAAAAATATTGCCGGCAATGTATTTCACAGGCGCATATTTAAAATATATATATGTAATATTACAAAATAACGATTTTTGGATTGTTTCCTCTACTTGTGCTGTGAGACCTTGCTTCTCGCCAAATTTCATGGTTCTAGGTTAACGGGAAATATCCTATAGGTTTGATTAACTTGTGAGTTTCAAAAAATGCGGCATAAATGGTAGTATTTTCAGGTTTTTTTTATTGCATTGACTTGAAAATTTTACTCGCGTTTCATAATTCAAAAGGAAAAAAGGTTCCATTTTTCCTTTTTAATTATCAAACACTAAAAAAACCCGCACAGTAGAAATAAAAAATTTGGCAACCAATATAATTGTATAGCGTATGCGGGAAATTTTGAACATTTAAGTTGAAAAGACAAGAAAAGTTCATACAAATAAGCAAAATTAATTTATAAAAGTTATGCAATTACATAAAAAAAACGCCACATAATAGATAAATATATTTTTCTTAAGAGAAACTTTGGGTTTACTTTACAAACGTGGACTTTATTATATACTGAGTACATAGAAGTGAGGGAGTTTTATTGAAATTCTATTAATAAATAATATTTTTATAAAAAATACAATAAAAAAGAAATCCAATCGTGGTATTCTAACAAAAACTGCCAATAATCTAATCTTTTTTTATAACTATTGACCTAAAATTAAGTAAATTTTTAACAAATATATAGAATAATGAGTTGTTTTTGATATAAATTAAAACAGAAATATTATTTAGTAAAAGAAAATCAGAAGAAAAATAATACAAACAATTCAAATTTCTGTCGCGTTCTGAGCAAAGTGATGAAATGAAAATATATTTGCTGGCTAGGCTCTCTCGTTCGGTTGCATTTGACCTAGATCCGAGTATACCTGAAGTCGAAATATTCGGTCATATTCATCCTACCGCCGAGTATACCTGAAGTGCAAATATTTTCCAATAAAAAAAAATTGGTGAAGATAAGTCAGAAGAACCTTTCATTTAAAAAAGGTTTCACTACTCATAGCCTCATATTTCTGCATATAATGATTTTATCACTAATATTTCCACGCATAATTTTCCTATTAGAAGTCAAATGGGACACAATTTTGGTAGACCCAAACGTACGGTTGATTTATCTTTTAGAAACTGTGGATCTTTTAACACCTAATATGCGTTTATCATTTCAAATTTTAGTTTACGACGTGAGTTAAGTAACCATCATCCACCAGCAAAATAATAACATCCGATTGATAACGGCGAACAACTAAGAACCAACTCAACATAAACATAAAATAAATTAAGTTACAAGAATGCTAAGCTAACCCACAACATCCGATGGATAGCAATAAAATACTAGGAAGCCACTCAGCATAAATATCTAATAAATTAATCTATAAGAACGCTGCGACGCCAATAACATCCGATGGACGTTATATTACTAAGAAGCAAGTCTGCTGACTTTGCTTCAAAACATCAAATAAAACCAAGGTTCTCAGAACGCAATCGCCAGCACAGGAGACCTATAAAATAGAGTTCGAGCAACTGACGGAGGGAGTCTACCAGCCAACGTCTTAGAGTTAACGTCGTTCAAAATGTTAATCTTAATAATTATTATTGTAAACTGTAATTAAATAAAGTATATTTGTAAGCAGTAATAGATAAATATATATTTTTGAGTATCCGCGGAACGCGATACGTAACTCGTGTCCCTAATTTATTTTACGTAGATAGAAACGCAAGTCAGAACGCTGGAAACGTATCTGCTTTAACTTTCACAAACAGTAACCACTTTCCCTTTTGTCAGGATACTAAATTGTACGAAAATTCTCTGACCAAATATAACTAATCCTACAGAGACACGTATTACATTATAAAAAGTAAAAGCGTATATATTAAAAAGCAAGACGACCTTTCCTAGAATTAAGTTTTCGTGACGTGGTCTTCGGTAACGAGGGATTCATTCAAAATAAACTAACTCACATGTGGCTAAGTAAACTTTCTACAAAAATTGTAGGCGATGTAGTCTGCTTTTTGTGGAAAAGGAAAATTTGGTTTATTCCTAATTTACAGCTATTGTCAATTGGTTTACACAGCGTGGAAATAGAAGGCACGTGATATTGACACTTTTGACCAAAATTTGTGGAAATACTGACAAAATGTAGTAGTGTTTTATTAAAATCAGAATATACGGAGATATTTTGTTGGTTAATAAAGTTTTACTCTGACTTACACATTTAAATAATTTGGTTTGAAGTTACGAATATTCACACAGAAATGTAAAAATAGTTAAAGTGTAAATAAAGAACGTCAATATTTACAGTAAATAAATATTGCAACGAATAATTTCATATTAATTCGAGAGTACAATAAGTATATTATGTCATTTGTGACATTTCAGTGACTTTTCTACAAATAATTTTTACAAAAATACTAATTTAAATTGATATACATTTAACACTGAATTGATTTGTATATAATTTGTAAATTAAGGTGTATTCTAAATGTTACCCTAACTAAGAGTAGCTGTGAAGAAACGTTACTGTATGCATTGGTGCTTATCTCTTAAACACAATTCTGGAATCGTAACATATTTTTAGGGCTCTATATATTTAAGAGATTGTAATTTTAGCACATATTTTAAATAGTGTATCAAAAATGTATGAAAGGAGAAGTTGAATCGATCATTAGAGATCTTCAATTTTGAATCGATTATTGTAAATTTTTCAAATTTGTATTAAGAGGCCTTTTTATTGCGGCTGCCATTTGGTTTAATATGGTCGACAGATTTAAAAACATTTCATGTTTTTTTCTATTATTCCTTTTACGGAAACGTAAATTAGAGTTAAGTCGGAAATTCAAAATAGTTAAATTTGCGTCTAAAAATATTATTTTTATCGTATTTTCTTATATGTTTTTCGAGTGTAAGAGATAACTCACATAGAAAAAAGGTTTGTAATAAAGATATTATGTTAGTTACTCAAATTTATGCATATTTTTTATCCATAATGTCTTTACTGATTGAAGGTGCTTATTAATGTAGTATTAAATTTTCTTATAAAAATATTTATGGTTTTTTACTCACATTTTATTTCTCTTTACATGTTTTTGGACTGATCTAGTTCAAATTTCAATACTTATGGTAAGCATAAAACTTTTGATACACCCAAATAAATTATCTTTAGGAAAAATAAATAACCGGACAGCCCAAAATTTTTAATTCTTTATTTCTTTGTTATATATAATATACGTATTACGACTTATCGTACCTTCCGTATGTGAAAGTCTCTTATATTATTCGCTTAATTGAATATGCTTCTATAATATTAAATTACTAAACTGATTAGCAATTCTTCGACACGTTTTTTGACGTGGATTTATTTTTAAAAGCTTTACATTTTATTCATTTTTATATAAATTTCAAGGAATTTTTAATTTACAGTCAAACTCAGGTGTGCTGTACACATCAGTTTGAGAGTCGGAGTAAATATGGATGGAAAGTAATTCAAGGGCACAACAAAACTAGAGTGTTATATTTAAAAGCATTGAACTATAAAAGGACTAAAAAACACTGTATTTCGTAAAACCATATTTGCGCGAATTTCTTAATGTTTGTTAATTTATTGTACTAGCAAATCCCCCCCATATCATCGAGTAAGTGTCTCACGCAATAATTGTTTCAATTGTTTAAAATTTATGTTTGTAAAAAGAAGTGATTAATTAGACTTGTACTAAATTATTGACCTATCTAATAAGTAGAAAATAAATTAGCTAAAATCATAATAAAACTTAACGAGCATTAATAATTTGAAAACTCGCATCTTGTAATCCCGTAGAGCATTGCGTAGTTTAAAGAAGCTCCAGGTAAAAGTTTGCCATAAATTTACTGAACGAATGATTAATAAAATACCATATCGCTATCCCACCAACTTATTACCAACCGATACTTACTTAATTTATTAGATCCAAGCACTTTCATTTGAGTTAAAGCAATTGCAAGCTGGTTCATGACACTTATGGGACTAGAAGGCATCACTGTGGTGACGCTGATCAGTATTTGGACTTCTTAAGGAGGTGAATAGGTGTTTCGTTTAAAATATTGCTTACTTGCTGTCTTCTTGATAAGCACAGATCGAACGCGGTAAGAATTGTATCATCATCATATGCGGTATGCTCGGTATCACGATTGGTTTATTTAAATAATATGTAGAAAAGCACCCAAACATATATAGGAAAAAGATACAAAAAATACATAAATGTACATATATATATATATATATATATATATATATATATATATATATATATATATATATATATATATATATATATATAAGCATTCAGTGTAGAGCAAGTCAGAGTTAAACAAAGGTGTACGTACAGTTTAGAAGTCTGTTCGAAGATTTTTGACATCTTGTCTCACATTTATCGATAGTATATCTAGATTACACAATAAAATTTTGGCAGAAACGTAGCTTATAACATAATTACAAAAAGCCTTCTGCTTTTCACCAAAAACTAAGAAATGTTTTTTTTAAGTTTGATGCGTTCTTATAGCATGTAGTAGTCTAAAAATTGCGCTCAAGTTTCCAAGACACACTGCATAAAAAAGGGTAATAAATATGACATGAAAATTATCCTAAAAAGCATTAAATTTAGTTGTATATAAACGGGAAAAATTTTAAAAAATGTACATTAACTATTTTTACAAGCTCATCATAAGTTAAAATAATTATTATGATTTTTTTTCTTCTCATTTGTGTTATATAGTTATTTGTGCAAGTGAAATAAAACACTATATCAAAGAATATGTCTAACTTATTGATTACTTTAAAGTGTTTACTTCAAAAAATACATTGATTTATTGAAAGAAATTCTAAGCGGAAAATCGGTTTTGAACTGAAACCCAGTCCACCTCGCCTCAGAAAATTACGTCGCAAACAAATAAAATTAGAAAAGGTTGCTGATTTTGCCTGACCTACTCAATTGTAGTCCCGATTTTCATTAACAAGCCACGTACGGACGTAATCTCCCTGGAATAGACTATATGTTTGAAAGAGGTCGAATTTAAAAAAAGGTGAATCGAATTTACTTCCAGGTGGCACATTTTTCAATTGATAATATCACTGCAACCGATTAATCGATGTGAGGATATCGCTACAACCGACTAATCGACGTAGTTTAAGCGTTATCGTATATTACTTACATAGCGAAATAATGCACCATCGTGCTGGTACTACATTTTCTAGCAGGCGTCTATTATGTTGACTTTATTGAATTGTTATGGTTGACTGGAAGATATTGTTCATGTAGCAATAAGTCCGCCATATGTACTATACATAAAAATTAATAAATAAATATATAAATGTTACAAAATCATGCAGTCTATCAATACACTTTAAAGAAACTGCAAGTAATGTGCCCCTTTTAAATTTGAGGACAGCTCGACGGGACGAATAAATTATGTGTCAAATTCCACGCCAGAAATTCACTGAGTTGGAAGACCGTTTTTACACAGGCATTGAGGATTTACGATTTACCACTAAATTATATACGAAAAATATTCCGAACCGTGTATATTTTGATTTACCTTTATCCATTGTCTTATTAAACTATATGGGGACTTTCATATTTCTGCCCAATATTTCTCGACAAAACTTCACCCTGTCTGTAAATGAGCTTTGCACATATTAAAAATCACAAGGAATCACCTTTCTAGTACATAAGGAACGACAGAACGTGGTATATCAGCACGACTTTCAATTTTACTCACAGTTGATATTGGATAATTTTTTATTTCATTCAGTATTTGTTTCTCTCTTTCATCAAGGTTAACAGCTATTAAAAGCTTATGAGAGATTTTTCTTACTATTCTGCCATCCAGATACGATAAGTATAGTCTAATAAAAGCAGGATAGTTAGGAAATCGTTGCGCTGCTCCTCCTCACCGTTGGTTTGCGTAGTCACCGTAGAACCCAGCAGCGTTCCTAGCATGATGCATGACACCATATTAAAAATACATCGTGGCATATTTACACTGAAAGTAAGTAATATTTTGAAGTTGTTGACGTAGCACGTAAAACAATCAAAGTTGCTTAATAAAAATCCAGACAATAAGCAAAGTTGTTATTTCTGATATACCGAATAACTCTAGTAACCAAAGTGAAAAGCCTAAGAACACATAAAAAATAAAAGAGAAAATATGTTAATAATTTATGGTACTAAAGCAAAAAAGAAGCAATTGAATTGAACATGTGAACGATAGTGAGATTAAAATACTTTTTACTTCTTCAAATAAGTGTTTCTCTCTCTGTGACATTAGCAACTAGAAATTTTATTATACCACATTTTTGTGAATTGCTATTATTGTTTTTTGTATAAATTACGGTTTCACAAATGTTTTTTTCATTCCATTTTTTTTAATTAATTTTTCATTCACATACCCGGCTTATCAAAATAGGTTTATTATTATTATCTGCCATTGTTATAATAACACCTTTCAGCCAAGTTCAAGTCAAGTTGAAATTAAAAAAGGCATGAACAGTTAGCAGATAATTACGAGTTTCGCATTTCATTCCTTTAATAAAAAAATTAAACCGATTTCTTTCACTGGGACCAACATAAAAATAATTTTTTATAGTTTTTCATCAAAGTTGCAAAAAAAAGAAATAAATTTTCAAAATGACCTCCTGTAAAAGTTTTTTCTCCAAGTTTTTCCAGCTAATCGACCATTAATGACAGTAGTTTTAAAAATAATTTGCATATAAATCTTAGAAAGTTGAATACAATTTTATAGAATTCCACATTCTGTAAACAGTTATAAAAATCAGAATTCTCAGTTTTTGGTATAAAATAAGAGGTGATTTTATGGATATATTAGTAGGCTATATTTTTACCAAATTTCATAAATTTTAACCAATTATTATAATATATTTTCACCTAATTTCATAGCTTTGGACCAATGACTCGGACATATATTTATCTAAATGCGTATACACACACGTACGCACGCACACACGCATGCACACACGCACAACGCACGCGCACACGCACACTCACGTGCATGTGGCATATGCCAAATTGGGTCACATGCTTTTATTTTCTCGGTTTTATATCTAAGACGTAAAAGTGCAACCCTCATGGTAGTATCAGTATCTTTCTATGGTTTTTTATAGTGACTATTGTCTACGTCAAATTTGACACAGTCGTGGAATTCGCTTGTCCGCTTTTATCTCTAAATTAGGAATTGAAAAATTTTAAAAATGTAAGTCAAAGAGTTAAAAATTATTTTACAAAAATTTGCATTCACAATAATATAACCATGTCCAGATTTACAAGGCTGGGAAATTGTGTGAAAGTTTGTTTGCTCACATAATATACATAAAAGCCCATACGGCGTTTCCTATAATTAATGGGATGTTATCTTTGAAGACGAAAGTTTCATTCAAAAAATGAAAGACGTGCTGATATACCACGTTCTGTCGTTCCTTATGTACTAGGAAGGCGACTCCTTGTGATTTTTGATGGGTGCAAAGCTCATTTACAGACAGGGTGAAGTTTTGTCGAGAAATATTGAGCAGAAATATGAAAGTCCCCATATAATTTAATTAGACAATGGATAAAGGTAAATCAAAATATACACGGTTCGGAATATTTTTCTTATATAATTTAGTGGTAAATCGTAAATCCTCAATGCCTGTGTAAAAACGGTCTTCCAACGGTCTTCCAACTCAGTGAATTTCTGAAATCAACTGTAAATTTGATTTATTTGTAATTTACAGTTATTGTTATTTGGTTTACACAGGACACTGGATTACTTATCAGTGTCCTTTAAAATGAGTATATGCGAAAATATTTTGTTTTAGCGAAAGTGAACTTTGAATTAGTATACTTTTGAATAGTTTGGTTCGAAGTTAAACACAGGGATGGAAAGACGTCTAATTTAATGAAAATATTGCAATGAATGATTTATTTCACAATTAATTTTTATAGAAAGTATTAATTTATATTTACCCACAATTGACACTGAATTTATTTTTATGTATTTTTTTAATTAATATTTATTCAAAATGTCGATAAACAATATTTATACATAATATAGAAAATTCATGTTTGTTTTCATAAATTAGAATTAAGTCAGAATTTTAGAAAATAAACATATAATAAATTTGTAAACGAGCCGTGTTTGTACATAAAAAACTATTTTCATACTTATGTTACCGAGGCCAAAAAAATTTTTTGTCTGTTTGTCTATGCGTTTGGTGCACGCTAATCTCAGAACTGACTTAACCGATTTGAACCGTGGCAAGCTTCTCGTAACATTTAGTGTTTGTTTCATTCCAATCGGTTTACAAACAAGAAAGTTTCGTTAATTGAAATAATACCTGGCCTATATAAAGCGCACCGCGAGCCGCGCCGAGCCTTATAGCATTAAATGATTCACTGAAGATGCAGGGAGCACCTTGGTAACAGTTAAGCTCGGTAATACAGAATCTAATCTAATCTAGCTGGCCAATCTCTTCAATTATCTGCGGTATTTACTAGTTTGAAAATAATTAAATAGATAAAATAATTTGTGAAGACTATTCTGGACGTATATTTGTTAATATACTTATTTGGTAACAGAGATTATTATAATTAGTAAAAAAACTTTATGTATAACTTTCATTGGTTTTATAGTATTTGACTGAAATCATGTGTTTATAATAATTCATACTTTCATAAGAGTAGCTGTAACAAGTAGGGCGCTAATAAGTTGGTTATCTTTGTATTATTATATCTTTATATTCTATTAATCTGAAAAACAAAAACTGAAGTCCACGCATACGGTGTCGCGGACACCAGCTGGTAGGTAATAAATTAACTACTATAAATATCTTTGATAGATTGTTGTATTTTCCTAAGTGTTTTTGGACTGAAAGCACTCATGCAGAAAAAAGTTTAATAACAAAAATATATGATAAGTTACTCATATTTATGGAAATTTTTTTATACTTGGTTTTTTTGTGATATATTATTGCTAACGTACGATTCAAATTTATTTGAAAAATGTCTGTGATTTTTTCCCCCAACTTAATTATTTAAATTTAAGGTTTTTTGACTGATCTAATTAAAATTCTAATACTTATTTGTAATAATAAGCAGAAAGATTTTGATACATGTAAATAAATTGTCTAACAACTGGACGACCCAAAATTTCAACTTCTTTCTTTCTTTATTAAATTTAATATTGGTATTACCACTATTATTTCGTACGTGATAGTCTCTTATGTCATTCGCTTATGTGAATACACTTGTACTGATATTCAATTACTAAAACAAACCAGCAATTCCTCGACACGTCCCAGCAACTAGCCGACCGCACTTATGAAGCTTAATTAAGCTCCAAAACTTGAGCTTATTGCCAAGTAAGTTCGACGTCGTTCTATAATCAACTCGACGGTGTCATGGGATATTGTGTGGGACAAGTTGAATGCTCGTGAGCGCATGTGGCGGTGGTTTAAATAGACTGGTTGTTTAGTTAAAACTCTAGTTCGTAAAAGTAATACGGAAATTATAAATATATCGTATACGATGATGAATTCCAGGTTGAATGCACTTGATTGAACAAAAGTCGTAAATAATTATTTAATCTAGATGTGTTCTGATCTGATTTATAGTTTTTTTAAGTAAGGAGACATTTTTCATATTTAAACTAATTTCAACTTAACTATGGTTAATCGTTTGCTTCGCAACTTTTATGGATATATCAGACATTAAACAATTTATTACATTATTGAAGCCTATTTCAAATTGATTTCTGGAAAATCTAATGGACTTGTACTTGGTCTCTTTTTTTTATAGTACATATGCCATACAGTTTTTTTAAGTACTTATTATGTATACTTAATAAATTTGAAGTCCAATTTGCTACAGTGCCTTTCGTGAAAGTGCCATGATTCCTGGAAAACAAAATAATAATTAAGAGGAGGTTTGTAAATAGAAGACAAAGGAATTTTTTTAATAAAAAACTTGAAAACTCTTTGTTAAATATATAGAAATTGGAAGAATATTAGATAGGAATTTTTTCTGAAAGTTTGAAATTTATTTATTTTGAGGTTTATTCCATGGAGTTTTTGATTTATCATCATATTCATATGTACAAACCGGATGAATGTTATTTCGAGAAAATAAACTTCCACAAACTTCTGATTTTTTTAAATTTATTTTGCTAGAAAATAATTTAGGTACTTATCCTCATTTTACTGAGTAAGGATCTCACGCAGTATATACCCAAAATTTTTAAAATTCGTCTATTTAAAAATTAGTGATTTATTAGATTTATGCTATATTAAATAGAAAATAAATTAGCTGAAAGTAATCATATAAATCTTTAACAGAATTAATCATTTGAGATTTGCGTCTCGTATCGTAATCTCGTACGATATTGCATAATTTAAAGGAGCTCCAGGTGAAATACCATATCTCTATCCCACCAACTTATCACTTACCGATACTTGCAGGTAATTTATTAGATGCAAGCTTTTTCAGTTTCATAAGAGTTAAGGCGATTGCAAGCTGGTTCATTACACCTACAAGACTAAAGAGCATCGGAGGTGAAAAAGTGTTTCATTTAAAATATTGCTTACTTGCTGACTTCTCGATAAGCACAGATCGGGCACGGTAAGAATTTCATCATCACCATTTGTAGTCACGATTTGTTTATATAAATAATATGAAGCTAATCATTCAAACCTATATATGATCGTCGCATCCAAACAAATGCCTTTATATTTTCATCAAAAACTAAGAAACGATTCTGTAATTTTAATAAATTCTTATAGAATGTGATATTCTAAATATTCCGCTCCAGTTTCCACGACACACTGTGTCAAAAACTGTAATAAAAGATGATTATCCTAAAAACGAATAAAGTGAACGGAAAACACTTTAGACTGTATCGGAACATTTTGAAAATTTCAGAAAAAATAAGAAAATTATTATCATCCTTTTTTATATGTTTCGTCATATTTGGTATTAGTAGTGATTCAAAACCCTTCATCAAAGAATTTAAATAAAGAATTGATAAGTTTAAAATTTTTATTGTACGTAATATTGACCAATATGAATAATGATTTATTTTTCTTAATTGTTCTAAATGAGGGCTTTGAACCGAAATACAGCCTACAGAAAATTACGCCGAAAACAAGTAAAATTAAGATTTTACCTAACATGCAATTTGTAGTTCCGATTTTCTTGCATAACTGACGAACGACCTTGATTTTCTTGGAGTGAACTACGTCATTAAAACAGGTCAAATTGAAAAAAAAAATCAATTGGATTTATATCGACAGTACATTTGTCAACTCGTCATATCGCTACTATTGAGGTGGAAAACCGTAATTTAAGTGTCATCATACGTTACTGACATAGTAAAATGATGTAAAATTTTGCTGGTACTATATTCTATAGCAAACGTCTAAAGGGAAATCATCTAGTATGCCTGCCAATACATTTCACCGAAATTGCAACTAACGTGCCCATTTAAATTTGAGGACAGTTCGACGCGACGCATAAATTATGTGTCAAATTCCGCTCCTCAAATTCACTGAGAACTGATGTTGGAAATTTTTAGACTTACCAATTTTGTAAATTATATAAGAAAGATATTCCAAACCACGTTTATTTTGTTTTACCATTGTAAAACATTTCGGATCTTTCATGTTTCTGTATCGACAAAAGTACACCTATATGCAAATAAGCTTTTACATCCATTGAACATTACACAGATATACGTCTCACCTTCCTAGCACATAAGAAACAACAGAATGTGGTATACCAATATGTCTTTCAGTTTGATTCACAGTTGACCTTGGATGATTTTCAATTCTTATCAATATCTGTAACTCTCTTTCATCATTGTTTACTGCTATAAAATTCTTATGAAAAATTATCGTCGCTATTCTCTCTTTTAAATGTGATAAGCGTAGTTTGATGAAAATACGATGGTCAGGAAATCTTGCATCGCTCCTCCTCAGTCACTCTTGAGCCTAACAGCTTTCCTAGCTCGATGCAATATTAATACGATATCGGCCACTGCCCCGTGCGACGCCGTATTAATAATGCATCATAGCATATGTACACTGCAAGCAAGTGATAGGTTTAAGGTTCTGCCGTGGAGCGTGAAACATTCCAAATTGCTTTATAACAATCTAGATAATAAGCCAAGTCGTTATTCCTAATTAACTAAATCACAAGCATAAAACAAATCGAGTAACCAAACAGAAAACCATAAGAACGCAAACAATATAAAAATAAATAGCAATATATAATAGCAACATACGGTAAGAGCAAAAAACAAGTAAATGAACTGAACACATGATAATGAAATTAAAACAAATGTACTTTTTACCACTACAAATAAATGTTTCTCTCTCTGATAAAAACAATTAGAAATGTTATTATACCACATTTTTGATCATTACATTAAAATAATAAAACTTTTTCCGTATCACGTTTTTCTTAATCACTACATGTTTTTTTTTTAATTATTTTTTCATTCACATACCTGGCATATCAAAATAGGTTTATTGTTATTACCTCCTATTGTTATAATAATACCAATTAGTCAAATTCAAGTCAAGTTGAAATGACAAAAAAAACGCATGAAATCAGTAGATAATTATCAGTTTCTCATTTCATATCTTTAATAATAAATTATCCATACTAACAAGCTACCTAATTATGAAAAATCTAAATTGATTGCTTATAAAGTCCCCTGCCTATAACTTTTTGTAGTACTAATGACTCAGGGATCCTTGTTTATATATATACATATATATATATATATATATATATATATACACACACACACATATATATATGTATATGTGTGTGTGTGTATTTTAAAATGACGAGAATGGAACCCAAAAATGTCGTCACCAAATTATAAAAAATCTAAATTGATTGCTTATTAGGTCCCCTGCCTACAGCTTTCAGTTGTACCTATGCCTTAGGGACACCTGTCAACTAGTTTTGTATTTTATTAGTGACTTTTCAAGATAGTCTCTGTGATACTTTATGTATTGTTTCATTCAATAGAACCGATGGATGTCTCTTCTGATAGGTTACCCTCATATCGGTGTTTATCATGAGCCATACAACATAGATGTTATCTTCAGTTGTCACTGCTTCAGTTGTTGATATTCCTCATTGACATTCGAGCGACCACGCTTGAGTACGTTAAACTACTTATAAACAGTAACTCGGATAGGACTTCATCATAAAATCGATACTAACTTTTATGCGTGAAAAATTCTTATTAGGGTAATACACACAACTTAAAAATAAGTGATAAATTCAATCAAAGCACGAGTGAGAGTTCCATTTTGTAAATTTAAATTATATTTTACCAGTGATACAAATGACCGATTCTAGCAACTTTCAGTGTTAAGCTTCCCGTAAAATGGGTTGAAGTCGTACTGTGACTTCGTATTGGCCATATTCAAATGTATACCGCATAGATTCCGTGCTATATAAATAGAACCGTCATAATAACTCTAGCATCATTTGCATAGCTCTTCACAAGGGGTTATGTGTTGAAATGTTTCATAGCTATTCATGAAATAGATTTTGATTAATTTATTTTTTCCTCAACGAAATTATTACACTGATTAAAGCTAATCATTTAATTTTCCAGATTAAAATTTATTCGAATAAAGAGGGGCACTTTTTATACTTTTAATAACCGCTTAATTAATTATTAAATGAATATATTCTTCTAATTACGCCCCTGATTTAAATTGCAAAGCTAAAATTCATGCACGCCAATGAAACATTTTCATTTCCTCGCGAGTCGTGAGGATTTCAATCTGCATTTCCGCTTGCATTCTGCTTCCGTTTGCAAAACGTTTTAAAATGGTAATTTTTTATTATTCGCCTGTGTCGACCAGATGTCTGCTTATTTCAAGCTTCACTTAATGTTTTGCATAAAAATTAAATGTTTGAAACTACTTTAGTTTCACACATCTGTTAATAAGATGTTTATTCTTATTGATCAAATCTTAAACAAACACTGAAATAGTTTTCAAACTGAAAAATACATAGATTTTCATATAAAATACAAAATAGTATTTAGTAGCGTAGGTTTTGGCTGTTTATTAAACGAATTCAAAAAGAAAGAGGTCCTTAACTGGAATGTGTATATTTTCTCATATCTTCGACATTTATTAACCAATTTAGGTGTTATTTTTTTTTTTGGATGCGTAGCCTAGTATGGTTCCATTAAAACTTGGTTAGAACCTAACCATGGAAATTAGAGTTGTGTACACGTGCATGCATATATGTAAATAAATATTCATTAAATGAAGCAAACGTCTCTTCGTGTTTTAATAAATGAGATATTGTTGACATTGAATTCATGGCAACTTTGTACCATTTCGGATGAGATAGGATATCAAAGGCATTAAGAACAGTGCCAAAATAAATTACCGAGCAAGAAACGCATTGCAGAACATAAAGTGATGAAAATACCAGTACTTAGTTGGACTTACGTGGCACAATACCGATTCCAAACTAATTCCACAAATACAATCTTGACGATATTGATGATGTGGAAGAAAAACCCACTAATTTCGCAGGTAGAGAAAAATAACCGTCAAGTGCGAGTAGAACTCACACTACGAAATTTCCCCACACATGTATACACTTATAAACATATGAGGGTACACAGCATTTGTATTAAACTATTTACAATTATTCATTTTGTAAATGCCACAACATAACTATATTACCTTTACAGACCTAAAACGTGGGGCACGTTAAAAAAAATTAAATTTAGGATATGGGCTATAGTTTTCATGTAATCTTCTTAGTCAGATTTTATTTTGTAGCTTTTTTAGTTTTAAGCGCGAAAACTTAAAAACCGTATCTAGATGAAAAAACCGTAACTAGTAAGACTAGAAAATCTTGCTTCAAGTTTTCAGTGCAGCGACTGCTAAAGCAAACGAACCATATCGAAAATGGAAACGAAATAAAACGAAAATTGGAATATGTTATTAATCTAATTAATATACACAGGATTTTAGCTATATATGTAATATGTTACAAATTATTATTCACATTAAAATAACGCTATGGCCAACGAGATGTGAGATCAATATATAATACAAATATAGAATTAAATTTTTTACGATTATCACACTCAAATCTTGCAAAGAAGTTACTTATGGTGAAAATGAGGAAAGAGTCGTAAATACTAATGTGTGATTAAAATATGTAATAATTACACTTGATACGAGGCCACATGTTCTAGAGTGAGTGCGACGCGAACAGTTAATTGTTAATAATTGAACTTCTTTGATGAAAATATTTTACACGAAATTTGGTTCCAATAAATAAGCTTAAATAATTTTATAAGCAAATTTTCACAAAAATCAATGATACTACAACTTGCAAAGTCATAAAAACGAAAAAAAATCAACCCGATAAACTCAACCTGACGTAGAGCGAACGCTAATTACATAAAGCTCCAAAAGTGACGGTTGCAAAAACATTAAAGGGAAAAAACTCGTTATTTCCACGAATTTTTCTCGTCTAATTAGAAGGTGTCGGAAAATATTTATATCAGTCTAATTAAATTAATTATTTATTTCATAACTAATTTTCTGCTGGCAAAATACACCCACTGGGAACGAGGCAAATAAGGCTATCCCGGGAAAATCGCAATCATGCCAAGATATATAATGTTTATCGAGGCTTTTACACAGTTTCTCTTCGTTAATATGTGGAATTCTAATATTTAAGCATGTTATTTACGCACGTTATTTTTTGTGTTATTTAAACATTGCAATGGACTAACTTTTTATTTGAATTATGTTGATATAATTCAATAGGATTTAAAGAGTTGAAATATTACATATATGGTAAATATGGTTGCGACTCCAACTTGCTTGAAATTGATATGTTAAATATGATACAATTTGTCTAGTTTGACTTCTCCAACTAGAGAAATTGTGATTTTACATAGTACTGGTTGTGGTAATGGTAGTGGGTACTCGGAAGTGGTAGATATTGTCAGTGGTAGTAGTAGAAGGAGGTGGGTGGTGGTAGGGGTAATGGTAATGACAGTGGGTACTGAGTGTGGATGGTACAATACAGGAATATAATAAAATCCATAAGGCGATACATCAGTTTCGTCTATATAGTTAAAATTACCAGTTTGTTTAAATGTATAACTATTATTTCGTTCTTATGAAAAAATTGTCATTAAATTTTATTAATATTATGTTGACGATAATGAAAATTCATAATATGATGAACTCAATACTTTATTTAGTAGTGTATTACAAAATATACGTATTTAAAAATGCACGTAGCTCAAATAAGGGGAAAGTTAAAATCAATGTATTTCAATCATGGATAAATTAATTATTCAGTACTAAGTTATGTCAGCATAATATACAATTTCAGAAATATAAATTCTCTTTTCAAACCCATGCGAGTTAAACCTTTAGATATAACGTGTACATGTGTAACAGTTTTATGTATGATGTTACATATATCGTGGTTTCCATTATAATACTACTGAAACCTCATATTAAGGAGTTTTTATTTGCCAAGTTGTATAATAGTGATGAATAAATGTTATAATAACAACTAGCAAAAGCATGGCTTTGTGAGGGCTCGCGAGTTTTTTTTATGCGCGTCCATTACAATAAAGCTTTCAGTATGCAGTTAGGATTAGTTTTATATATATATATATATATATATATATATATATATATATATATTTATATATATATATATATACATATATATATATATATATATATATATATATATATATATATATATATATATTACATACAAAGAGAAGAGAATTTTAATTGGACATCGCTCTGTTGGATATATAGATTTTTTAATAAAAATTATAAGTAGGTAGATACAAATTTTGAAATCATTATATTATTATATACTAATTTCAAATATTTGAATTCGAATAAGCTGTCATTTAACAAATTCTTTTTACAAATATTATTAGGCAAAATTATGATATATTAGTTATGTTAAAGAAACAATAGTTACTCTTTAAAAATTTTCATTTTAATAAAATCTTAAATTCGTCACAAGAATTTCTTCTCGCCTGCCATCTTTTAACACATATGAATTGTTAAACTCATTTTATCTATTATAGGAAAATTTTCTATTTAATTATAGGAAAATCCTTCAAATGTTTTAGTCCTGAAAACACGACGTATGTTAAACCAAGAGAAGTTTCTCTTTCTCTCGTATCTACAATTGCTATATTTAATGTTAAACATTGCAACTTATTAATTGGAATTTCGAAAGCTAATTCTAATGGAATTGTTTCATGTAACAATTAGTATTTCCACTTTTCCAAAATTTAATTATGAATGAATGGTTGAATGAGAATAATTTTGAAACCGAACCATTATCACTCGTGGCATTTGATCAGAGGAACTATAATTGTTTCCATAAATTACATTTTCAATATAACCTGAAGCTCCATTATAAATGGTTCAAGTCCACCTATTTCGTCTGTACCTACTGATTTTGCTTTAGTACTTTAGAATAGTCGTTATTAGAAATTTTCAAAATTCATCTATCTCGAAGGTCACCTTTACCATCACACTTGTGATTAATTAATTCAATCTAGGCCAAGGTAAAACACGAGAATCATTACTTTTTTCCTGAATATTCAATATACTATTTACTGCCTTTCGATTACATTGAAAAGTCACCGTTTGGGTCCAGATTCAAAAACTTTATCATACAATATATTTTGATCATCATATTCGCAATTTAAATTAAACGAAATATTTTGATTTTCTTAATACAATTTTTAGAAAAACACTTTCATTATCCGGTGAACATTGTAAATTATTTTCATCAGTTATAATATCACTATACCAAATATTTTTATTTTTAAGATATTTCAATGCAGCCTCAACATTATTACGGTTTACAACAAAATATTTAAACCGCTTACCATCATTTTTTCTTTTTTTACTGTATGGTCAAAGAAAATTAAAAAACTAACTTTGATATTTTTATATGTAAATCGAATCACTTTCACGTAAGTATAGAATGAAACAATCAAAGCAGTAGAAATTGTTAAAAAAAACAGTACCAATAAAAAAATTACGAATTGATGAATAGAAAGGTTAAAGCTTAAGTTATTTATAAACTTTAAACTTCATCCTATTAAATTTAAGTGACAAATATTAATCTAACTTCTGATTTTAATATATACTATCTAATATAACCTATTCACGTACATCCACAATTTTGTAATTCAATGCTTTTCTATATCTTATTTTATTCTATTTATGTAGCTTATTTAACCTCCACAACTTTCTATCCATTAATTTACAATATAAAACATTTGCGTATCACGTTTAGATTTTGTTAGTAAACGCACTTTCTAGAAATATTATACATCTACATATCCTATTAATTCTGAAATTTCTAACAGATGGCGTTGTTAACAGTATAGTTAATAAAATATTCATACATCACGTTTCCATTTTTTTATTAAACATTTCAGAAATGCATGCATGCATGCAGATGTGTCATACATCTGCATGCATCCTCTATTAATTCCGTAATTTGCTAACAGATGGCGCTAGTAATCATATGCTAGTACTATGCATCGTTGTATCGTTTTTTTAAATAATTTATTAAAATGTTTAAAAACAAAAATAATTATAGATAACAAATCTAGATGTGACTTTAAATTGTTCTGTTAAATTTCAAATCTAGAGGTGTGATAGTTTTTTTCGTAAAGTGTACCACAAAAGTGTACGGGTTGTGGGATAGTGTTAGGGGTCACTCCACTCGCCCTAATAATAATATAACTAACTTAGATATTTATAAATGATTGTTAGGCACTTAAATTTAACCCGAAACTAACTTCTATATGGCGAACCTATTGGTGTAGAAGCAGTCTCTTAAATTACGTTTATTCTAGTCATTCACATTCATTGAACGAGGAAATTTGGTTCTGGTAGGCTAAAATATCTTGTTGATAATTATTTGGATTTACGGCCACAATTATTATTTGTAAATTTAAAATTCCTCACCGTTTCTAATTTTCTATAAAAAATATAATTATATTTACTTTCATTGCAACGTTTTTTAAATAAGGCCATGCGAAAAAGTCAAAAATATTATTTTTGTTTTCAATTACTTTTGTTGTGCCCTTAAATTATTTTTTCGTAATTATCTTCCATGTAGAGACAGGCCAAGCCTTATATATAGCATAGCTATGTCTACGACTTTTCCATGTAGATGTTGGATTTATTTTGATAGAATGTTTAAATTAGAATCTAAATAAACACCTGAAAAAATATTATTAATCAACGGGTTGGCCAGGGTACCATAGATTGCGCCCTGTAAAATTTCAACGAAAATATTTTTGAAAGATTCTGTTACCATCAAAGATTCTGCAGTTGTATCATAGACGACGCCCAAAGGAATATAATAAAAAATGTAGATACCGCAAGAGCAGAGTAATTACACAATTTCATACAGGGAAATTTTTAGATTCTACTGTATTTGAATGCATATTAGACCCAAAATTACTGTCCAGCCTATGTAAAATTATTGCCAATAATTTAAGTAGCTTGCGTGTTAAATTTGTTCGCATAAATAATTTCTTTTAACATTAGATTCTTTATAATAATCGAATATAGAAATTAAAAAAAAGTATTTAAGAGTTTAAAATTCGAAATCCACAGACAAATACTGCCATTTAACTTACCTGTGTTGCTTGCATACAATATATACATCGCACAATATGGTCGATTCACTCGTATCAGGAGTTAAATATCGGTTTATTGTAATTAGAGTTTAGTTGAAGAACTCTGTGCCACGAATTAATTCAACTATGTCTGTATAATATTGGTTATATTGGAATTATTTAGATACTAAAATAAAAAGGTAATGATTAAGTAAATTTTAAGCTAGAGCTCAGAGAATAAACTTAACTCGATAAATTCAAAAGCCTCAACTCGAAGAGATTATGTATAATTTAGATTAAAGTGAAGTTTCATTCGAATTAGGTGTTTAATTTACTTCACAGTTTTCTCGATGCTTGGAATGAGATAAGAAAATTCAATTATTTAATAGGAGATAAATCAAATAAATTCTTTACTGAATAGGTGAAAACAGAAAAATTCAAGTAATGGATTGGTTAGTGACGTTGTGATTAGTTTTGTTATTACTGATATTTGATAAAAACAATGGTAAGTTGCTTTTCCAATATCTAATCTCGGTCTGAGGATTTTAGTGGAATTTATTGTTCAATACCATCTTATTTCCCCAATAATTTTTCACATATCAGGTAAATTTTCTTATTATCTTAGTGTGATCTTTTTTAACCGACCAATATTGATATAAGGGTTAACTAAAAGGGATGGTAATTAGTTAATTAAAAAACTAGAAAAACTTAAGTGGTATGGTAAAATGATATCAAACGGAAAATTTACTTTCACAGGCTCTTTAGCTATCACTTTGTGGGAGTACTTTCATTGCTCAGTATTTTTCTTCATTTGGCAATTATAATCTAATTATCATAAGTAGTGGTAACGGTAGCGAGTAATGATTAGTGGGAGTGATCGTAGTTGGAGTAGTGGTAGTGGATATTAGCAGTGAGTAATGGGTAGTGTGGGTAGTGGTAGTGGTAGTGATAGTAGTGGTGAGTAGTGAGTATGATAATGGTGGTGTGTAGCGGTAGTAGGATTATAAGCCATGAGGCGCTTTAAAAATGTTGCTGCATTAATAAAAAACATTTACAGAACTCAATGACACACCAAACGGTAAATCCATTCTGAAGCCTTTTCTTAAACAACGAAATTGGATTTTAAGTATCATTTGGTGGTTTAATAGTTCCAGATCATTCAGTTATAATAGTTAATAATAATTAAACTTTAATTCACAATGGTAAAAAACAATTTAAAGAGAAACAAATGTAAAGAAAGCATAGTCCATGTCATGGTTAAAGCAATATTTACCAACAGTGATGAGACATAAGAGAGATTAAATCTCACAATAAAAATTAATAATCAATTAGATCAAATATAATCGACGTGTTTTCCAAAACGTATTATTAAATAAATAGGTTATGGGCCCAGGGACTATAGTTCAGACATAGCTTTATGAATAGCCATAATTCCTTTAACGAATGAAATGCGCAAAGAGAAAATTGTCAAAAGCTCAATTTACAACGTTATTACCGAACTATTGACATTCTGTGAAAAATAATGGCAAGGTGTCGTTGATGAGGAATTAAATTAAAACTTATCTTCAACTATATGACTACATTGTAAATGCAGATATCGTAGATCCAGAAAAATGATTTACAATCTAAATCAAATATAATATTGTCAATAAAAAGAAAAAGTGCTAACCCAATAAAGTAAATATTCCAAAAGTTATCGGGATGAATAGAAAGAACAAAGTAGCTTTTGCAAAAAATCAGAATTTTAAAAGAAGAAACATGAAAAAAAAACTTCAAAACGGATCTATTTTTATACTTGCAACAAACTTGGTCATGTTAATAAAGATTGTAAGGCAATATAAAAGTTTCAACATTAATAGTTTCGATGAACTATAGCGATGTTTAGTATGTACACTTGCTTCCATGCACAAGACCAAATACAGAAATATATTGTAAAAAGAAATGAATAGCCATCGCAACTCGTTAATAGAAACACGTCTCTAACCAAAAAGTCTCTAGCCAAAAAGTCAAAAGTAACAAAATTTAATTGTAAAACATACCATACGATTTAGAGATGGCAAGAAATTTATTTTCTGTGAATATATTCTTAAAAATAATAATTCAGAACATAACAGGTTTCACTCAAGAGGAAAAACCTGTTTACACAAAGATAGAGTTATTATAATAGTAGTAATTACCACATGCACTAGTTAAATATGTTTAATAATTACACACCTCCGATTTAGACATCCTTCTGTTCCAATATTTTTTGGTTACTGAAAGGAATGACGTTATGAGAGGTATGTAGCTTGGATCCATACTTAATAGATGATGCATCCATCTTATATTTAATTTGATAAATTCAATTTTTTCATCATGGTGGGTAATTTGGAAAGATTGAATCTTTCCAAATAACCCACCTGAGGATGTTGTCATACAACAAAACCTAGATCGTGGTAAAGAATATAAGTAAAGTAGAAATAATATTACATCACATAGTTTCATGTGGTTATGAAAAATTAAACTGAAATTTATTCCATCAAAAATGCGAGTCTACAATATCAAATGATGGCAATATTTCTTTCATTCTGAAAATCATTCGAAATCAAAAATACTTGTACACATCTGGTTACATTTACAAAGTTTGCCCATCTCATTAGGTGAAATTGGCAATTATTTTTGTTGTACACTAACGTCAATAATTTCCTTACATAATTATTTATTTGTAACCAATTTTCCCATACAAAAATATGCTCGAGATTAGCAAGTGGGACAAATAAAAAATTTAACGAAGTAACAAATATAATTTTTCTAAGAAAGGTCAAAAGTGATAGATCTTAGTTTAATTTAATTTCATACGTTATAGTCAATTTTTTGTTGCAGCGATCAGTTTGTAAATAGGAAATGAAATTAAGCCGTCCAGGGGGAGTCGTCTGTATATTACACTCAAGTAAACGTTTCGTGAATTCATGCTATTTTAAAAGCTCAGTTTAAGCAAATTTCAGTGAGCTTTTAATAAATGTTAATGTTTGAAACATAAAATTTGCTAAACCTAAATTTTGCTTAATTACTATTTAGGTTTTAAATAATCAGCGGGAGTATATAAATGGGTTTCCGAAAGAAAATGTTATCATTTTAAAATGATTATACGCTTGCTATTATTTTAAAATGATTATTTTTTAGTTTTAAAATAAGATAAATTTGGCTGGAAACAGGTATTCAGTAGCTATTTTAAATAAATATCAAAACTCCTAATTTCTGAATTGCGATAACATGCCGTAATTATATAACTAATACTTGATTATATGTTCGAAATAATCATATTCATGTTGTGAATAAAAATTCTTACTTAGATATGATGATTATTTGAAATTTCCAATGATAAGTGGCATGTAAATTGTGAATGAGTTTATTCCCAAAACATTAGAAATAACTTGGTTCCAATAATTAGACTCCTGTCCAAAGTTTTCCATTCTCAATCGAGTTTGAGCACTAACTACAATTTAGTTTGAACAAATGCGCAATGATGACGTGCACCCTTGATGTAGAATTACGAGTTAAATGGAACGATATTATCTTGAAAGAGTATCTATCATCTAAGCGAGATATTGGCGTGATTATGGACAGCCGCCTAACATTTCACAATCACGTCACCAGCACCTGTCGTATGGCCTACAGATACTAGGATTTGTCATGCGATATTGGCATGATTGTCACCATTTGACACGTGACTTTGTTTAATTAATTAGTCTGTAGTATCTTTGAAACCAATGCAGTTTTCTGGTCTCCATATGAAGCTACTTATATAATCATATTGGAAAAAATATTAAAAAGGTTTAATAGATTTTTATAAAAAAAAATGTACATGTACTATCCTCACCTGTTTTATTCAGATCTTACAATAGATATGGTTGGACCAGGCCCTTCAACTCCGCTGGGAATTGCTTTTGATCATGAATTGTTTAAATTATTAAATAGTTATGTTGGCTAAACCTTGGTCTTGGATTTATTATCGTTTTATGCTCTTGACTGTAACGTGAAAAGACGATGTATTAGTTAATTTTATCTTCCCAAAGCACCTTTTTTAGACATTACTTTTGTAAAAATTTTAACAGATATTGTTTTAACTTTTCTAGCAGATAAAATTTCGGATTTATTCCAGTAAATCCTCATTTTAATTGAATTTATGCAAAATGGCAATACATATGTTTTGCATTTCTATACAGCGCTATATGAAACGTATTAAAAAAAATTGTTGTTTTGTATAGATGCATTGTTGATTTAGGTTTACAAAATTCATTGTTTTTTAAGGCTCAAACCTAAAATATATGACATTACATATATTTAGGGTTAGGCTAGGTATTATTTCTGTTTTATTTAAATTATTGCCCAGAATTGGTTAAGAATTTAATTAGAGTAGAAATAAATAGAAATGCAATATTTAATATAAATTGCATTGCATGCAAAATTTTCTTTCGAGTTTTTTTAAACTCACCATATTTTCTTTAATAATTCCGAATATATTTTAACTATTGTTTAAAATAAGTGAAATTTATTAAATACTTTCGTGTTTATAAAAACTCTGCTTAAACTTAGTCTCCCTGTTAGCATAAGATTATTTCGTATTATTATTTTTTGAAAAATATGATAATTCTGATGAAATGCTATTACTTTTCCTAATTTTCCTATTTGGTTAAAAATTAGAAAAATAAATTTTATATTTTGCGACAGTTCTTGTTATTGAGTTCTATGGGCGGTAATTATGGTTATAGTTTAATAATATGCCCTATATTTTAGTGATGTTTTGAAAACAAAACATCCTGACTTACGGAATAGAAACTCAATTCCATACCAAACTAAAGTAAAATAATAGAAGATTTAATTAATTAAAATATGAGACGAAAAATTGAGAAGATTTGAGACGTTTTCGGTATAAGCCAAAAATTGATAAAATACTAGAAACAAATATACAGGTTAAAAATCAAGAAGTAGAACATACTTAAAAAGTGTATTTAACATTTTGTGAAGCATATTATCAAAATTTGAATAACCATCTTTTCAAAATGCATGACAGTTTAATACGCAAATTAAATATTTGTGCTTCATATCAGTGGTTTGTATTGACAACGATAACAACAATTTAAAAAATGTCTACAATTTTTTAACCAATTACGCGCAACGTCAAGAAATATTCTCACTCATTAACGATAATTACACTTAAATATAATAAACAATACGTATACCGAACGCATGTTTACGAAATTCAGAATTTAACAAGATAATCATAACATTTCAGCTTACAAGTTAGACAGAATATAAATTTCAAAAAAATAGAGAGCTTTGGTTGGGAAAATAAAGCAACTAGTTTCATTTAAGTTAGCATTTCCACTATTTTCACCACATTTAAGGTTTAACAGATTTGTTAATAATAAAATTAAGTTTTAAATTTTAGATTAGACGAGTTGAATAAATTTTTAACGAATTATTGAAGTAGGATTTTATGACGATGAAAGGTACTGAGCACCCAATTTTCGCAACTAACTCCAAGTTAAATTAAACCGAATCAAAAACTTTTGTAAGATGAAATAACTATATAGCCACAAATAATCGTTTAATAAATTGAAAATCAGAATTATAATCTAAGTAAATCTTAATTTATTCAAAGTTTATTGAAATCTGTTCAAAATCTTTTGCGAATTCTACGAAGTCTTAGACGTGATAGAAAATACTGATTTAAGCAAAGGTTACCTGCCATTCTCCTAACTGATTTCTATTTCCTCCCGACGGTGGAGCAAATTTTAATGAGAAAAATAATTTCATTTAATAAATACTAACGTAGTTGGAGATGAAATGTGGTTTTACTAAGCTTTCTTGGAATAAAAATATATTCTCGATAGTCCCAGTACCATCTGAATAAAATGTTTCTCGTTTTTTTTATGTGTAACATGCTTTATAAAATACGGAAATAAAAAATCGGAAGTCATGAACTGTGTTTAGATGACAACGGAAGGCGAGAATGCTACAAACTTGTTTCTTTCTCTTCCATAGTTCCAGCAGTCCTGGGTAATATCAACTGCAGTCATGTACAGCGCATTAAAGATGCATAGAAATTTCAACATGTTCTTCTATGTCACTCCCCAAGATATATGAAAAGTAGGTTGTTTAAAATAAAATTAAGCAATTATTTTCATCGCAAAAATACACAAGTTTAAAGTTGGCCGAGGCTGACTTTAACGAATGCAGTAAGTAACCATAGAGAGCGGACTTGAACAATTTGTGGAGTGCCGAAGCAAAGGCAGTACGAGCGGTGTCATAGTACAAAGCGCAAATTTCAAGAGCATGAAACAAACAGAAGTAGTACTGAGTTTAGCTTGGATTAGTTACGACACCGAGTATATATTTATCATAACTACAGGCTGTAATTTTGATTGTTTCAGCTGCAATGATCTCTTAGTGATACGATTATATGCCGCATCTGATTTTTTGATAAAAAATAACAGAGGTATAAGTTATATTATTACACTAATATGAAAAAGTTATAATGTGTATCGTTAAAAAAATTATCAGAGATACTGATTGCAAAAAATTGCTCCATTATTTAAGTTGTTACAAATGTTTTAATATTTCTCCTCATCTAAAGTTACGTATGTGATTGTCTACAATTTTCCTTAAAATAAATAGAATGTAATTTTAATGGCAATATAAAGTAAAATTATGCTTTTTGTTATGAAATATGTTTTTCTTTTAATGATGACTCTTCTGGCTTAAAATGTATTAATAAACTTTTTGATGTCTTTCACGTGAATTTTTAAAATTTTCCCATTTAAATACGAGAGGCGAATCGATTGATAATCAAACTCAACGAATGTAACTATTACGTTTGAATGATAAGAAAATTACATACACATATAAATGTAATCATACTTATTGACACTGGGTGCATGATTTGAATGTTTAGTAGGGTAGAACTATGATTCTATTTGGCAACAAAATACATGACCTCGATGGAAACAAGAGAATGGACGCTAAAGGAAATAATTACTTAGTCTCGACTGATAAAGGATGGTTAAATAAATATTATGATTGAAATATGGCCCAAAAGCACATATATCCCAAACTTTATTGACAAAATGTGTAAGATCACTGATATACTCGAATATTAAATTATCGCGTTAGTAAGAGCAAGATGAGAAAGACTTACGTTTTAAGCATTATGTTCTATTTATATTATATACCTATTTTAGCCCTAAAAACTGTGTCTCATTTATTACTGCGACAGTAAGTAATAATAGTCATATAAAGAAAAAAAATTGTATATTTATTACTAGTAAATACATTAGGAATGAATGAATTTTAACACCAATAACATTTCTTAATTTTTTTTAATATGACATGAATGAATATACACTAAAAACGTATTAAAAAAATTATTTATGTAAAAAAAGATCACTTTTCAGAAATTTCATTACATTTCATTAAATTTTTTATCTAAATATTTCTCAATTAAATGAAACTACGTGATGTAGTATTATTTCTACTTAATTTCAATTGTTTACCACGACCTAAGTTTCGTTGCATGACAACATCTTCAGGTGCACAATTTGTGAAGACACTTGATGAATCTTTACAAATTGCCCACCTGAAGATATTGTCATACAACGAAATCCCGGTCGTGGTAAAAAATTTAAATAAAATAATACTAAATAACCTTGTTTCATTTAGTTGAGAAAAATCTAATTAAAATGAATTTCTACATAATTAACGCCAAATATATTCAATTATTAATGTATCATTACACATTTAATATATACAAAAGTATAAACGGGAATTAATGCAATTCAATAAAGTTAAATAAAAAATTGCGTTGAATAAATATCAACTTCAGTCAATAAAAAAATAGCAACCCAACTGTTTTCAAGTCTTCAAATTAACAATTTTCTTTTTGAAAATTAATAATTGTCACCTACTTGTTTTGCTATAACTGCCAAACAATTTTTTATGGTATTTCTTATAGTACGAATTCATTATATATTAAATAAAAGAATATACCTTAAAAACGATATGTTTAACAAAAATTTATTCCGGTCGTTATTGTCTTATTATAAATATATTGATTTCATTTTTTTTATTGTTTTGATTTACTTACAATTCTTAGCAAACACTAAGGACTAATTTATATATAAACATATATATATATATATATATATATATATATATATATATATATATATATATATATATATATATACACATAAACCAACTCAAAGTCTAGAAATTTATAAGCAGAAAGATCCGCGTAAAATGAGTTTATAAATACAATAACGAATTGATATGAAAAAGTACCCAAAAATGTTACTTGAAAGCTTATAATAAAACAAAGAGATGAAAGTTATTAATTTGGAAATAATACGTAGGTGTAAGTTTTTTTATTTTTGTTGAGTGAAACAAAGTACAGGTTGCAATTTGATATTTTTTAAAGGCGTTGTAAATTTATATTTTTGTGTTACTAAATTTATTGAATATATTAGGCGTTAATTTTGTAGAAATTCATTATTAACAATCGGTTTGGCTATTAGCCCACCTTAAGTTGTAATGTCGTGGTAAAGAAATAAAAGTAAGTAAAAACAATACTACATCACGTAGTTTCATTTAATTATGTTACTAAATTTAATTAATCCACTTTTATAATTTTGCATGTGTTAAGTGTGTAATATCTAATGATAATTTTATTGAGAAATTAGTGAAAAACATTTAGGAATAAAAAAATTTAAGATATTCCACGTAAGTATACATGGTAAGTAAACATTTTAAAATATACAATTATTTTTGGGATTGATTTAAGTCCCTTATTCAGAAGAAAAAAAAAGTTCATGAAAACTTCATGTTTTCACAAACTTTTTGCAAACCAAACTACGTATCATAAGTTGGACGACTAGTACTTATAAACTAGTAGAGTCTATTTAGCTGTGATCATTTTCTTTCAATTTAATTGTTTATAACACTGTCATTAATATTTTTTAAATTTTTTTTAATTGTGGGCGAAGACTCGTAACTAAGAAAAATTACCACTTTAAAACTTCATTTTGTATACTGATCTCTATATTATTCATGACAACAATACTTTCGGTGCAGGGACCCATTACTTTTATAAGATTTATTCAAATATACCATAAAAATAGAGTATGTGAAAATAATTTACCCTCATTTTGCACATAGGGATGGTATCTTAAAAAATAGTTTTAATAATTTAAAATTGTATTATTTCTATTTTTATAAAACGATTGTAACACCAGATGGACGTGGCCATATTATAATGATTCCTAGTTTAGCTATGGAACCATAAAAATTACCACGTGTAGCTCGCATACCTGCTTATTACCTTGGAAGGCAGAATATTTCCACGAAATTACTTTGAAATAACTACAAAAGATAGTAATTATATTAAACTTAGTCACGTTGAGTACTTGAGCGTTTGAGATAAGTGGATTGGAAACAATGGTTTTTAAAAGAGTTATTAATTTTTACCTTAATTTTGTTATTATATTTCATTTTTATGCGAAATTAAAACTAAAAAAAAAACATACAGGGACAAGTCCAAGACGAACTAGTTTCCTAATGATTTTGAGACTAATATAATTTCAGATCAAATTTTTTCCCTGTCATACTGTCCTAATAACTAGTTTAGCTGGAGGCACATTTGTAATTTCGATGTTATTTCTATTTATAACACGAAATTAGTGTAGTTTTCCAAAATTGGATAGCTTACACGAGGTTCAAAACTGCGTTCACGTGAATATTATATTATGTAGATATTAATAATGATGAGCACTTTACGCACTGTACTTTGAAATATTATTCATAGGGTAAAGAAAAGCCAAATACAATAAAGCGATGAGAAAGATACCGTATTTCGAAAAAAATCAAATTACATCTTGGGTAATTTTATTTAATGATAGCTATTATAAAGTCAGTGAAATAAGACTAATATATAAGTTAATACGAAACTCCTTTTGACTGATACGAGATTTTTTATTTGTAAAGAATTATATTTTATTTCATGCTGATTTGCAAAATTAAATATAAACTTCAAATAAATTTCGTTTTCTTATATCACTTTGTCATTTAGGCATTTTTCAATAATTACATATGAATTTACCGTAAGTAATAAATATAAATGTGCTTTGTTGTCACTCCCGTTTCGTTACTTACGTAAAATATTTATGTGATTCTGACTAACTTAATGTTGAATTATAGCACGATAATCGTGCAGTTAATATAATAAATGTGCAAAAGAATCCAGATATGTTCAAAATTTATATCTTTATCCTATGTACTCATGTAATATTCTTAAATGCTCTCCCACACGATTTAATGTCGGATTCCAATATATTTAATAATTTATTACAATCTGTATTTTTATCATTTCAATTCAGTTATTTATAATTCTATGTTTAATTTGAATTTTGCATTTTAATGTATCGAGACAAGGGGTAACTAATGTCACTACTTAGAAGAGTCACTTTTATTTGGCATAACTTATAGAAAGTTAATCATTACTTTAACCGCGCTGTTGAAATAAAAAAAAATTAACCATTATTTATATGGTTTATCTTATCGTATCTGCGGTGTACAGCTTTGAGTTACTCTATTCTTGCGTAAGGGGCGACCAGTTGTTTATAGCCCCATAAACATAATTTATATATAATTTTCCCTTAATGTAGATTTAAAATTCCTACATTATATAATAAAAGAGCTATGAAATACGGTTAGGTAAAATCTCACAAAAAAAAAGAAGTATATTGACAAAATAAACCGTAGAAACATTGTACCGTATTACAGAAATAACCATGAAATACAAACTTGAAACTTCGGAAAGCAAGCAACGAAAAACTCTCATCTAATTAGAGGGACATCAGAAATTATTAATCTCAGTCTAATTAAATGATTTTACTCCCAAGCTCATTTTTTGCTGCAGAAATTTTCTCGTAGCTTGAAATGAGAAAAAGCTTGCCCCTAGAGGATCGTAGATATATTACGGCTGAGTAAACATTTCGAGAAGGGTTCGTGCTAATTTGAAGACTGAGTTAAGCGGATTTCGTTAAGCTTTTAACGAAAGTTAATGTGTTAAATAAATTTTGCTTTATCAATATTTAGACTTTAAATAATTAAGGAGATTATTTTTGAAAATTGTTAAAAAATTTAGAAAAAACTTTGAAGTCAGTATTTCCGTACAAAGTCGTTAAAAAGACATATTTTATTTTAGACAATTAACTTAATTTGCGAATAGATTAACTGAAAAGAGGAAGAATATATCTCAATTTATTTTAGTATAAGAGTTCATTGAACTGTGAAATGGATAATAATGCAATACATTATATCGGTAAATACAGAAAACTTACTGCATAATCTATTTCTGTGTCGTTTCTAATCAGTGATTGAGTTTGGTTCAAACCATTTACTGTTAGAAAGTTACTTATTTATTTACTTTATGTTTTTTAAACAACTATATTTGGTCAACTAAATTCTACAAGGTCAGTCTACCTTCTAAACAATCACAATGCGGTTAAATGAAAACTTATATCTAGTGTGTATTGCAGAAAACTGCATAAACTTTCGCATGCAAAAATGTTTAAAAAAAGTGAAAAGTGGCGATTTATCAAGAGAGATGAAACATTTCCCAGAGTCTCTTATATACATATATTAGAAATGCACTGAAAATACTAGAGTTTAATTTTCCCAGCAACTCACCTGTCATTTTTTTCAACAATATTCTTGACGTGAAAATGTTTATAAATTTTGTTTGTAACGAAATTATATCGAATTTCCGAACGTGATAGCTCTGTAAATAATTTTACTCTGTAAATATTTTGATTGGTAAGAAATTACTACTTATATTTAGAAAGTTTTTTTTAATATTATTGATTTTAAGAAGTGAAATAATCTAAGAGCATAGCTATCGTGTGCCAACGAGACAGAAATATAGAAGTATGTATTTTACAGGTGGTTTACCACGTGAACGTATGAAACCGCGTTAACGAGATATAACACCAGTCGAGGTGTACATAATCCCTTTAAGTAGTTTTAATAAGACATGAAGAGATATTAACTTTAATAACAATAATAAAAATTTTATTACTATAAAATTAAGAAATTATATTTTTTCAGAAATATCGGCTTATATGAGATAAAAATATGACCACAAGAGGAGGATACGACAATCATAGGAAAGGACCAATCAAGGAGAACCAGAAAAACAAGTGATATTGGCCTTAATAACATAAATTTAATTTGTTTTAATGCAAAATTTAATAATTATATTTTGCATATATATATATATATATATATATATATATATATATATATATATATATATATATATAATATGCATATATATGTTTATTATATAATTGATATAGAATTAATAAGTGACAAATTTTCACGGTATTGATAAAAAGAATATATTTTATAGAGATAAAACACTTGTGTTTATTCGATTAAATTCCTACAAGGATGCAAAGAAGTTGGAAAACAGGACTTAAAATCCTACAACATGGACACGACTGAGCCCATTTCGTCTTTTATTCTCTCACACCTCTATTGTAACATTTTTCATCTTTCATGAAAGAGCAGTATACCAGTCTAAGCTATCTGTGTTTTTACTTCTTTATATTATACTTGCACATCCACAGCATGATTAAGGTACCTTCGATCGTCACCTGCGATCGTCAATATGTCACTGTTTCGCATTACAGCATTACATTTTGTAAGTGTTTCAATTGAGCATTTTAATAAGTAACGAAATATCTTTTCATCATGTATATTTCCAGTTAATTTTATAGTATAAACTTTTTATAATTAAATTTAAGTTAAATTTACCATTTTTATAGTTCTGCCCCTCGGAAAGTAAAACGGAACTTTTATAAGATCATTCACATGTCCTTCTGTCTGCCTCCCCCAGCGCTTTTGTTTAGATATCACTTGGAAACACATAGAAAATTGTAACTTAACAAAGTAGTAATATGTCTATGAAAAGTATTTTAAAATAAAATTATAATTCCATATGTGGTGTAAGTATCATTTAAAACAGCTGGTTATAAGGGTCTCCAAAATATTTTTTTCGTAATTTTAAATAGTATCATCAGAATTATACTGAAATTTTATATAAAAAATATGCCGCTCCCCCTTATTCCCGAAAGTATAGAACCTAAAACTATAAAAAACAGGGTTTACAAAAAGCTAGTAGGTAAACTCTAATGATGACTCTCTACATCATGCAATAAGTTTTGAAATATTTTTGATAACCTAAGTAGGGGGTTGCCCCTACTTAATTACGTTAGGTGTTATTAATAGTCAATGCGCTAATAAGACTATTTTGGTGATGTCTTTGATAAATAAAGGAATTACATTTCAAACTAGGTACTATGATATGGTACTAGTTATTCATGAAAGATTCGTGTTCTTCGACTAGTTTTTCACTTGTTTTATACCATATTTGTAAAATTCATTCATTATTTTTGCAAACACATGATTTACTGATGTGCTAATGCACTCATGACTTTTTCAAAAATCCGTAATTAAGCCCATGCATCTCAAATTCAACGACATGTAATTAGTACTAGAGTATTTCAGAAACTTACCCTCTCATTTAAAAATTTATATATTTTTTATAACTATAAATTATTTTGATTATACATATCCTCTAACCCAATTTGGTCGCCTAATTAATTTAAAGACGAAGGGAAGTACACTTTAAAGAAAGGGAAGACAGTTTGCTTGATAGTGATATGCAATATGTCATAAGTCCTCATTTTTAACAAAGTATTAAGACATAATTTGCAACTTTCAATTAAAACAGTTTCGATTACATTACATTAAAAACTTCAAGAAATATAGACAACTACCTTATTTTATCCCTTTATACCCGTTTTGAGATGTACTTAATTGATATTTTTACGATCGTTGAATCTGCATAAGCCTCTGCGTAGTCGATTCGGGTATCTCCGTTGCTAAATTAGAGTGATAGTAAATCCACAAGAATTACGTAATCGAAACTGCGATGAGTGATCCGTTTAAACCTGAGCCTAATTGCTAATAAAATTTAACTTAGAACTAACTGTAATATTTATTCAGTCTGTCTCAAACTAAGCGTAAAGTCTATCTCAAACTAATTAGTTAAACATATTTAAGTATAATCTATTTATAATACTTCTGAAGCAACTTGAATTCGCTGTCAACAAATTTCTTTTTGCAACAGAGTTTTGGGTTTTAAACTTAATATTCAGATTAATTAGGCCAATGTAAATAAAATCAGACGTCTTCTAATTAGTTAAGCAAATGTCGGAAGATGAGACCTTTTTCATTTTTATTCCGGATCGTTTGTAGCTTAATGTTTCTTGTGCGATTTATGCTGCGAATTTTTGCACAGATTCATTTTGAATAATTGATTACGGTAAACTTATATTTATTATTGTTTCATGATGATTTTGATTACAAAGTGAAATAAATAGTGCATATTGTACACATATTCATCTCTGAATTAATAGCAAAAAACACATTACAAGTCGGCAGATCAAATATATTTTGAGATATAAATGAGCATTGGGGTCGGAGTTATGTTAATTTAAGGGTCACGGCCATAGACCTCCCTTTTTTTTCTTTTTCGAACTTGACTGATACACTACTTGTTTCTAGGTCGGAAACCCACTTCCCCTTAATTATTATTCGCTGGTCCCGTGGTACGTCAAATAAGGGTAGAGTCTTGGTTTTAGAATTATACTATGAACTTATGTTTAGTTATCATTTACTATTAGAGGACTGTAAACATGGAAAAACTTAGAATCAGTTCAGTTTTTTTTTCCAAAATATTTTTATTTCTTAAAGAAGTAAAAATGTTTTCTAGTTTCCTTGCTTTTTTATCAAAACTTCCTCTTCTTCCAGAAATAACAAAAATTTTATTTTAATAACAAATCGTAATAGTGTTATTACAAATGAAAAAGTATTTTGTCCGTTTGTTTGTTATCGCGGTCGGCGTAATTGCAGTAAAAAAATAACCAAATTATTATAATGTATCGAAAAATAAAAAAAAGGAACATTTTGTTTTTAATATTATAAGTCAAAAAGATTTTGCTACAAAAATTTATACAATCGGATGTTTTGTTTAATAGGTCAAAATAAAACAGGTTGCTTTTGCAGTATTTCTAATCTAGGGAGATAGCATGAATAATAACCTAACTGATTCGAAGCACTTTACTCCCGAACTCATTTACAGAATTTAAGATGATCGAGTATTAAAGGGACTAAGTTCTCAAAGGAGATGAGATTCGATAATCGGAATTTTGTTACTATGAAATACGATACGTTTGAATCTACGCCGACTACTTTTTAAACAATTTTTAATTTGGAAACTGACCCAAGCCATTCGAAAAAGCTAAAATTTTGTGTATTGAAATAAATACTCAAAACATTTTCTCTTTTATTATACGTAATGTAATTTATCCGTAACAAATATGTTATTATTTTGGATACATTATTACTCTTTAAGGTCATTTTGCGCATCGTGGTAATTGAGATGCATAAAATTAATGGTGAGAAATACCATCGATAACGAATGTTATAATATGTTCCTCCTTTAAATGTTTTTCTTGAACAATTAATTTCAATAGTATTATTACTATGGCACAATTGCTAAATTTAAAATAAAATATTATAAATACTATTCAATAACATTTTAAATCAGGAAATTCAAAATTGTTTATTTTGTTGAACAAATTTTGCATTACTCACAAATAGATACAATAATACAAAAACATTGACATAAATAACCATAAAACATCGCAAGAATTAATTATTATTTGAATTTTCACAATAATAAGAAATCTCTATCAAGGAGGAATGATCTTTTTCTAAAACTTATCTTTAGCTTTATTGCAAATAAAGTGAAAACGAACCACCATTAACCTGCTCAATAAGCTTTTAATGACGACTAAAAGTTCATTAGGTTTCGAGTCATTGCACCAAAAGAATCCAGTAAAACTTGTGGTGGGTACAATACCAACAAATTAATGAACTGAAAACCAAAAGGCTATTTTGGTTCCATAAATCCCGCTAAAACCTAGAAAAGTTTTCAGGTTTTTTCAATAATCTGGGTAAATGTTTATTTTAATATAATGTTAAGGCCATAATAGATCCAGATTCTAAACTAAGGTGGAATACATTTTTTATTTTTGAAACGGGCAGTTTTCTTCAATAATCTGGGCAAATTTCTATCTTACACAACATTATATAATGTTAAGGCCATAATGGATCCAGATTCTAAACTAAGGTGGAATAAATTGTTTATTTTTCAAACGGGCCATTTTGGGAACGATAGTCGGCAGGTGAATAAGAAAATGTACATAATTAATTTTTTGATTCTTATTTACTCAGATATCAATGTTAAATCTATATAAAACTTTATTAACTGCGAAGGGCGCCTTAATATTAGGCGTATCAAGTTTATTCGAACTTGGTATTTTGGGCGCTGCTGACCTATTGCTCGCGAATGACTCATGGGTATAGTATGGGAACACGAGAAGGAAATACCGAGAGCCTGTTCTTTTAATACTCTTTTTTTATCCTTATATAAATATTCTCTAACCACGCATTGCTCTTTTTCAGATAGATGTTATCAATGTTAATTTTCCTTTCCATGCTTTGATCATACTAATAGGAAACTTTTTTCTTCTACAGGGGTTTATAAATATTTTTCAGCGATAACGCAAATAATAACCATTACATTTACATGCTGCAATATAGAAAAGAGAGAAATCTTCTGACTTAAACTTAAAATGCTTTCCCTATGGCTATTAGTCGAAATAATAGATTTGAGGGTAATTATTTCCCAAAGCTACATGACGTGATATTAGACGAGAAATGAGATTCTTTTTAAACAATAAAAAATTCGAGCGTATGTACGTAAGCCACGAATTAAAGTAATGCTTTATTGTTATTTATGTGTAGGTTTTTGGATTATTGTACGTATTTGTGAGTAATTGAAAACTTTTTCAACAAAATAAATAATTTTGAATTCCTTGATTTAAAATGTTATCGAGAATATTTTATTTGAAATTTAGCAAATTCAGCCATGATAATAAAATCAATGCAATAAATTGTGCAAGGTACATATTAAAACATTCGTTAGCGATGGTATTTCTCAACATTAATTTTATGCCTGTCAATTAGTACCTTAGAAAGTTATAATATATCCAAATTGTAGCATGTTTGTTACAGATAAATTATATTACGTATAATAAAAGAGAAAATGTTTGAAGTATTTATATGAATACACTAAACTGTAACTTTTTCGTATGGCTTGGGACAGTTATCAAAGAAAAATTTTTTTTAAAAATTCAAACGTATCGTGTTTTATAGTTAGAAGAGGATATTTTTTGCAATGGTCTTTTAGTATAATATAAAAATATCCGTCCTGTTACATACATCCAACATCTAGAAATATAAATGGAAGTTCGAAATAAGGTTTACCATTATTGAAGTGAAAACTCCTTTAAGCGCACCTGTGCGCTTATTCTGAGCAGTGAACGAAATTGAGCCGACTCGCTCAAGTCTTCTACGCGTCACGTTTAGGGTTGATGACAATGAATCCGGAAACTTTAGCATCGGCCAATTGAGTTCTAAATTTGAAAATGGTGAAATCTAATCAATTGAATGTGCTTCTGCAACGGTCAGGTAAACTCGGCTCCCTTCAGAAATGTATGTAATTTTTGTTGTTTTAAATTCCACATTAAATATTTCCAACATATGCAGTACGGTTATATTGGTTGCCAAAATTTTCACTTCTACATTGTGGTCTTGAGCACACCAAATTTTATTTTGTTTAATTTTCACTACTTTCTATTTTGTAATTCTTCTTGAAATAGTTTTTCGACTTTTTATCTTGTTTTTTACGAATTATATTTCTAGTAATATTTCCTAACTGTTGGTAATACGACACACCCGTGATGGCGCGTGGCATCGAAATCGATCGAGGTCCGTTGCTCAAAGCCGGACAAAGCAAAAAGCGCAATTTGTCTTTCCTCGAAAACAGCCCAGGTTCATTCCTCGAAGCCGGACGACGCTGAGAGCACAATTAAGTCTCCTCGAAACCAGCCGATTTCCGTTGTTCGAAGTCGGACTATGCAGAAAGAACAATTTACACAATAAACTTATTTATACTAATTTATATTTTATATTATGATTATATCTTTATGTTTTATATTTTTATATTTTTAATTCATATTATGTACTTATATAAAAATTATACGCAACGTCTACGGCGTACAAACCAATCTAGGAGTCGGGTTAGAGAAAGAGGAGTAAAGAGAGAGCGGGACAAAGAAATTAGGGTGGAGAGAAGGGGAAATCGCATCACATCGGGTAGGGATAGGGCAAATAAAAGAAGCCCGTACCGGTGTAGAAGTCAGTGTGTCATCGGGGAATCTCTAGTAGTCCTCGGAATCAGTCGTAGGAAATAACCTGAAGAAGAAGCCATAACAAAAAACTAGTCTTCAGGCAGCCATAACGTTCAGTGTGTCTTCAGCAGCCAAGCAGAACCGACCTAGAAGTCGTCCACTCTCTGGTGAAATCGCGTGATAGGGAAGACCGGTAATTAAAAACCGGGTGGTGGAACGTATAACACAGCGCCGTCTCGGAAGCGGAAATTTCGAGTTTCATTTTCGTCGAAGCCCCGAGGCGTGGAACACTCCGGTGGCTCCTGCACGACGCTCGTGAACGATCTCCGAGCGCGCACGCTCCGTCTCACTGTTCCGCGAGGCGTGTTGATGCAAGGTGAACCTGTACATTGCAGTCCGTGCTACCAGCGAGCAACAAGAGTCTCGGGCCCTCCGTAAGATGTAAGCCAGACCTAAATCAATTTAAATTTGATCAAAAATAAAAAATGCACCTATATGGAAGGATTTGCCATTGTTGGTGACGAGGTATGGATTAATGTGGCAAGTTTCAAATGAATTCAAGTACCTCCTGCGTTTCTTGCGTTAACTATCACCGACAGCTTCATTCACTCTATACGTTCAGAAGTTATACCAATATCATTTTGAATATGTTATTATTTTGTCGATATTAAGATTATTTTCTTGACATATAATTCTTTAATATTTTTACTTCTATTTTACTCTTTCAAAATATATTCATATATAAGTATTTAGGCTCGTAATTTTCGTCAAAAATGTATGAGAATATTTTTCCATTTTGTCTCATTTGTAAATACGAGCATGTAATTTTATAATACGAGTTATTTAATAATATCGTGTGACATAGGTGTGCAAAGATGACGCACCTAAAACGTGTGAAAGGTGACGATTTCATAAGTGTGTTTACCCTTTTCTCATCGCTGAGATGCTAATTCACGCCATATATAACTTTATCAATCCAAAGCTAGATTTTCATTGGAGATGATGGCCAACGTATTGAAATAAATGATTATTTAGATAAAGTTTTAAGACAAGTTCACTTGACCGATGTCAATAATTAACTTATTTTCTCACTTTTGCAACATTATATTTGTTTGTTTGTATATTTTAGTGTATCATAAACATATCATTAGTTATCCTTTGCATGGTTCTAGTTTGGAAATTATGTATATATTACTAATTTAATGATAATATTTTATTTTTAGAAGTATTTATATTGTTACATGTTTATTTTAAAAAATTAGACTAAGAGAGTCTAGTTTCATAAAATAAGCATATTTATGTTTAACGGTATATATTGGTTTATTTTTAATGAACGGTAAGTTTTCGTTTACAAGGTTTGAGTTTCAAATTTATATAAATTGGCAATTAATTTAAAAATAAAATTTTATTTTTCCGGAATGTTTAATGTTGTTTCTGGTTTATATTCTGAAGTTAGACTACATTCAAAACAATATCTTTGTCTAATTATCGATTTAAGAGACTCCAAATTTTATACCATTTACAAAAAAAATAACTTGTGTAATTTTTTATCTTAAGTAACCTAATTTTAACTGACAGGTTTAATTAAATGCCAGTATCTAGTAAATTTTTAGATGTTTCAAATATACAGTTGAAGAAATGGAGAAAGTTAGGTTTAAAATATAAAACTTAGAAGGTTGTAAAATGATCACCATTCCTTGATTCACTTCAGAATAAGGGTGCATTGCTTTGCTTAATTAAAAAAAATGTAGAATTATTATAAGAACAAAATTTGTTCTTATAATAATTCAAATTTTTCCTTCTGCCCTTTTACGTCATAGTAGTTGATCCCTTCTTTTTAAAGGACATCACTTGTTTTTAGGTGTTTATTGAAACAAGAAATTATATATACGTTAGAATCTCAAATCAAAGAAATAGCGGGCAGTTTGTTCATTCGTATGTTTTCAGCTTGCACTATGACTTGGCTTTATGCTTTGGATATATTTATCGCTAATGTTTCGATTGAAAACCTGTTGAATTTACAAAATATTCTTTGGCACCTGCACCTTTCCTGTAATCACATGTTTTATTATAACAGTGGATATTTTAGGAAAATTTTGCTCTTGTACTTCCGTTTCCAAAGTTATACCCTCATGGGGAATAAAGAAGATAATTTTAAAAAATGTTCCTGCTGTCAAATCGATTCAACTATGCGATATTTTGAAAAAACAATAGCATAACCTGTTGCTTCATATCGCGCTTTGTAAATAAGTTAGTTCACTTAAGGTTAATTCAGAAATATAAAAAAAAACACAATTCATCATATTTCTGTTTAAATAAAGATGCACTAATTATATAAAATGGAAAACCTTCAGGGACACAAATATGCATCTTGCACTAAACGTATAAAAAAATTAATTAAATTACTCGTAAGAATTTAGGATAGAATAATTGGTATGCCCACGCGTTTTCAATCCTATGAGGTAATTGAATTGTCATTTTAGTATTTACCGGGGTTACGAAAGATATTATTAAATCAAATAAAAAATGTAACTTTTTTCATATCAAATTTTGAAACTTTGTCGATGTGGCAGTACGATAAGGAAAAAAAATCAAGTACGAGCACAACTACAAGACGAGGGTTCCACACATACACAAACATTTCAAACATTTAAGTGCATACGATATTAAACTATTTCAAATTAATTTTTCGACAAATAGTTTTTCCCATTATAAATACATTATCTACTATATATTTCACACATAGTAAGTATAAATGTTAAAATACTACATTATTTTTGTAAATGATTTAAGTCACTTTTATGAAGTTCATATCAACTTTTTACAAACCCAACTTCCAACTTGGTTCACCACCAGAAGAAATACTCCACAGCCAACAAACTCTGAAACTTGCGACTCTTGTCGCCAAAACTTTTGGGGCCATTTAACACACACCCATAGACACGACAACGACAGCCACAACAAACCTGACTACATATTTTAAATTGGTCGACTACTACTCTTAATATATAGTACTACTACTCTTAAGTATAGTATATTTAGCTTTGGTAATTTCTTTTTAATTCAATTATATATTATAATATCGTGAATATTTTGCCGATATTAAGAAATAGCAGCTCAGTTAGGAGTAAATGTGAATACGTAATTTACAACAATTATCACTTTAAAGCTTAACGTTTTGTGTACGGATCCCTGTATTGAAAACGTGTTCATGACATTTTTCGATGCAGGTATCCATTATTTTTAAAACATTTGTTCAACGATACCATAAAAATAAAGAACGCAAAAAAAAGTTACATTCATTTTAGATATAGGGGAGATATCTTAAATATTTACTTTTAATAATTGAATTTTTGTAGTTATTTTTTTATAAAACGATTGTAACCCATAGATCGATAAGGTTAACTACGGAACCCTAAAAATTACCATATGTAGGTCGCATACCTGCATGTACATTTATCTGCTATATACTCCATTGGTGCAGGGCCGATTGGAATCCGGCTCCATTATTTGGAGCCCACATGAAGCCAAGTACAGGTTGATAATTAAATGTGGCCAAAAGACGTTCATTCGATATCTGTAAATCAGACAGACATTAAGGTTACTACCCCTTTCTATTTCCTCTATGCTTTCTATTTATCTCTCCTGGTATGCTACGTTCCATTCTTTGCAACTCAGAAGATATGTTGCACTAATGAAATTTATTTTCCAGTTATTAAAAAGAAAAATCTATATGCGTATTATTGACTAAATTCTCATTCTACATACCTGACAGTTTCCTGCGTTCAGGCAATCACCATTTGTTTGGAGTATCACCTTCCAGAACCAAACTATATCGGAACTCTCCAGTTTCCTGCGATATTCAACTGCTCAACCACGTGATCGCGGTTGCATTATCGTGTGATTTATTTATGATGAGCAAAAGTAAATTTTTCGAATTGTGTCATCGTTATCTTTTGTAGTTATCATGTAATTAGTGTTCATATTTAATCTAAAAAGTATAACTTTGTTAAACCATTAATTCCTTATCGTTACAAATAGATTACCGGTAACGTAACGATAAATGTGTGTGTGTGTAAATAAATACATAAATAAATAAATTTATATGACATTGGTAGGCAGAAAATTAAGGTAAGTACTTTGAAATCATTACAAAATTTGGGAATTTTATTAGACTTAGTCACTTTGAGTACTTGAGCTTTTGAGATAAGCGCATTGGATTTTAAATCTATGTGGAATTAAAAGTAAAAAAAACGTACAAAAACAAATTCAAGTGTATCAAGTTCCTCAATTGCTACTGGACAAATGTAATTTCAGATCAAATCTACTCAGCGTTATACTGCAGTAGTAACGATAGTTTGCTTGCAGACATGCTCGTAACTTCGATGCTATTTGTATTTAACATAGAATTAATATAGTATTCAAGAAATGTTTAGTTTGGGCATGGTTCCATACTACATCCGCGTAATTATTTTGTCATGTGTATACAGATTAATAATGGTGAGTATTGTATATACTGTAATTTGTACTATTATTGTGTGGAAGAAAAAACACATACAATAAATAGCTGGAAAAGATGCCGCGGTAAAAAACAAATAAATTATGTTTTAAATTATTTTAGTTATTATAATCATTATATATTGGATCGATAAAGATAAATACACGAGAATAAATAAATATGAAACACTACTCATTTGATTTTTTAGTTATGAATAACTAACTGGGGTACCTGGCTTTGCTTAGGGAGTTAATATGAGATTGTGTGGTAGAATGAAAGGATAAACTTTAAAATATAAAAGGTAATTTTTTTTTATTGAAAACTGTTTACAATACTTTTTTTTCATTTTGTTATCCGGGGTATATATGGACAAATTTTTCGAAAGTCCTTCTCGAGAATAAGCTACGTATATTTGACCGTGAGAAAAACAGGATTCTTTGAGGTTGATGCCGTAACGTTTTAAAATATATCCTTGCACTTTGTTAATTGTAAAACTATAGACTAATTTAATTGGAAATTGCAGTCTTTTAAATTGAAGTGGCAGTTCCGTAAAGATCAGTGGCATTCCGGGGATAATGCTATGTTCCATGTTCTTTCCAGTCATAAGTTTGGCTTCGTTGATGTTAATCGATAGCTGTTTGACGACCATGCTTGTTCCATTACATAGTTTGGTGAGTCGAGATTTCTGAGCAGTATGATCGGAAATCCAATTTTCAGTAGAAAGCAGTGTAATGGCACTCCCGGTAATTGCTAAGAGTTTAACAATTCTGCAGGGAAGTTGACACTTTCTTCAACATTTACTATCGTTTCGATCGATTTGTAAATTCTCTTTAATATTAAAGTTTATACTGTTGACAATATTATTTCTAGTTGCCAAAATTGTCCTCTCAAATAGCCACTCTGGGTTGGTATAGTTGTAAAAAATATTTGGATATATTTGGTCGATGAGTTCGTTCTTCGTAGTGGTCATGTTGTTGAAATCACTATTGAGTTCAATGAACCCAGTCGTCTGGTCAGTAGGTTATGCGCATTCGCCTATTTGTAAAAGTTTTTGAGCAAAACGTGCTGGTGTTTCGACTTTCGGTAGATCAACTCTGATATTTTTTGTTAATTGCAGTATTTCTATATGTGACCAGAGATGTGATTTGTTAAGCATGCATTGGTTTCTTCTGCTGGTGTTGACTTGGGGATAACTGGAAGTGTTTGTCGAAAATCTCCTGAGAGCATGAATAGAGCTCCTTCCATAAGAAAGTTTCCTCGCAAGTCCCGGAAAATAATTTTAGTTTGTTTTAGAAGTTCACTCCATCGATGCTCTAATTTTTCTGACGGTGTCTTTTGTGAAGTAAACTCTCTGTCCATTCTCCGAATGTACTGCTAGATGTTGTAAAATTGGTTCGTATTCGTGTATGGGAAAACCGCAAATTCGCCACGTTGCTTCATTAATGTTGATGTATCTTTCCGTTTGGTACATGAGGATCTTGTCGTTTCTGTTTTGTTGTTCACTGTCTTTGGCTATTTGAAATACAGCCATGTCACTTCCTTTTTTCCCATACTTACAGACATATGTAATGGATTTTACTGAATTGCAGTATTCTATGTTTTTATGTTCGTGGAATATTTTGGAAAGTAGTGGGTTATACCGTCCTACCCATCTTTTTCCAGTTCATTTCTGCCTCGTATTTATATATCTGCTGTGAAGTCACCATTTTTGGGTGATCATCTTCTGTATTTGAGATAGCCATCATCTCCGGTTTGTGTGTCTTCCAAGTATGGTTTAAGGTATTTTTTTATTACATTTTACATCATTTATACATGGCGAATTGGGTTTAATAGCCCGTATGATCGGTAAATCATATATTTTACAACTATATCGTAGAGCTCCGTATCTTCTTGAGGATTAGAAAATTTAACTTGGACGATTTTGTAGATATCCGTAGGATAAATTCTGACGTGTATCCACGACAGATTCTGACGTGTATCTTCGATTATTTTTCGTCTCAATCCACTGATATTTGTGCATCGTTGATAAATTTCTATTTCTTCATTTCTTGTAAAGTATATTTGCAGAAATTTATAGTCTTCGTTGGGTAGTGGTAGTAATGATCCCATTTTGTGATAGTTTTGTCCTTAGATGGAAAAACATAATCGATTTCATCTCTGTTAGTGTTAATCAAAGTGACACCGAAAGAACTCATTTGGAAGCAGGTATTGTACGCTTTTATATTTTGAAGAAAATGGTATGATTTTATAGTTTTCCAGGTCATGTAATGAGAAATTTCTGCGGAAGGGCATTTCAGTGGTGGTAATCATAGTTTTCTATTCACAGAGCAGATTTGTGGTGTTTCTCTATTGAATTTTTTTTCCTTGTAAAATTGGCAAATGTTATCCATTTTTTCCGGTTACGACGTGTTTGTGTTGTTATATTCTTTCGTCGGGTGGTACTGGAATGCTTCATTTATTATCCAAATATTCCACAGCATTCCAGAATGTTCCGGTATGTTCTGGAATGTAACTCAAATACTCTCGAATTTTCTGGACTGTTTTAGAAATATCTAGAGGGCACTTCAGCCCTTAAGCACGCCCTTCAGGTAAAAACGGGAACCTTCTTCATTGATGGGGCATAGAGGGCTACCACACCTCTGGTCGTACCGGGACACGTTTCTGAGTTTTAGCGGCATGCCCATTGTAAACATAATTTTATAATTTATGTAGATTATATTTTATTAAATTAAACAATAGAGAAAAAATCTGAAATCCGAAAATTCTGTTTTTCTCAATGTACTTCTGAAAAAACGTTAATATAAGATTAATAAGATTAAGTTGTGCATTGTAAAGTACATAATTATTACTCATAATTTTATGTATGTAAAAATGATTATTTAAGCATTTAATTTATAATATTGGCATATAAAATAAAAAAGTTTAATGACTTTTACCACTATATAATAGTAACCAATTCAAAAGTATGTCTAGGAATTAACAAATGTAGATAACAAAAATTAATCTTAATAATCAACAAAATTAAAGAAAATGAAACAATTTTCCCAAAACAAAAATTTAACGGTTTTTAAATGTAATGCTTAAAATAATCACTCAAATTATCAATGAGATCCATATTTATGCTTATCTACCTTCTTAAGAATCATTTTCATGAAATCGCTTGAAACAATTTCTACTTGGAACAAAACTTAAAAAATGTGGCATTTTTTTACATATTACAGTAATTCTTTTGTCGCAACCACTATTTCTACAGTGTTGTAAGCAACACCGCTATGGAAATAGTAGTTGAAACGAAAGAATTATATTCTGGCAAATCATGAACCTTTTGCTGGCTACATTCAATACAGTTTTACGGCAGCCTTATTCTTCTTATGTTTTGGTATCAACTCCTCGTAGACTTGATCGATTTCATCATCGCTTTGCTATATTGCATATTTTTCTTCAATGTTCCTCTTCGTAAATCTACCTCTCTGTGTGTGTGCTAAGGATTCACAATGGATAGATCAAACAGATGCGAAATTACACGAATGGTCCATGTTTTAGTACGATTGCGAGAAGGACAAACGGAGAGCATTGGGTCATCAGGGTCGACCCATGTTTTGAATATTAATTTTTATTACTTCAGGTCTCATTACCTTTTTATAACGGCTGTCTTTTTTAGACCATAGTTCACATTCATCATGGTTTTCATTGGAATAATGTGAGGACATTATCAAAACAGGCTTTTTATCTAGCCACCTAGTTACTGCAAGTTTTTCATTTTCTCTTCAGTGTTTCCTTTTTGTTCCTTCCTAAACAGTTTTTCTTCTTTTAGAACACAGCCTCTTGGAATTCTATATTTCATCACTGTACCAGTTGCATGAAATCCAAGTCTAAGTAAGTCGTCGCATAATTTCACTATACTAAAATAACGATCGAAAAATAACGAGTGTCCAGGAACCATGGTTCTAATTAAAAATAAGACAGCACTTTCACCTAAGCCAAATCCTTTGATCGGAAAAAGTAGTGTCTCCCTGATGGATACCCATATCACACACCACATCTTGAGGCGAAGCAAAGACAAAAACTTTGAGCTCAACGGGCTTTGGTTTACCCGGACAATACTGGCGCATGGATCATCTACCCGTACAAGGAACCCTCTGTCGTCAAGGAACCCTTAGTCAGGATCATAAACGCATTTTAGACGTTTTCTAATGAAATCACATCTGTTACGATTCATAGCTAAAGCGATAGCAGGGATTTTCCATTTTCGTAACCATTACATATCAATTTGAGCTCACTAAAGCACGATGTTTATATCTAAATAAGTTCTCAGTTCTTTCAGGCTCAGTCCTAGTGATTTTCCAGTCTCCAAAATATGCATTGTATTTGCACTCTCCGCAATAGTCAAAAGTATTTGGTTGTCAATGTATTCACCGTAATAGTTATTCCACTTTCTGTTAGTTTTATCTGTATAAGAGTATACCAGAATTGTTAATTTTAATACCACTGAATCAATTTTTCCAGCTGTTATCATCTTCCTGCTCTTACTAAATATTGTTCAGGTGAAGAGATGGCGATGACAGGCGAAGTGATGGCCGGTACGTGGCATTTTTTTTGCGTGCATATACACCCACGTAGTAGATCTTGCACGTTCTCTTGTCCATAGACGTGACGCTGTAGTACTGGGAACTACTTCAGAATTACAAGAAATAACCGGAGAAGGTACTAGAGCCTCTAATCCATCTTCGTTCTCATCAGAACTGCTATTTGACTTACGGTTAGATTATAGACTTAAGATTTTATAATTTGTCCAAATTACACAGGATGATAATTGATTTACGATAATTGATGACGCCAATTTTAAGGAAGTTACAGGTGAACCTTGCCTTCAATATTTTTTTCCATATATCAATGGGCAGATGTTGCTATCAATTAAAATATACGTGATATAGCAGCGATTAAATTAAAAATAGATTTACTTTTTGTTAATATACTATGCGAAGTACAAAAGTAGGCTAGAGGGTCACTTTGTCATTTAGGCATTACATAGAAATGATAAAAAAATTATCCTAATTGAATGTATGATTCCACTCCCATTTCGTTACTCATGTTGTATATTTATCCCCACTCCCGTTTCGTTACTCATGTCGCATATTTTTGTCATTCTGAATAACTTTATGATAAATTATCGCATGATAGTCATGTAGTCAATAAAATATATGTACAAAAATATGCAGTGATATTTAGAATTTATTTATTTATCCTATGTTTTCATGTAATATTATTAAATGCGCTTCCAGTGGGATCCCCACGTTTTTTTAATGATTTATTACAATCTGTAAGTTTAATATTTCAATACAGTTATTTATATTCAGAAAATGGGATTGATATTTAATTTGAATTTTGGATTATAATGTGTCAAGATAAAGGTCATTAAAATAACTTTTTGAGAGAGACTCTTTTACTTGTCATTTATAAAAAGTTGATCTTTTACTTTATCCGCGCTCTTGAAATAAGGAATAATAACCATGATTTATACGGTTTGTCTTATTGTATCTGCGGTGTATGGCTTTGAGTTAATATTTTACCATATGAGGAGCGATGGGTTGTTTACGGGGCTTACAATTTATATATAATTTTCTTTTATTGTAGATTTAAAATAACTACGATTACGTAAAAACTCACAAATCAATTTTAAAAAAATATTGACAAAATAAACCGTAGAAACATTGTATCGTACGATAGAAATTAGCTTGAAATCCAAACGTAGAACTTCGGAAAGCAAGCAACGTAAAAACTCTCATCTAATTAGAGGGACATCAGAAAGTATTAATCTCAATCTAATTGAATTATTTATTCGATCTAATTAAATTATTATTTTACTCAATCTAATTAAATTATTTATTTATTACGCGGAGCACATTTTTTCTTCAAAAATTTGCTCGTAGATTGAAATGAGAAAAACCTTGCCCCGAGAGAATCGTAGATATATTACGGCTGAGTAAACATTTCGAGATGGGTTCGTGCTAATTTGAAGGCTGAATTAAGCGGATTTCGGTAAGCTTTTAATGAAAGTCAAGGCGTTAAATAAATTTTGCTTTATCGCTATTTAGACTTTAAATAATTAAGGAGATTATTTAGGAAAATTGTTAAGAAACTAAAAAAAAATTGTAGTCTGTATTTCCATATAAAGTCATTAAAAACGAACATATTTTATTTTAGATATTTAACGCAATTTGCAATTAGATTTACTGAAAACAGACTGAAATGAGAAAAACCTTGCCCTGGAAAGATAGTAGATATATTAAGGCTGAATAAACAATTGGAGGTGAAGGGTGAACTTAAGCGGATTTCAGTTAGCTTTTAATGAATATTAAGGTGTTAACTAAATTTTGCTTGATCACTATTTAGAATTTAAATAATTAAGGAAATTATTTAGGAAAAGTGTTAAGAAGATAAGAAAATCTTGAAGTCAGTGTTTTCGTATACAGCAGTTAAAAATGAACATGCTTCATTTTAGATATTTGATGTAATTTGCAGAAATTTTTTTTGTGCAGACAGAAAAAAACATTTTTCGGTTTATTTTAGAAAGAGAGTTCATTGAACTTGGAAGTGGGTAATAATGTTATATATAATGTCGATAAATGTAAAAGACCTGATGATGAGGTTCAAACTAATTCCCGTCAATTTGCTTATTAATTTACTTGATGTTTTTGATACACAAATATATTTATTTGGTCAACTAAATTCTGCTAGAGCAATCAGTATCTTCCAAACAATAACAATAGAGTTAAATAAAAACTTATACGTAGTGTGTATTGTATACTGCAATAACTTGTGAATGCAAAAATGGTAAGTGAAAAAGAAGTGGTAAAGAAAGGTAAGTGAAAGGGAATGGAAAGTGAAAAGTGGCAATTTATCAAAAGAGATAAAGCATTTTCCGGCGTCTCATAAATACACATATCAGAGGTGCATTTGAAAGTATCAGAGTTTAATTATTCAGCCAATTTGCTTGTAATTTTTTCAACAATATTTTGACGTAAGAATGTTTATAAATTTTGTTTGGTAGCTAGTCTAAAATTTTTGATGCAACGAAATTATATCGAATTTCCGAACACAATAACTCTGTAAATAATGAATTGGTAGGAAATTACTGCTTGCATTCAGAAAGCCTTTTAATATTCTAGCTAGTTAGGTTATTTTGAAAATTTAAATAATCTATGACCATAACGGCTGCGTACTAAATAGACATAAGTATTGAAATATGCAAATTTTACCAGCTGTCTGCCTCGTCAACGCGTGAAGTTAGGATGCCGATCGAGGTGTTCATGAAAAAAAAACATTAAATGTTTCTAATAAGACCTCAATATATATTGGCTTTAATAACAATAATAAAAAAAATTGTGACTACGAAATTAAAAAATCATATTTTTTCAGAAATATCGCTTTGTATGAAGTGAAAATATGATCACAAGTGAAGTATACAGCAATCAGAGAAAAGGGTCGATTAAAGAGAACCAAAAAAACGCCCAAGCGATATCGATGTCCTATAAGGAGTGGAACAACGAAATGTCGGTGATAGAGAAGGTTATTGTACATACGAAACAATAAATTTTATTATCCTAGGCCTAATAGTTTTAGAGAAATGATTTTTTTTAATTTTTGTTAACGCACATGAAAAAAAAATGTTAATTAGGTACTATTACTGTTTGTGTTATTTTATTTTCCTAGATCTTTAAGAGAACATTCATATTCCTAATTAAAGTGTTATTCATTTGTTATTATGGACAACATAAAAATTAAAAGATTAAACATTTTTTCAATTACAAAACATGAAAAGTGATCTTTGAACAATGTTAGCGTAAAAAAAGTATGGCAACCTAGTGAACTTTATTTCAAGAACATCTGCAATTCCCACAAATTCCGAAAAGGTATAATTTTTTGGTACTAAATTATTTCATAACATCTTTTCTATTCCTAAACTCATACCATTGTTATTTTTTAGTAGTATTTATGATCATATCACAATTATTATGTGTTTTTTTTATTATAGTAAATCCTCAATATGCCTTCCCCCAGCTCTTATGCATAACCAGCATCTTACAGAATACCATCATAAACTTCGTAAGGCCCTTTCTTTATTTTTTACTACTTCAGACAGATAGTATAATTTTTGTCTTAATTGTTATTCATTATCGTTAGTAGTCTCATAAATCGCCTATTCGAAATATCCCCATAGAAAATTGTCTAATGGATTGAGGTCTGGCGAACGTGGTGGCCATACAATTGTACCGCTTTGGGTAAGTTGTATTTAAGTATTCAGTTACTTGTCGCAAAATGTGAGCCGGTACACCATCGTGCTGTAGCCACACCCTATCACGTGCATCTTGTGGTATTTCATGAAACAGATTTCCAAATTCGTCTTTTAAAAACCGTGGATAACCAACTCCATTAATCCTCAGTGGGAGTTCAAATGGACCGATAATTTTGCCATCCAGCATTCCAGCCCACAAATTGAATTCGAATTTATGTTGACATCTATCTTGCTTTATTATGCAGGGATTCTCGACTGCCCATTGGTGTAAATTGTGCATTTTAAATACTCCCATTGTTTTCAAATATCTTTCATCGCTACATACGATTAAATTAAATAAAATTGGATCTTGCCTGCATCGACGCAACATCTTACGAAAGATCCATTCGTCGTTGATATTGAGCAGGTAGCAGTGCTTTAACTCGTTTTAAATGAGTATAAATTAATTCTTCTTAAAATGCAGTGTACTATTCTTCTTGCGCACCAGTACGTCGATAAATCCGTCGAACACTAGCACAAGGAGCTTCTTCTACTTAAGTCAGCACTTGACGCTTATCAACATTTTAATTCTTCCTTCAAGAACTGCATTTCCAGGAATTCTACCGCTCCTAATTTCAAACAATGTATCAAGATACAATTTGAAAAAATGTCTGTGTTTCAACAATTGATGAGAACTTTCAATCAAAATTATTTGGGTAAAATTACAATAAAAATTGCATGAAATATAGACAACTACCTTACTTGATTCCTTTATACTGTTTCTGAGACGCACAACTGGTTTTTTACGATCATTAAATCCGAATAAACCTCTCTGCAGCCAATTAGGGTGTATCTATCGTAGAATTGGAGAGGCAGTAAATCTACAAAAATGACGCAATATACATGTTGAGCCTAAGTGGTAATAAAGTTGAAGTTAGTACTAACTTTAATATTCCCTCAGTCTATCTCAGGCTAAGCAAAAAATTAATTGAAAAGGTTTAGGTATAATATATTTATAACACTTCTGAAGCAATTTGATTTCCCTGTCAGTTAATTTTTCTCACAGCAAAATTTTTGCTTTTAAACTTGACATTTGGTTTAATTAGGCTAAGATAAATAAAATCAGAAGTCTTCTAATTAGTTAAGTAAACGTCAGAAGATGAAAGCTTTTTCATTTTCATCACGGTTTTCTTCGTTCCGCTGAGCAGTATTAAATAAAAAAGTTCACAGACAATCGTGTGATTTGTTCAGACCTAATAAACCTTTATATGCGCACATATATTCCGATCTGTTATGTGTTTATCTATAGATGTAACTCTATTGTAACAAGGTGAATTCGGTGAATGAAATATATTTGAAAGAGTGATTGATATCAGAAGCCAGAAAACTAAATAAAAAATAATATAATATTTCGAAATGAACCTTTTCTTGCGGTTATTATTAAGGATACCTTGCGGACGTAAGGAAGACGAAGATTTTCAAGGACAGCTTCTCTTAACGAATGAACGCTTCTGAAAATAAACCGCAAGGTTGGACGTAATTAATTATAATCCAGTAGTAGTTTAACAAAATACAGAAACAATATTTATAACTAATATTAAAAAAAATATTACGAAAGTAACCGGAAGTTCAAGTACAGGTGGAATGCGTATATAATATGGAAATGAATACGGAACAGCAAAACTAGCAGGGAAATTAATTTTATTATTGGCGTCATAATGATTTATTTTTGTTTTTAAATTAGGAGCAAGTGTACATTTTCATTCTACAATAGGGAAAAAAATTATCTTCAGTCACTTTTTTTTAATTTTCTTTAAAATGAATTTTTAGTCATTTTTTCAGAAATGAAAACCAAAACTAATCCTACCTAGCAATAGACTTATTCAGTTCCCTCAATAGTGAATGAAAATTACTCGTATTTACTTTAGAAAATATATGTTTAAAGGAGCATAACAATTTGAACCATGAGGGGACTGACTGCTTGAAAATATTTCTTTTTATTTATGACTATCTGGCGCCCGCGACTAATTGGAGTGGACTTGAGGTCTGGTTTTATCAAATTTTCTTGTAGTGGAAAGTTGTTACGTATTTGTCCATATACATAGACTCAAATTATAACAAAATAGAAAGATATAATTTATTTGCAAACACATAACAATCTATACATATAAAAATATATAAAATATATAATATATCTACAAACACACAATGAAAGTAAAAACTCATACCAGCTTAATAACGCCCTGTTTGTTATAGCTACTCTTATGTTAGAATGAAATAATTATTATAAACACAGGCTTTTATTCAAACACAATAAAGCCAATGAAAGTTATATGTTAAGTTTTTATCTAACTATAATAATCTAAGTTACCAAATAACTATATTTATAGATATATGGACAGAATGGTCTTTACAAATTTTATGAAATTATTTTATTTAGAATACCGTAAATAATACAAGAGAGTGGCCAGATAGACTGTGTGTTACAGAGTCTAGCTTTTACCAAGGTGCTCCGTGCCTATTCGAATACATGCGTTCACTGTGAATCATCCAATGGTATAGGACGCGCCATGGCTCGCGATACGCTTTACATAAGCCAGCCGCGCCCGACTAACGCACGAAGAAGCAGTAAGCTGATCCCTTTTTAATACAGTCGACAATATTGAGGAGAGTTTAACTTAAATTTGGCATGTCTACATTTCCAAACCAGGCATTATTTGTTTAACTTTGTGTTCATATAAACTTCCAATCATGGTTTTATGAACTATAGTTAACAAAAGTTTCAGCTAAATCAACCAAAGTGCGTTTCTAGAATAGCAAGTATTATTTCAATTAATTTTTCTTTGTGAAACGATTTGAATGAAATAATCACTAAATATTATGACAATCTTGCCACAATATATCAGTGAAGCCCGTATTGAAAACGGTTAAGCCATTTCTGATATTAGCGTGCACAAACGCAAAGACAAGCAGACAAACAGACAAAAATTCTAAAAACAATTTTTTTTTGGCCTCGAGAACTTAATTACAACGTGTATAAATTGTTTTTTTTTATAAAAATATTTAATGAACAGGCACGGCTCGTCTACGATTTTATTATATGTAGAGACTAGTTTTGTTTATTTCCTTTGGACTTATTATTAGGATTTTGTACCACGAAAGGAAAAAACGGTATTCTTATATATTTTATTAGTTGTTGGCAGACGAACAAACTAATGAATACCGTTCGCCTGTTCATCTGCCAACAAATAGCCAAGACTACAAAATATTAATCAATAATTTATTAAATAAAAGTTCAATGGAAGTTTTAGATTTTTCTTTTAATTTTATTTATGGTGTGGCATATCAAATGAATGAGCAAATTATAAAGATTCAAAAACTATTTATTTTAGAATTTGATGTAAGGTAGTTATTAATTTATGCTGAAGATGTTCACGAAGTTTTTTTCTGGAAAAGTAAGATGCAAAGATTTAAAATTTTGTATATTGATAACTTATTTTAACCCATTTATCTCAATAGCTGACATTCAAAAATATTCATAAGTAAAATCTATTGCTCATATATTTAAATTTTTTTCAATTTCTTTGTCGTGTGGAATATCATTTGAAAGAGCTAAAACTTCAAAAATATTTTTTCAAAAATTTAAATAAGATAATTCTTAAAATATTGTTAAGGACGTCACCTCTCTATCTCTTAAAATGTTGTAATCAAAATTAGGAAAAAAATAGCGTTACTGAAAGTTTACCAATATTCACTGTAAAAAACGTAGTAAAAATTCTAATTTTCGTAAATTTCGACAAATGCATGGTATTTTGATATTTTCTGTACTCATTTTTTCCTACTATTGCTTGTTTTATCCAAAAGTGAAACAGTGTATTAAAATTACTTCACCTTGTTTTCTGATTCCTCAGAACATGTATTTCAGTGATTTGTTAAATGATTCATAAATAAAAAAAACTTCGTGACTTGTTCACTTATAATTAAACCTAAAGAAAAAACAAATAGGAGACAAATTAAAAAGCGTTTTTTTATTATATATATATATACATATATATATATATATATATATATATATATATATATATATATATATATATATATATGTCATTTTCAAATATTCCATACCTCGAAAGAAAAAATGAAACTTTTATTGGATATGTTATGTACAGATAGACTGTCCGTCTATCACAGCAGTTTTTCTCAGGAATCGCTGGATATAGGAATATGAAATTTCACATCACAAAAAATGAAGCATATTTGCCCGCATAGATTTCAAAAGACAACACTTCCAAATAAATATATGGAAGTTATAGGGGAAGAATTACACAAAAAACATTAAATTTCATTTATACTATATGGTATCGTTTAAAAGGACTAGTTATAAAACCAATTAAACAAAACTACGTGATGTACTATTATTTCTACTTTCTTTAAATTCTTTACCACGACCTAAGTTTCGTCGTTTTGCAATATCTTCAGGTAGGCTCTTAGCAAAGATTGGATCTTTGAAGAACTTAAAGAAAGTAGAAATAATACTACATCACGTAGTTTTATTTAATTGTGAATAATAAATGTCTACAAAATTAACGGCAAATATATTCAATACCTCAAATATTTATAGAAATAATAATTTTTCATAATTTTAGAAATTATATTTTCATATTTCAAAATAGTTAAAAAAAATATGTCCTTATGTCTATTTCAGAAGACTCAACCTAAAATTGCAATGATTCTAGATATTATAAATATTTAAATATTCATCCTGTTTTTACGCCTTTGAAATACACAGTAGGCAATATATTTAGGTTTTGAAAAATTATTATTTGCAAATCGTTTGATTCAAATACAATGTATCCTTAAACGTTGATAAGGATCTAAATATATATTGGACCCTCGTAGTGTCAATATCGCTACTACTTTACAGGTCTCTTTCAAATATAATCTCAATTCTCCAATTTCACTACTTATATGAAGATTTTTCATTCGAACATTTATTATTTGAGAATATAATGAGTACATCTTGCATCGTCACTGCTTTGTAATTTATATACACAGATTTAAATTTTTGATAAATGATTTAATTCTTCTAGAAAAACAATTTTACTTCAATCAATAATAAGTAGTTTGAGAAAAATCATAACATTAAATGGAATAAGAACATTTCGCATTTATTAAAACGAATCATCGAAATGAGAGGGAGTTTGGTTTTTATTATAACTTGAATTTAATGCTTACAATAAAGCAATAGCTACATTAAATTGAACAAGAATTGAACTCATTCTACGAGTGTCCCGTACACCTTATAATGAAGTTAATTTCACTTGACAAGATGTCATTCTACAAGCCTACATGAAACTTATGAAAGTCGTCCTATAAAGTCTTGTTTTTCGCAAACTATGAATGCTATATTCAACGTTATAATACAATATTGTAAGACATCAAAAAGCTTCAGTTCAATGCCACGATACTAAAGCATCATAAGGACCAAGTCTCACATTGAGCGAGGAAAGAGCTTCGTGAATTTTTAGGACCAAGATAGTCGATGCACTCAAAATTATAATAAACCTGCCCATTTTCGAGATTGCATTCTTGCGGATGTTGCAATCCTTGTAGCGAAAGGTGCAAGGGATGTACATATATGTGTGCGGGAAGCATTTCGTTAACGGAGCTTTTCACGAGCAGTATTGCTTCCGGAATATATATGAGTATAGACGACAAAGATTTTATTTATGAAATTTTATATGTTTATAACATACATACTTAAAACCATACCTATTTATTATATATATATATATATATACATATATATATATATATATATATATATATATATATATATGTATATATATATATATATATATATATATATGGATATATATATATATATTGATATGTGTTTATCTTGTGTAAAGAATCGATAAGTTTGAATTAAAAGTTATGAAATATAAAGAAGTTAAATTACACAAATATTTTTTTCTAAAATTAGCAAGTATTGTTAACAGAAAACTTTAAAAAAATAACCATGAAATAAAATTTATAGATTACGATTTCATTCGTTTTTTTATCTCGCTCTAAAATTTATGTTACGTGGCGTCCCATATTTCTTTAATTAACTATTTTTTTCTTCTTTTTAATTGAATTGAAATGAAAAAAATTATATGCAATCTTTTCCAGTTTCCAGTTATTGAAATACAATATTTAGTCTGTGTTATGGCCGTATACTTATTTAATATCGTTCATAAGATCAATAGAAGTTATGGTTATAATTTAAATATTTTTGATTATAAGTGTAGAAGAATTGAATTTTTACACATTTTGTATTTTTGCGTTTACGTTAGATATTTATCAATAATTTTAATCTCATAACTTCTTGATTCTCTAATTTCTTTCCTACAATTGATTATTTCCTACTTTCTCATAAAATATACCTTTTGAAAAGGAATGCATTCTAAAGAGAAGAAAATTCACGATGTTATATCTGAAGTACCTGATTATTTCATATAAAAAATAAATGTGTATTATAACTATTACGAATTTTTATTTTTTACAATTTTAAAAGAAAAACTAATAATTTATGTATTTGAAATAAATTCATAAGCAGTCTCAAAAGGCAACCAGGTTCTACCAGCATTTCTTTTACCACCAACACATACTTTCTTATGCACTCGAGAAATATGTAGTTAAGTAGTAAGTTAATTTTATGGGTTAATTTGTTTAAATTTTAAATCAAAATTAGATGATATCCTATACTTTACTTCATGCTTGATAATACCTTAAAGCTTTACAAATTATAAACATTTAAACAGGACAGAGACGTATAAGCATTTCGTAGAAGCGGCAGAGGTTTTTTATACGAACAGTTACACGACTTTTCCTAGAAATAAGTTTACGTGCCGTGATGTCCGGCAAAAAGAGTGTCATTCAAAATAACGATAGGTTGTCGTAGGTTGTTATTTGAGCCTTCTACGAAAAATGTGATAGACGTCTATCGAAGCTGACTTTATTTGTTCACGCAAAAAATTGACATAATCGTAATTTACAGTTATTTCACATAAAATTTTCACAGAATAGGAGTAGAAGTTATATGACTTCAATTTTTTTATAAAATAATGTGTTTTGTATTAAATTATATGAAGGAAGACGAAGCATTGGTAAAAATATTGTTGTTGGGTGAAGCTTACCTTGGATTAGAAAATGTTGATATTTTTTTTGCGTGCCATAAATATATACGTATAATAAGACTGCAAATTTTGCTTTTAATAAAAAAAATATTTGAAGAATGAAGAATAAGTAAGAGAAACCATTCGGAATTTCTGTCTCTTTGTATTTTACACGCATTACGTAAAAAATTCCTTAAAAAAAATTAATGGAACTTTTTGATATGTTGGAGAGAAACTTTAAACTGTTTTTAATATTTACTTTAAGACAATTCGTAAACTAAATCATAACATATGCGAATTAAATATTTTATGTAATTCATTTATAATACATCAATATAACAACAAGAACAACCAAAACAACAACAAAATAGTGTCTAGTTACTCAACACATGATAATTATACAAAAGTCTAGTGTACCTCTGTACATCAATAGATGGCTCTACTTGTATTTTAAATCGTGCAATGAAATTTTCCAAATGTGGGAATATATTTATCAAAAGCGGTATTGGTACAATTTTCAGTGGTCGACGTATACAAAGTCGCAGTTAGTGCTAGTTAAATTTTATGATTTTCGACAAAAAACAACACAACAATCAATTTAAAACTGATGGAAAAACGAAAAGAAAATAAAAACGAAGAAAAATATCTCACTACTAGCTCTGTACACATTGCGATGATTGTTTTATGTTATTGTCGAAAATATGGTATTTATATTTTTTTTAACTCATTCAAAATCCTCGATGTTAATACCGTTTTAATTTATTTAATGAAACTTGCAATGGTGCTTGTAATAATTTAAATATAAAGCTAGTGATAATTAATTTGATATCTTGCATGATTTTCCTCTAATAGAAAAAAAAATTAATAATAAAAAAATAAGGAAAATCATGACAACACTAAATTTTTTCCTTGCAAAAGGACGTCGCATGTTTTTACAAAAATGGTACAATAATTTTCCACTTTCCCAAATTTTAAATAATTTTTTGAAATATTTCGACCTAAATATTTTTTTCAAAAAACGTTTTATGCTACCCAATGAATCTGGTTTACGAATATATGTATAGAGACAGGTATTGCATTTAATTACAAATATATGATTAACTAAAATCTTATAAATATACTATATTAGAAGGTTTATTATAAGTTAACTACTAACACCTGGCTGCTTATATTTATGATATCAATGAAGTCTTCAAAATATCTAATGATATATGTAAATATCTGATATTTCCTTTAAGAGTATAAGCATATTACAAAATTGCGTCATGTGAGTTTGCCTTTCACTACTACGACAAGGTAATGAACTAAATTTATTGAAGACTATGTTGAAGAAGACAGTAAATATAATTACGAATAAATCTGCCTATGGCACTAACCATTTGCATTATACTTGACAATTATATGAATGATCTTAAATTAAGTTTCATAGCAAAAAAGTCTCACGCCCCTGATTGATCGTTGATATGTATTCAAACCCTTATGGCTATTTTATTTTTAGTTAAAATTATTACGAAAATCATTCAACTGAAAAATTAAAAACACATAAAACAGGCAGAAAAATTTAACATTAACATATCACAACAATACAACATACATATAACATCAAATAATAATATTTAACTCCGAACGTAGAGCTTGCAAAAATATTAAATATGAAAAGTCCGTTATTTCCACAAGATTCGCTCGTTTAACTAAAGGGCGTCGAAACTTATTAATTTCTGTCTAAATAATAAAGTTATTTATTTTCTAAGAAATTTCCTGTTCCAAAATAAACCTGCTGTCAAGAAGGAAAATTGAACTATTAAGGAAAATTGCAGCTGTATACAATACTCGCAACTTCACTTCGCATTCGACCTTTAGAAAATTTTATTATCTATAGCATTGTTTTTTTATTATCTATATCTCTTTTTATTATTCAATTTTATTATCTATAGTTGGTTGATATTGTGTATATACACACACACACACACACACACACACATATATATATATATATATATATATATATATATATATATATATATATATATATATAAATTTAATGTAATGGGTGAATAAATAAAAGGGTTTACAGGTAAAAGCATAAACATTCCAAAAACAATATTTTTTATTTTATTACTTTTATTAAGTTCCATTAAATATTTATTTCTTAAAAACCATCAACGTATTAATAATGCAGTACTACAGTTTAATAAAATATTTATGAAACTACATGATGTAGTATAATTTCTACTTTCCTTAATTTCTTTACCACGACCTAGGTTTCGTTGTATACAACATCTTCAGGTGGATTATTAGCAAAGATTAACTCTTACGAACATCCAACAGCATTTATATGTTTCAAAAACAATGGCGGAAGCCGGGTTTGTGTGGGTTTTCCCACTGCTTATGTTAATGAGTTTATTGTAGGGGAGCGGTGTAGGTTTTATTATGTTTCCGAGAGTTATACAATATACAAGTATTTTAGTAAGGGTAATAAATTCAATTGATGTTATTCTATGAGGTTATACAATGCAAATGTTCCGGTGTGAAATAAAATTAAATGGATGTTATTGTCAGTAATATATTTATACAATAGCAAGGGTATTTGAAAGTTAGATCAAGGTTATGCCACTAATTCAACATATGTCCCGTTTTCTTTATTAATTTATTTATTTATTTACTTTAATTTCTTTTTTTGTTTTTTTAATTATATTATTATATATATTTATATTTAGATGTGTAGTTGGGCTGAAACAATTTGAAGAGTACTGTAGTACAAATGTGGTCTACTAATACTATGTCTAGAAGATATTAAGTATCGGTGATGATATTATATTTAGCTGTTCATTTAATATATTAACCTTGACATCTTTTTCATGTCTGTTTAATTCTAATGTTTCTAGGATATTAAGTTTATTGCCTTTTGTATATATTTGTAATATATAGGGGGTATTATCAGTATAAGGATGATGATTATTTTCAATGAGGTGTTTAGCAAAGTGTTAAAGGTTTGTTAGTTCGCCAGCTGGCAATGTGTTCTTTATATCTTGTGGTAAAATCTCTTCCTGTTTGACCTATATATACACTATTACAGTCGTTACATTTAAGTTTATAGATACCACTATTTTTGTGTCTATCTATTTTTTCTTTATTAATAAGGGCTTTACCCAAGATATTTGCTCGCATGCGTCTATTCGGGTTGCTAAGGCATATACCTAACCAGCATCACTCTACACTCCACCACTGACCACGTTAATTTCGCCAATTAATGTCGAGATGGAAAACATCATTAGGATTTCAAAAATACGTAGCGTCATCTATAAATGTATATTGGTACACTGTAATTTCTGTAGGAACTGCATGTGAGTATTTTTTTATTATTATATTTAACTGTGTTCACACGGAAAATATCAAATAATTATTTTCAAGCGTAATTAAAAAACATTTTTGCTATTGTGAATATATAAACCACTACAATTGTATTTATTAAACAAAAGAAAAGACCTTAATTCCTGCAGGTGTTATATAGTCGCTTATATAATAATAAAAGAGTTTCGCGAACTTTAAGATTTGAGAAGAACTATGCGTTCGAAATTATAATAAAAAGTGTACATTTTTGGTATTACATATTCGAGAGGACGCAATTCTTGTGGCGTAAGTTGTGAATAATTCAATCACACATGTCCAGGAAACACGTTAACAAAACGTTATACGAGTAATAATTGTTAGTACTTGAACAGAGTCAACAAAGACATTATTTACTATCTATGACGTTTATACTTACGATCAGATATACTGGTAAACGCTACGAGGTATGGAGTTTTAGATTTTCTATTAATCATATGATTTAATTAAACGTTATCATGCCGAAACTTTCACGTGGTTTCTTAATATTTTACATATATTATTACTTTTGGTAGTTTACTTCATATTTAGTCTATATATTTGTCCTATTACAGTAACTTTTCCTATATTATCTATTTTATCTCGACTTCTTCACTGACTTAAAACACATGTACCATTTAATAGTCTCCTCTGTAATGGTTACAATTTGTTAGAGTTTTACATACATACATACATAGAGTTTTACATACATTAAATTTTTTTCATAGAATATTTGGAAAATCTGCCTTTAATAAAATGCAATTTCAAGAGTGTACCAAAAAACTGATGTTTGATACATGCATTTTTTATAGTAGCTGGAGAAATAATTTATATGTTTAAAATGAAATTTAGAAAATAGGATGTTAAATTATGCCACTATTATTTTAGTGTTGATAAGTATTATTTATTGAACTGAATTGTTTCAAAATCAAATTGATAGATTTTGTTTTTATTACTTTTTAACGGTGTGTGTGTATTTATCCGCTGTGTTTTATACTGCTAACTCATCAAAGAAATTAAATAAAAGGAAACACTTAGATTTTTCGTAAAGTCATCTTCTCCAGTTTATGTATTATTTATCAATTTTATTTATATATATATATATATAAATATATATATATATATATATATATATATTTAATGACATCATTTTGTTCATTTTTATATTTACTTTCAAACAATGCTAAGGGTTGACAAACTGTTTCAAAGTTTTTTATAGAAAACTGGTTTAAATTTTTGAATGGACTTAGGCTATAATGATTAAAAAGAGGTTTAGTTCTTTTTGATTTCAATCATTTCTTTTTTATTACTGTATTGTTATTACTATATTGTTTTTTATTACTGTATAGCTATTTTGTGTAGAATAGTTTAATTTACAATATGGACCACATGTATTTTGGATAATGTTTTAAGCCTTGATTTAAGCTCGCAATTATCGAGAGCCCCACCGATATTACGTTCTTATTGAGTATTTGTAGAAGCATGCGTTAAATAATTTTCTTTATATTTTGTATCTATTTTGTATTCCCCTTCATATTCTTGACAATTGCAGTTAAGTAGAACTAGTAAATTTTGTGCGTTAACAAACTCATTACAAATTATTAACCTTCATTAGAACATATGAGTCGGAATAGTAGTTATTTTCACCACGTAAAATGCTATAATACTTATGAGGGGGTACTATATATGCTATAATACTTATAAGGGGATACATACTTAAGGATATACTATGTTAGTAGTTAATACTTGAATATAAGGGAAAGTTTCAGAAGTCAGAAACATAAAAAACATTTAGACGTATTTCATAGAATATGCAGACTTTTTATGAAAGCTTACACCATCTTTTCTAGAATTAAGTATAAATAGCTGAATTTATTTACTCAGAGACAAATTGGATTTATTTTTGAAAACTTTATTCAAATGTACAATTATTTTATTTAACCTTTTCAAAGAGTGAATACGGAAATTATAAAACTCAGCATTTTTTAAAATTACATGATTTTAAAAATTCATTGCAATGTAATTGATAAAAAAACAAATAGGTTCCGAGCTACTTTTTGGGTCTTAATTACACAAATATATTGCTCACCTATGTATATTAATAGATGACACTTAAAGTTTTCCATCCAGACATATCTTGTGCAAAAAGAGCATAGCCAGAGTGTACAATGGCATCGGTAGGTTTTTCAGCAGTCTGCGCGTACAAAGTCAAGGCGACAGCCAGAGCAAAGTAATTTTTATTACCTTCACCACTCAATACCTAAAGAATATATACATATTATCATAACTAACGAAACAACAAAGAGTTTGAAGTGACGTGAAAAATATGTTTTAGCCTCTCCGTGTAATTTTTTAATTGCTTAAAATACTTTTTCATAGATTTACAGATATGTAGTTTTGAGAATATATTAATTTTTTACTAGTTAAACTTATTGATTATGCTCGATGCTAGGCCGTACTCGTTGTTCTTCTTTTAACGACACTTGCAGTGTTGTCAAATAATGACTTGTGTTAAAATAACTACAGATCAGATCATAATTAATTTAATTCTTGAATGATTTTATTAAAAGGGAAAAGAATTACTTAGAGAAGACTGAAAAATTGTGAACAATAATGTGTCACGAAGTATTCTCTTATGAACTTATGCGGTACTTACGAAGGACAAAAAATCGGCATTATGTGTACTTATATTTTTTTGACGTGTACTTATATCTTAATGAATTTTCGTACATAAATATATAACATAAAAACATCTTTGTAATCATGTGATTAAAAAATGCATTTCAGACATGAAATCTTATCCGCTCACGAATTACATCTCCGAAAGAACAAATGCGTTCCAAAATCAGTTTTATTATAAGCAATTATAACATTATTTATAATATCAATATTTAGAAAAAGATATCAAAATTCAGTTTAGGATTGCATGACAAGAGCGTATAAGCACTTAAAGAGTATCACAGAGTTTCATTCATAGGAGTTCGCATCACATATATTAGGTTCTGACTCGTAGTACATAATAAAATTAGTACCCAGACTTAGAAGTAACGCCTGGCTATAATAATGGAAAGTAATCTTTTTGGACTAAATAGTGACATTACAAGTTCAGATAAATGTTTCTTAACAAGCAGGTAATTTCGTTTTTAATTAAGTAAATAATAAACCCATTATCAAGAATTTCGTTTAAATATTTCCGAATATATTATATTAATATGTTCATTTCATATTTATTTCCAAAAAATTACAGTTTATACATATAAAAACAACAATTCTCCAGAATATCTAATAATACACACTTGTATCTTATATTCCTTTCAAGTAGCACTAGTATATGTCAACTATGAAAATACATCATGTGAATTTTCTTTCCGCGACTACATTGAGATCAGCGCAGAAAATTAGCATACCACGCTAATTTTATTCAAGTCAGTATTGAACGAGACAATAAATGAATATGAAAAATAATTTCCATTGAGCTTATCATTTACGTTGTAGGTTATAAGTGAATGAATAATAATGAAGCTGGTTCCGCTAACAAGATACAGGCTCTGGATTAATCGCTGATGTGTATTTAATCACTTCATATTTAAAGAGATAATATATATTTACAATGAAATATATAATGAAATATATATAAAAATGTAATGAAATATATATGAAATATATAATTAAATATATATGAAATATATATAAAAAAAACGAAACATATTTACTATGAAATGGATTGAAGTCGCAAAAAGTCATCAAGACAAATAGAAAAACTAACATGTCACAACACATTAAAATCAAAACATTAAGCTTCGATCGTGGGCCTTGCTAAAATGTGAAATATAAAAAATCAAGTGTTTCGCTAGCTTAATTGTCAGGAGACGGAAATGATTGATTTAAATCTAATTATAAAGTTATTTATTTTACGAATAATTTCCTGTTGCAAAAATACGCTCATTGACAGGAAGGAAATTTAGATTATTACAGATTAGTAGACTCTTGCTCAAAATTTTCACCTCATGAAATTCTAATAAATAGAATAACTTATTACTTATAACATGTGATTACGATCGCCACAAAAATATTCATTCTTTCTAGTAATAACCGAGGTAGAATTGACTGAAATATTTTGAAATTGAAGCATTTAATTTTTAGCTTTTCTATTTAGTCCGTAGGAAAAAAATTCCTCGAATTTTACCACAAAGATTTCCATTGTTTTAAACCTTGTGGATTGTATCTGAACTTAAATTACTTTTTGAAAGAAGACAAATATGATTATATGTAATTAATGTTTTCTTTATCATGAAATTCAATTACTATGTCGGAGTTTAATTTTTTTATTTCTTTTTCATCTGCAGGTCTCAAAATGCTTTTGCTAGAGACGTTTTATTTCTGAGTATTCCATTTAAAATTTCTTTTGAGAAGGAAATATTGAAAAAAGATGGGACGAACTCATCTTAGAGAAGCATTTTTAAGGTAATATTAACTTTATATTATTGTTAAACATTTGTGTATTGCACAATATGTTGGTATAGTATATTCAAAATTGATGTTGAAATTGGTTGGCCAGGTAAAAAATTATCAGATGAAAAAATTAAAAACTTATCGTTTCCTTTGCCGTATTTATCTGCGTTCACGTTTAAAATATACAATAATGTATATGATTTTTTGAAGCCTCATTAAAAAAACTTTTTGATATTATGAATCAATAAAGACAATTATTACCGCGGGACTTACTAATAGTAGCTTATATAAAGAACTTTGTTAATTTTTAGTACAGAGAAGGATGATGCATTCGAAAATAGAATAAACTGTGACCATTTTTGGGATTATGTTTTAGTCCTTTTGGCGCAAGGGGCAGGCGATTTATCGATATGTGTACTGAAAGTACGTCGTTGACAGATCTTTTCATCAGCAATAATTATTATTGGTTTTGAAAAGTACATGAATAGAGGCAACAATTATTGTATTCATCAAAATTTGCATACCTATAATATTTACGCTTACAACCATATATTTTTATAATATTAACTATTTTTAACTTCATGAAAGAATCGATATATTAAAATTAAAATTAATTTCGGAAGATGAAATTAAATTATACGAGCTTTTTTCAAATATGCGAGTTGTGTTATTTCCTAAAACCTGTGACGAAATATTCTGAAAATAAAATTGATAGATTGTAATTTGGTTCGTTTTTTTTTCATTTCTTATTTCGCTATAAGGTTTAACTTACAAAGTGACCTGTATTTTTTTAAAATTATATTTTTAGTTTCCCGTAGTCAAACGTATAGTTTCGCCATGTCCGTCTGTATGTCAAAACCGTTTTACTCGCAGAATATATGGTTATGAATACACAAAACACCCGTAAAACCTATAATGTGGGGTGTTATTTTTATACGCAAGCCCCATTGCGAAGGACATCGTTGAACAGGTCTTTCAAAAATACTGGTGTTATGTCATGAACACTTTTCCTTACAGGGGAAAAATGAAACATGAATCGAAATACGAAAATTTAAAGTGGTAATTTTTCCCCGCGCCTTTCTAGCTAATACTCTATTTTTGAATATTCACAATAGTTATATATACATACATATATATATATATATAATTATATATATATATATATATATATATATATATATATATATATGTATATATATATATATATATATATATATACTTATATATATATATATATATATATGTATGTGTAATTAAATGCTAATTGTTGGCTATTGTGTGTTGTTAGATTATATAATTTTGTAATTTTATTCACAATTTGTTGCCATTTTCCAATACACCTAATACATTTAAATACTTGGTGGTTTGCCTGGATGGAATAGATTGTTTCTGTGGCAATAAGTTCGTCTTATGTATTTGTATGTCAATGTCAATAAATAAATAAATAAAATGAATCATTTTTTTCATTTATGAATATAAAAGAATTGTGTTGATGAACATTTTGAATTTTTAAACTAAGGGTCAGTTCATTATGGAGAACTCCATTAATCGCAGACATAGAAGAGAAGTCAAATACAGAACCTATTTGAAGCACGAGAAAATAGAAGATGAAAACTCGAAGAACTTCATCATTTCGTAACCAAGTTAGATACACACACACACACACATATATATATACATGTATATATATATATATATATATATATATATATATATATGTATATATATATATGTATATATATATATATATATATATGTATATATATATATATATATATATATATATACATATATATATAATTGCCTGGAATTTATATTTTTTTTACACAGCGGGTTGTGTGTTTTTTTATTAACTATATTTTTTTTTATTTTCTACTTCCAACAGAAATTAACGTGTTTCGAAAAAACAATTATCTATTTAATTAAAATAAATTTATAAGGCAGTTTAAAAGTAACTAGCATTTCTTTTACCAGCTATCCTTTCATTCAAATCCTTTGACCTACAAAAGAAAGAAATTTGTAGTTTTATCTTACTATTTAACTTGCGCTTAATGGGTTATAAATTATTAACCCTCATTAGTCCCTGTTTTAAGAAATGGTAGCAACTTCCATCACGTAACCTGCTATTATATTTCCAAGGATTTTAGAAAAACTTAAATTGGTTCTCAAATGGACAGTGCATTGCAATTAATACTTGGCAATAACTAAAAACTTTAGAAGTTATAAATGCATCTTTGCATTTATAACTTCTTTGCATTTCATAGAAGCGGCAGGGACTTTTTATGTAACAAAGCTTACAGGGCTTTTCATAAAAATACGTTTTCGTGGCGTGACTTTCGGCAACGAAGGTTTCATTCAGAAGGGACCAACTCCTGTGTTGTTAAGTAAGCTTTCTACGACAAATATATTGAATAAGTCAACCATGACTTTGTTTACTCAGGGACAAATTAGATTTAGTCGTAATTTATTCTTATTTTATAGGACATTTTCATCGAGTAGATTGAAGTTATATAACCTCAATATATTCATCTAAAAAATTTTTGTATTTAATTATATTCAAGGAAGCAAAGTACATGTAGACGTTCCGTTATTTGGAGAAAATTTTTAACTTGATCTCTTCTATTTAACATATTAAATTTTTTTTAAATGATAACAGCTACATGTCATAACTTTTATTTTTTTTATATTCCTTTTAACTATTCCATATTCATAATTTACAGACTACTTATATTTTTGATTTGCTACTATGTAGTAATTATTTTGTGTGGCAATATATGCACTTGATCAAAGCACACTTCAAAAATTCAATTTTTTTCATCGAAGAAATCTTAATTCCATAAATACAATTTTGATTCGAAAGTAGTCGTATCATAATTAAATTAGAAATAGCCTTCTTTTGCATATTAATATCGAGAAGAACATGTTCAAATCCCATAGAAGGATTAGTCAAGTCTAAATATTTAAAAAATCGTCACAATGTAATGCTCAGACTCGGTCATAATACTTGGGGATATTAAATGAAAGTAATATTTTTGAACTATATGGTTAAAGACGACTTCAGATAATTGTCTCTTAATTAGTATATAATTACGTTATTAATTTAGAATATAACGAATAGATTTTCAAGAGTTTCATTGAAATGTTCTGAAACATACTAGATTTCTAAGTTCATTTTATTTCAACAAACAACTGTTTATACATATAATATTTGTAGTCCCCAGAATATCTAATAATATATTCAAGTGTCAGGTATTTCTTTTAAGAAGTGTTACTATATGTATGTTATGTAATTGCACGCTAATTTACTAGCCATGACTATGTAGAGGTGGTACTAAAATTTTTGGTGGTACTTAAATTTATTCAGGGCAATGTTGAGCTAAATAATAGAAGATCTTGAATTAAGCTGACCATACAAATAGTCATCTGGATTATATGTGACAAGCGCACGAATAGTAATGAAGCGTGTTCCATAGCAAATACGACATGAACTTTTGATTTAGGGTAGATATGTATTGGAATTCTTATGGTGATTTATTAATGTACAAAAATTAAACTTTCCCATTCATACTTTTAATACTGCTCCTAATAAAAATTATTGCGAAATACGTTTAAATGATATGACATGTTATCCTGATCAGTCGAAAAATTAAACGTGCTTGGAGCTTGAGAAAGTATGAAATATAAAAACTCGTTATTTTCACGAGCTTTGCTCTCATCATTAGGAGACGTTGTATATTATTGATTTCAGTCCAAATCAAGAAGTTATTTATTTTGTAAATATATTTTATGAAATATATAACGTGTAAATTGTTATATATAAAATATGTATTATATTTATAACAGTTTACCCTAAATAAACGAATAAACCAAGAAAACAGCCAAATTTGTCTGTTTTCCCAAATTTAAGTTACATGTATTGCTATATCTTAAAAAATCTTAAAGTTTTGAGAATAGAGTGTAAAACTATATTAATCGGGAATAACTTGTCTTCCAAAGGAAAAAAATGTTTTTGACATTAGTTTAGTAGTTTTTGGGTTAACTAGACACATAACAAAAAAAATACACTCACAGTCCTGCTTTATAATATCAGTAAAATAATTTTGCTGTTATGTGTTTAGAAGAAAATTTTCTTTAATCGATGATGTTGAGAAACGTAAATAAATTTAAGGAAAATAACAAATAAATGAGGGCTGGCCTTCTTCAAACATGGTTACAATTTGTTACTTAATCACTCTATATTTATAGATCGAAACAATATTATGAAAAGGCTTTTGAAGACGTTTCTCTTAGATTTGATTTTACACGAATATTTTCCTCAGAAACAGTGATAATTTCTATATGATTATCTTCTTTATTTTACTAAAACATCAGGCCTTCCAGTATAATGTTTATTATGAAGACAGATCATACCTTAAAATTAACTTGCTTCAAATATCTTATTTCTAGCATATATTTAATTTAAATTCTGTTCGATATTGTTTAAAGTTGTAAATAATGAAAATATATGAGAAGGATCCACCTTAAAGAGTTACGTTCTCTTTTAAGGGAACATTAACCATATTTCACGGCTATTATTATGTTGCATACCCATTTCCTACACAATTTCTGATATTGATATTATAATTATCTGGCGTAAAAAGCATAAAATAATAAAGATACGAGAATCCAGTTAGAAATTTTGTGGTACACAATGAAGAGCGTAAAATAATGGAGATACGAGAATCCAATTAGAAATTTTGCGGTACATAATATCGTTTCCGAATCTAAATAAATTTGAAAAATACTGCTACTGCTAAAGAATTTGGAATCGGTGCCGGTGTAACGCTTCTCTCTTTTCTGAAGTACAAATATACCAAACACAAAGATGAATGCCACATACAATTTAACACTCGTCTTATCTTAACTCAGCACCAACTTTGAAAATCAATTACCATGATCAAATCGTAACCAGCTTTTATGATATAATACTGTCGTCGTTCAATTAAAAAGAATCATCCAAATTGATTTGACTTACCTCATCCATAATTCGATCACGGCGCTTGTGTTGTTTAATTTTAAGATATTCTATAGTATATCTTCAATTTCAATGATCAGGTTCTAACCAAATTTTCATGAGACCATAACAGGAATATATCCTTTCAACCAAAAAAAATAGATTTTATCAAAGCGCTTAAGAAATACCAAAGATATGAGATAACAAACTTAAAAAAAAACAGTCGAATTGGGAACCTCCTCTTTTTGGAAATCGGTTAAAAATAAAGTTAAAATATACGACTTTTTTCATAGTAATGGTAAGTATAATTTGTGAAAACTGTGAAAAACATCCTGGAAATAAAGTTGGTAGCTTGCAATTTGACTATTTTTTATCTTTATGTAGGGTTTAGTTTACATGGCGACCTATATATATTTTAAATAAGCGATTGTATTTTGAAATTGAATTGAAATGAACAGATGAAACACAATAGTTTCCACTCCACAAGTTTTCGTGTCTTGATTCTCGGGAACGAGGTTATTCTTCAAAATATACTATTTTAGTAAGCCTTTTACGAAATGTGTGTTTGACGTAACTGAGTATATTTTGTGTGGGATAAATTGAATATAGTCATAACTTACAGTTATATTTTATTACATTTTCACGGGACAGAGATGGAAATTAAAAGACCTTGATATTTTCAAACATATGTTTTTTATTTAATATTATGAAGGAGGAGGAATTATGGGTAGGTGCCTTGTTCGTTACGGAAAATTTATTTTAAATTAGAGATATAAATCTAAAATAATTTTGGATGACCTTCCCCACAAAATATTAAAATAAATTATTTAAAATTTAGCAAGGGACGAAGAGTTTAAAACGAACTGAACGAATTTATTAGTGACTCTGTGTATTTCGGATGAATGCTTTATGTTTCTTGAAACAACGATTGTTTCGATAAAATAAGTCAATTTGATGTGTTTCTTGAAAATACGAATGAATGCTTTATGTTTCTTGAAAATACGGTCTATGGGCTTATAAATATGTACTTATAAAAATATAATTTTTCTAACTGGTTTAACTTATTAACGATCTCGAATACTAATGACATTATTGTAAATTTTACTTTAAATCGCGGTGTTATCAAAACAATGGTTTCGCACTACGGCATAGATATGTTCAGAAACGGTACAATAAATTTCTGCTTCCCCAGATTTGGAATGAGAATTCGAATTGGGCTGAATTTTGAACTGTTTTGACACATTTCAAATGACGCATTTTTCTATTAAATATATTTTGTTTTGCCTAATGAATTTTATGTCAGAATTCATTCATAAAATTATTTTTATACTAACAGAAAATGTATGTAATTATATCAATCGAAAAATATATTGCTCACATTCATAACTTTATTTAACTAACTGTAGACTTTTTCTACTAGTTGCTTATACCCTAACAGAACATTTGCTCTATTACCACGTAGCTTGAAACTTGGATTCATATTTCACGTCGTCAGTTTGTTTAACATGTTATTATTAAGTACTTACTCGTTTACTTCAATAATCTTATTCAAACTGTATAAATTATTAACGTACACAAGTACAGAATATAGTCATTAATAAACTTAATATATTATTGAGAATATTTTCCATCTCAACTCCATTCCTAAGTTGCTGCTTCTTCTTGTACGTTTAAATTTTATTTAATATTTTTTATAAGTTATGAGTGACAATGTTTATTTTTTTATTTACATTAACTAACCCATATTCGTCATTTACCACCTGCACTCATATTTTTACCTTATCACCTTCTGGTTATCGATTATGCTTGTACTTGAATATGTTGGCAATCTGTGTATTCATAATTTAAAATAAAATTAACTTTCGCCCTATAATTAGTAACAGTATTCTCGATGATATCACCATACAGAAGAAAGGTAAAACTCCATTAGAGAGATCGGTCTAGCATAACGTGACAAAAGCATACAAGCATTTAAAGAGCCCCACAAAATTTAATTCACTGAGGTTAGCGTCAAATAGGTTAGACACTGGTAGACTAATAAAGACTAATAATACATACAAAGTTAATGGTCAGACTTGAACGTAACACTAGGAGATATTGAATAAAAACTGCTAGCAAACAAATTAATTACGAAATAAGTAAAACCTCAAAAAATCATTGAATAATATAAAAATCATATGTTCACTTATCTTATCACACAAAATTAATAACATTAAGCTCCGGAAATGGAGTTTTCGAAGTATGAATGTAAAAAGCTTTTTATTTTCACGAGTTTTGCTCGCTTCATTAGGATCCGTCAGATGTTATAAAGAAATTATTTATTTTTTAACAAATTTTATTTTGCAAAATGATGTTTGAACCATTCTGGGAAAATGGCATTTTTACGAGCTCAACCTCTAGTAAATGGATGAATTTATTATTTAATATATATATATAATAGCATTTGCTACAAATTTCTCATTTCTTCAAGTAATAATCGAGTTAAAATTAATATATAAGTTTTGAGTTTTAAAGTATTTTCCTCCTGTGTCCAATCCGTAGGAAAAATTAAAATCCAGTTAGTCGAACACAAAGATCCACGAGTTCCAAAATAAAGTTTTTAATTTTCTAGGTAAGAGATCCTGCAGTTAAAATGATGGAATGGTATATTTTAACTTCATGTATTGAATATTTAAGCAAAATTAAGTCTTCCATCACCAATAAAAATAATTACTGCTATTTTGGAGATTAACCAAAATTACGCGACATATTTCAACGTCATAATGATGTAAGATAATATATCATTATGACATTTAATATAAAAATTCAAATCTTGAAGTATTTTATTTTTAACAATACTTAATTGCATCAATTATAATATATAAGACTATTTAAAAGGGACACTCTTTTAATAATTAACCACCACACCGCTGCGACTTCGTTCAGATAGAATTTGTATTACGTGATATTCTGCAGATGTGTGCGTCCTATAATATGCAGCATAATACCCCATGGAGTTAAAACCTACTTACCTCCAGGGTGCGCCACCCAATATCTCGCATGCTCACGCCTGCAGCCATGCACTACGTCGCTGGACAGGCAGCAATTTATTTTTGCATATTCAAAAACACGCTTATATCTTTTGAACTATGTACATATGTTATTTAAATCACATTCAGTTAAAGTAATATTTATGTATGTGAAATATTAATGATGTGTAGTTAGTATATTTTGAAAAAAACTTATTTTCAAATGACGAAATATGGCCCTTAATTTCTCCAATTAGTTTTATTGGTTTTTTAACTTTTTATAAGAGATGCGATATGTACAACATTTTTATAGATCTTGTTAAGATATTCAATACGTTCTTACATTACCTAGTTGTATATGTAACTGTTTACCTAGAGTAAGTCCAAAAACAATTAACTTGGTAGTTTTGCGTCGGTGTGTGTTAGAAATATTTATTATATAAATAAGACATATTTTACGAATATCTTACGAAATCCTAAGTATATTGGCACATAGTATAGCCTATGCTAAATTGGAATAATGTAGCTTTAAAACGGGGGAAGACTTTTGAAATCGGTGCAGTGAAACAAAAGAAACACAAAGAGTAACAAGTAAAATGAAGGTAATGAAAAAAAATGTGCATAATAAAGGAGATGGATAATATGTAGGAGAAAAACTAGGGAAGGGACAATAGAAGGTTACGAGTAAGAGGATTTTTTTATGAGGACCTTTTGATTTGATGGCATATTCTAGATATTTGGGTCCAACTTATTTCACTGTTTGGTAACTCGAACAGTGAGGGAATATTCATCGATATTCCTTCACTGGGAGGGCAGGCATTAATATCACTATTTAAAATTTCTACTCACATTACAAATAACATTAAAAAAAATATTACATACGTCTATATCATAACCTGAATATCTAGCTCAATAATCAATAAGTGGAAGAGATGGTGAATTATATATTTTTTCTAATATTAGTGCATATGTGAAACGATGTTGTATTTTGATGCGATTACCGCCACTCCTACTAAAATTTGCTTATTAAATAATAAAATAACTTCGTGAATTTTTGGGCCTAAGAAGAACTAAACTTTCATGAAAATGATGAGTAAACCTGAATAAAATGTGGCAATTTTCGGTATTACATTTTTCCGGGAGACGTAACACTTTGGTGGAAGGATTTATCTACACGTATTTGGAAAGCAAGTCATTAGTAGAGTTTTTCACGGGCAATAATTGTAATTGTTTCTGAAATGCATCTGAGTAGAGGTGACAAAGATTGTATAGCACAAAGTTCATACATATACGTATATCTATAACGGTTATACTGACGACCATATTTATATTAATATTTATCCTGCTTAATTTTAGGAAAGAATCGATGTTTAAAAATTATTATTTACAATACAAAATTATTCAACTGCCATTCTAGTATCGTCAAGTATTATTTACAAAAACTGAAAGAAATATCATCGAAATAAAATTTATGGATTGCGATTTGATTATTTTTTTTTAATTCTTTATCACGTCGTCTGTTTTGACTCACAAAGTCAGCCTAAGTTGTTTTGAATGTTTTTTTCTTTTAATTGAATGGAAATTAACAAATTAAAAGCCATCTTTTCCACTTATTGTCTGTTGACCTTGATATTTAGGTTATGATATAGACGTATGTAATATTTTTTTAAATTTCATTTGTAAGGTGAGTAGAAATTTTAAATAGTGATAATTGATGCCTGCCCTCCCATTGAAGGAATATCGATGAATGTTCCTTCACTGTTCAAGTTACCAAACAGTGAAATAAACTTGACCCTAATATCTGGAATATGCCATCAATTCAAAAGTTCGTTATAAAAAATCCGCTTACTCGTAACCTTCTATTGTCCCCTCCCTGGTTTTTCTCCTATATATTATCTTTCTTCTTTATTATGCCTATATTTTCCATTAATTTCATTTTACTTGTTATTGTTTGTGGTCAGCTAGCTAGTATATTACGGTTTTGTTGTTTTATTATAGCCATACCTGTTTTTTTCATTTTATTTTGCAACTGCATTCGCAATTTGCTGAAGTTTTCCACGTCACATAATATATTTTAATACTTGGTGCTTCAGCTGATTGAAAGATATCGCTCCTCTAGCAATAAGTTTGTGTTGTCCGAGAAGGACAGTAATGTTGTTCCATTCAATTTAATTTTTCAACTCTCATGAACAGCGTGCTATAATGAAGTATTTTATATTCTACATGATATAGAACAAAGGTATTGAAATAAAAGAAAACAGAAAATAGAAATTCGAAAGAACTCATCAGTTCGTATTCAGTAACGTGGTCATTCAAATGTGCATTATAATTATTTATTTAAAATTATTATTCTTTAAAAGGCAGTTAGATTTTTTTATTCTCACTTTGAAACCGCAATTAATGCGTTTTGAAGAAAGGAACTATTTGCATATTTGAAATAAATTAGCTCAGTCGTTTCAATCACAAGCAACCGGGTCTTCTGCATTTCTTTTACCAGCAATCGTCTCCTTCAAATTTTCCTGCCTACTTTTGACAAATTTATAGTATAGTAAATTCAATTAATGGAACGTTGATGGATTATAAATATTTAACCATCATAAGACGGAATAGTAGCTATTTTCACCATGCACCATTCAAACTATTATTTTGGTCAAATGATCTCTCATATTTTGACAACAGTGAAAAACTTTAGAAGATATAAAGAAATAAAAAAGACACAGATATAGTTCGTAGAAGAGACAGACTTTTTATATACGAAAGCTTACATAACCTTACCCAGAACTTAATTTTCATGACGTGACCTACGGCAACGAAGTTTTCATACAATTCCGCAAACCTTCCATGAAAAATGTAGTCCCTTTAGCTCATTTTATTTGCTCAGTCACAAATTTGATTTAGTCATAATATAAAATATTTTATGCAAAATTTTCACAGGACAGACATGGAAGTTACATAACCTCAATATTTTTATACATTAATGTTTTTATATTAAGTAATATTGAGGAGGGCGATTTCTGCGTAGATATCCTGTTGGGTGAAATTTTATTTTGAATTATATATGTAAATAAAAAATAATTTTGAAGATCTTCCCAGCAAAATATGAAAATAAACGATTTAAAACTGTCGAAAAGACGAAGAGTTTAATATAATCTCAAAAATAGCTTAATAGTGACTGTGAATATTTTAATGATTGTTCAGAATTTGACAAATTTTTGTCCTAATTTGGCTATAAAGTAATCGTGATCATTTTTACCTCTTGTGCGATTTTACGTTGATAACAACAAAAAATAAAAACAAATACTGTGGACAATCTACTAAAAATTGTGAACAGTCCTTTCTTTCCTCAAAAAAGTACGCAGTATTTATAATACGATGACTACCCATATGTCCATATTTGGAATGAGAATTTGGATTTGGCTCAATACTGAATTGATTTGACACATTTTTACTTACTTTACGTTTCCTATATCCCTACTTACGTTTTCCTATCGCAATTTTTTTAACAATTGAATCTGGTGACAGAATTATATTAAATCGGGGTAAACTAAAAAAAAAATGTTTTTGTGTTACCATAATCTAATTTCACTTTCCATAAGGTTTTAATTCCGTTATGCTACTATAGGTATAGAAAAATATACATATCTACAAATCCTTTATTGTTTTGGTTGGCTTTTTTATTGAGGTAGAGAGTTGTGTTAATATCACTAGGAGAAAAATACAAAAAAATTGTACCCACGTTCATATTTGATCCTATCAGGCGTTGAAGCCGAATTTCGAAATTCACGTGTTACTGTAATGAATTATCTGCACAGAGAAATCTTTTTGGCAACGCACTTACAATTATATTTATTTATTTCCAAATGGAGCACAAATTATATTGGCCTAATAAAGTTTCCATCTTATTCGTTTAAATAAATATAATCATATGATATTATTTACCAAACCAACCTTCCACTTAATTTTTTGACTCGTTATCAGTAACCTACCTATCGTATTTATTAAGTTTAAATTAACTGCACAGCTTGAGCTTATTACCGATGGAGTATAAACGGCATGATAATAGATTAAAGATAGTGTGTATTTTATAAGAGTGGCCTTAGAGTAAAAAGTCGCAGGAAATTGGGGGCACCTGATTTACTTCATTATTTGCATTGGCACACTTCCCAAAACTTATCAACACACTGTTCTGGACGTAGGTTTTATGAAAAAATCAGTGAAAATTTTTTGTCTCATTTCAATTTATCTTTTGAATATATTTCTATAGAAAATTGTTCAACCACTTTGTTAAAATAATAGCTTAAAATATTTATTCCACTCACTTCAATTCTCACGTAATAAACACTAAATGCAAAAAGTAATTTAAATGCAAAAGTAAATTGAAAAAAAATATTCAACGTAATAAAAAATGTTTATTTTCACGTTGGTTTCGAGGCGGCATTTCAATTGCATTTCCGCATCCGGTTGTTTACAAAACCTTTTAGTATGGTATTTTTTCTGCAATTCGTCTTCCACGTCTATACGAGTATTCATTATTAAGTTTTGCTCAGTATTTCACAAAGAGACGGAATACAGAAAACGGTTTCATCCCAATTAACGATTTATACTACATGAGGGTTCTTTCCTTTTTCTTTATTTTTTTACTCAACTTCCTTTAGTTTAAATAAATCTTAAAAAATGTTTGTTTAAACCAAATGCTTTTTTTGATTATGTTTATAGCTACTTTGAAGAAATATATATGTGTAATAAACGTCCTTATATTGAAAAAAAAACAGAAATATTAATTCGATTTCTTTATTTCAAAGAAGTAAGGAAATAGAAGTTTTAATAAAGAGAGAGCTTGCACCTAGCCCGTATTTAGTCGAAATATTAAAAAGCTACATTGATAATACTTCAGTGTTAGGATTAATATGTTTTTTATACCGGACTGTTATCCGTGAGTACGAAGTCATCCACTATTTTATGTTCCGCGTGAAAGTACAACGTCAAGGAGATTCGGAATGTGCTGTCAATTCTTGGATTCAACGGATATCTATAAAAGTCCTCTTCTATCTTTTTCTTCCCCAATTCTGTCTTCTTATATACTTTTCAATATATTTTTTTTATTATTTGTATTGTTAGCTAGCTATTTTGTTTGTTATTGTTTTAAGTATTTTTTTCCTACTGTATTCACAATATGTTACAGTCTTCCTCAATGAATAATATGTTCATTTATATTGTGTTTTGGTTGGCTGGAAAAGATTACTCCTGTAAGTTTTCTTAGCCTTTTGATCTGTTACACTATTCAAAAATCTACCTTTGAAAACAATAATAAAGCCAGAAGGAAAAAAACACAAAAATTTTAATTTTAAAGTACAGTTTTTATAATTTTTTATTCTGTGTATATGTTTAATAGTAAATTATAGAAAATAATTTTGTAAGCAATTTCAACAAATTTTTATTTTAAATTTGGCTCTAGGACATAAATCCAACTTTACATTAATTATTGCTGGCCTTAATATAGATTATTCAAGGTTACAGAATTTTTCATAGATAACTACTGTATATTATTAAAATAACTCAATAATTATTAACTTTTCTTTGATTGGCACCGGGATATACTTTAATAAAAAATTATTACTAATTCTTGGGTCCCCTCTTTGTGTACGGATATATTACACCCGACTTCCTCAAAATCCAATAAGAAATCTTTTAATAGAAACATCTTTTAATTTCTCTCAAACTACTTATCCAAATTATAAAGTAAGGTGGAAACTAAAAACGTAAAGTGGCGCGTCCTGAAATCATAAGGGAGCAGTTAATTCATTTAATTAAGGTTTATTTATATTTATTGTTTCTTTCATGAATGTAGCCCTACCCTTTATTTTAATTTTAAGAAAAAAAAAATTGTTCCGTAATATGATGCGTTTGTGATATTCACATGCCAAGCTTGCCCATTTCTCCTTCTCTTCTATACGTTTCTGCTCTACGTGCGCGAATACATCATATGTTTTCTTTTGTTTAAAAACTTGTATATGCATACAACTTGTACATATTTGAATTGACTTAAACATTACACTTTTAATTTTTCGTACTTTTTAAACTTAAAACTAGTTACGGTGCTTATTCATTAATTTGATAAATGCCGTCTTGGACTTTTCTTGATCTCTACAATTTCCTCATACGTAATGTAAGTATACCTATCCGCAATAGATTTGCCATCGTTCGTTACGAAAGCGCCCAGACCAAGGACTACGTTGACATTATTGACTATACTGAAGATTATTTAACATATGTAAACAGTATATAGCCTATCGTAAATTGAAAAATTTAAGTTATCATACTGGGAAGTAAAATCTCGTATTGTGAAAAGAACTGTATATCAGTCAAATAAGTATAGTAGTACGATTAAATTTAAGTTCACTGATTTATAGGGAATAAGTGTTATTAATTTAACTTTTATTTACACATGTAGGAATATAAATTAGTAAAGTATTGAATAGAGTATTCAACCGATATTTTTTTCATTAACCATAATTTCAATATCAAAGTTGATGGCGAGTGGAAAAAGTTGGACGAATTTAAAAAAATGACCAAGTTATAAAGGTTGAAAAACGTAGAGACAATAAAGTCAATATAATATTTAGATATTCTTTTTGGAATTGCTTTCCTCAAAATGTTAAAAAATGGAACCATTATAGGATTATTTTGTTATATGTCTGTCCATCCATAAGTCTGTTAAAGATCTTTTTCTCAGAAACAATATCTCTCACAGTTATATTATGTTTAAAAAAAAGCTTTTTCCGTGAAATAACTACAAATTAACCATTTTCAATTTTTTTTCTTTTACTTGTGCTGTGAGACCTTACTTCTTGTTTAATTTCATGATCCTTGGTTAACGGGATATATCCTGTAAGTTTTGATTTATTTGTGAGTGTGAAAATATGCAGCATAAATGACCAGAAGGAAAAATATTGCCGGCTATATATTTCACAGGCGCATATATAAAATATATATATAATATTACAAAATGACGATTTTCCGATTGTTTCCTCTACTTGTGCTGTGAGACCTTGCTTCTTGCCAAATTTCTTGGTTCTAGGTTAACGGGAAATATCCTATAGATTTGATTCACTTGTGAGTTTAAAAAAATGCGGCATAAATGGTAGTATTTTCAGGTTTTTTTTATTGCATTGACTTGGAAATTTTACTCGGGTTTCATAATTCAAAAGGAAAAAAAAGGTTCCATTTTTCCTTTTTAATTATGAAACCCTAAATACAAGCAATTCAAATTTCTGTCGCATTCTGAGCAAAGTGATGAAATGATAATATATTTACTGGCTCGGCTCTCTCGTTCGGTCGCATTTGATCTATTCGAGTATAGCTGAAGTCAAAATATTCAGTCATATTCGACCTACCGCCGAGTATACCTGAAGCCCAAATATTTTCCAATCAAAAAATATTGGTGAAGATGAGTCAGAAGAAGCTTTCATTTCACAAAGGTTTCACTACTCATAGCCCAATATTTCTGCATATAATTATTAGGTTTTATCACTAATATTTCCGCATATAATTTTCCTATTAGAGGTCAAATGGAACACAATTTTGGTAGGCCCAGAAATATAATTACGTACGGTTTATTAATATTTTAGTGTGATTTTTTTCTGTGGCTCTTTTAATACGTAATATGATGTTTATTATTTCAAATTTTAGTTTACGACGTGTCCCTAATTTATTTTACGTAGATGGAAACGCAAGTCAGAACGCTGGAAACGTATCTGCTTTAACTTTCACAAACAGTAACCACTTTCCCTTTTGTCAGGATACTAAATTGTACGAAAATTATGTGACCAAATATAACTAATCCTACAGAGACACGTATTACATTATAAAAAGCAAAAGCGTATATATTAAAAAGCAACACGTCCTTTCCTAGAATTAAGTTTTCGTGACGTGGTCTTCGGTAACGAGGGTTTCATTCAAAATAAACTAACTCACATGTTGCTAAGTAAACTTTCTACAAACATTGTAGGCGATGTAGTTGGCTTTTTGTGGAAAAGGAAAATTGGTTGATGGTTTATTGCTAATTTACAGCTATTGTCAATTGGTTTACACAGCGTGGAAATAGAAGGCACGCGATATTGACACTTTCGACCAAAATTTGTGGATATACTGACAAAATGTAGTAGTGTTTTACTAAAATCATAATATACGGAGATATTTTGTTGGTTAATAAAGTTTTACTCTGACTTTCACATTTAAATAATTTGGTTTGAAGTTACGAATATTCACACAGAAATGTAAAAATAGTTAAAGTGTAAATAAAGAACGTCAATATTTACAGTAAGTAAATATTGTAACGAATAATTTCATATTAATTCGAGAGTACAATAAGTATATTATGTCGTTTGTGATATTTGAGTGATTTTTCTACAAATAATTTTTACAAAAATATTAATTTAAATTGATACACATTTAACACTGAATTGATTTGTATATAATTTGTAAATTAAGGTTTATTCTAAATGTTACCCTAACTAAGAGTAGCTGTGAAGAAACGTTACTGTATGCTTTGGTGCTATCTCTCAAACACAATTCTGGAATCGTAACATCTTTTTAGGGCACTATATATTTAAGAGATTGTAATTTTAGCACATATTTTAAATAATGTATCAAAAATTTATGAAAGGGGAAGTTCAATCGGTCATTAGAGATCTTCAATTTTGAACCGATTATTGTACATTTTTCAAATCTGTATTTAGAGACCTTTTTATTGCAGCTATATGGTCGACAGATTTAAAAATATTTCATGTTTTCTATTATTCCATTTACAGAAACGAAAATTAGAGTTAAATCGGAAATTCAAAATAGTTAAATTTGCGTATAAAAATATTATTTCATAAATCGTATTTTCTTATATGTTTTTCGAGTGTAAGAGATAACTCACATAGAAAAAAGTTTTGTAATAAGGATATTTTGTTGGTTACTCAAATTTATGCATATTTTTTATCCATAATGTCTTTACTGATTGAAGGTGCTTATTAATGTAGTATAAAATTTCGTATAAAAATATTTATGGTTTTTTACTCACATTTAATTTCTCTTTACATGTTTTTGGACTGATCTAGTTCAAATTTTAATATTTATGGTAAGCATAAAACTTTTGATACACCCAAATAAATTATCTTTAGGAAAAAATAAATAACCGGACAGCCCAAAATTTTAAATTCTTTATTTCTTTATTATATATAATATAGGTATTACGACTTATCATACCTTCCGTACGACGTTCCGTAAGTGAAAGTCTCTTATATTATTCGCTTAATTGAATATGCTTCTATAATATTAAATTACTAAACTAATTAGCAATTCCTCGACACGTTTTTTGGCGTGGATTTATTTTTAAAAGCTTTACATTTTATTTATTTTTACATAAATTTCAAGGAATTTTTAATTTACAGTCAAACTCATGTGTGCTGTACACATGAGTTTGAGAGTCGGAGTAAATATGGATGGAAAGTAATTCAAGGGCACAACAAAACTAGAGTGTTATATTTAAAAGCATTGAACTATAAAAGGACTTAAAAGTAGTATTTCGTAAAACCATATTTGCGCGAATTTCTTAATGTTTGTTAATTTATTGTGCTAGAAAATTCCCCCCACATCATCGAGTAAGAGTCTCACGCAATAATTGTTTCAATTGTTTAAAATTCATGTTTGTAAAAAGAAGTGATTAATTAGACTTGTACTAAATTATTGACCTATCTAATAAGTAGAAAATAAATTAGCTAAAATCATATTAAAACTTAACGAGCATTAATAATTTGAAGACTCGCATCTTGTAATCCCGTAGAGCATTGCGTAGTTTAAAGAAGATCCAGGTAAAAGTTTGCCATAAATTTACTGACCGAATGATTAATAAAATACCATATCGCTATCCCACCAACTTATCACTAACCGATACTTGCAGATAATTTATTAGATCCAAGCACTTTCATTTGAGTTAAGGCAATTGCAAGCTGGTTCATGACACTTATAGGACTAGAAGGCATCGCTGTGGTGACGCTGATCAGTATTCGGACTTCTTAAGGAGGTAAATAGGTATTTCGTTTAAAATATTGCTTACTTGCTGTCTTCTTGATAAGCACAGATCGAACGCGGTAAGAATTGTATCATCACCATATGCGATATGATCGGTATCACGATTGGTTTATTTAAATCATATATGCTTTAATAATATAAGTTTGGGTGCTTTTCTAGCACCCAAACTTATATAGGAAAAAGATACAAAAAATACATAAATGTACATATATATATATATATATATATATATATATATATATATATATATATATATATATTATAAGCATTCAGTGTAGAGCAAGTCAGAGTTAAACAAAGGTACGTACAGTTTAGAAATCTGTTCGAAGATTTTTGACATCTTGTCTCACATTTATCGATAGTATATCTAGATTATACAATGAAATTTTGGCAGAATCGTAGTTTATAACATAATTACAAAAAGCCTTCTGCTTTTCACCAAAAACTAAGAAATGTTTTTTTTAAGTTTGATGCGTTCTTATAGCATGTGGTAGTCTAAAAATTCCGCTCAAGTTTCCAAGACACACTGCATAAAAAAGGGTAATAAATATGACATGAAAATTATCCTAAAAAGTATTAAATTTAGTTGTATATAAACGGGAAAAATTTTTAAAAATGTACATTAACTATTTTTACAAGCTCATCATAAGTTAAAAAAATTATTATGATTCTTTTTCATCTCATTTGTCCTATGTAGTTATTTGTGCAAGTGAAATAAAACACTATATCAAAGAATATGTCTAACTTATTGATTAGTTTAAAGTGTTTACTTCAAAAAATACATTGATTTATTGAAAGAAATTCTAAGCGGAAAATCGATTTTGAACTAAAACCCAGTCCACCTCGCCTCAGAAAATTACGTCGCAAACAAATAAAATAAGAAAAGGTTGCTGATTTTGCCTGATCTACTCAATTGTAGTCCCGATTTTCATTCACAAGTCACGTACGGACGTAATCTCCCTGGAGTAGACTATATGTTTGAAAGAGGTCGAATTTAAAAAAGGTGAATTGAATTTACTTCCAGGTGGCACATTTTTCAACTTATAATATCACCGCAACCGATTAATCGATGTGAAGATATCGCTACAACCGACTAATCGACATAGTTTAAGCGTTATCGTATATTACTTACATAGCGAAATAATGCACCATCGTGCTGGTACTACATTTTCTAGCAGGCGTCTATATGTATTTTATTTTTTATGTGTTCTTAGGCTTTTCACTTTGGCTACTAGAGTCATTCGGTGTATCAGAAATAACAACTTTGCTTATTATCTGGATTTTTATTAAGCAACTTTGACTGTTTTACGTGCTACGTCAAAAACTTCAAAATATTACTTACTTGCAGTGTAAATATGCCACGATGTATTTTTAATATGGTCTCATGCATCATGCTAAGAAAGCTGCTGGGTTCCACGGTGACTACGCAAACCAACGGTGAGGAGGAGCAGCGCAACGATTTCCTAACTATCCTGCTTTTATTAGACTATACTTATCGTATCTGGATGGCAGAAGAGCAAGAAAAATCTCTCATAAGCTTTTAATAGCTGTTAACCTTGATGAAAGAGAGAAACAAATACCGAATGAAATAAAAAATTATCCAATATCAACTGTGAGTAAAATTGAAAGTCGTGCTGATATACCACGTTCTGTCGTTCCTTATGTACTAGGAAGGTGACTCCTTGTGATTTTTAATGCGTCCAAAGCTCATTTACAGACAGGGTGAAGTTTTGTCGAGAAATATTGAGCAGAAATATGAAAGTCCCCATATAGTTTAATAAGACAATGGATAAAGGTAAATCAAAATATACACGGTTCGGAATATTTTTCGTATATAATTTAGTAGTAAATCGTAAATCCTCAATGCCTGTGTAAAAACGGTCTTCCAACTCAGTGAATTTCTGAAATCAACTGTAAATTTGATTTATTTGTAATTTACAGTTATTGTTATTTGGTTTACACAGGACACTGGCATTACTTATCAGTGTGCTTTAAAATGAGTAAATGCGAAAATATTTTGTTTTAGTGAAAGTGAACTCTGAATTAGTATATTTTTGAATAATTTGGTTTGAAGTTAAACACAGGGATCGAAAGACGTCTAATTTACTGAAAATATTGCAATGAATGATTTGTTTCACCATGATTTTTTACAGAAAGTATTCATTATATTTACGCACAATTGACACTGAATTTATTTGTACGTATTTTTTAATTAATATTTATTAAAAATGTCGATAAACAATATTTATACATAATATAGAAAATTCATGTTTCTTTTCATAAATTAGAATTAAGTCAGAATTTTCGAAAATAAACATATAATAAATTCGTAAACGAGACTGATCTGCACATTAAGCATTTAAAAAAAAATCTGCTTTTATGCTTATGTTACCGAGGCCAAAAAATTTTTTGTCTGTTTGTCTATGCGTTTGGTGTACACTAATCTCAGAACTGACTTAACCGATTTGAACCGTGGCAAGCTTCTCGTAACATTTAGTGTTTGTTTCATTCCAATCGGTTTACAAACAAGAAAGTTTCGTTAATTGAAATAATACCTGGCCTATATAAAGCGCACTGCGAGCCGCGCCGCGCCTTATAGCATTAGATGATTCACTGAAGATGCAGAGAGCACATTGGTAACAGCTAAGCGCGGTAATACAGAGCTGGCCATTCTCTTTAATTATCTGCGGTATTTATTAGTATGAAAATAATTAAATAGACAAAATAATTTGTGAAGACTATTCTGTACGTATATTTGTTAATATACTTATTTGGTAACAGAGATTATTATAATTAGTAAAAAAACTTTATGTATAACTTTCATTGGTTTTACCGTGTTTGACTAAAATCATGTGTTTATAATAATTCATACTTTCATAAGAGTAGCTGTAACAAGTAGGGCGCTAATAAGTTGGTAGAAGTTTTTATTTTTATTGTGTGTTTGTAAATATATTATATCTTTGTATTATTATATATTTATATTCTATTAATCTGAAAAACCAAAACTGAAGTCCACGCGAAAGGAGTCGCGGACACCAGCTAGTAGTAAATTAACTACAAAAAATATCTTTGACAGATTGTTGTATTTTCCTGTATGTTTTTAGACTGAAAAAACTCATACAGAAAAAAGTTTAAAGACAATAATATAAGATTACTCATATTTATGGAAATTTTTTTATACTTGGTTTTTTGGTGATATATTATTGCTAACGTACGATTCAAATTTATTTGAAAAATGTCTGTGATTTTTTTCCCCCAACTTAATTATTTAAATTTAAGGTTTTTTGACTGATCTAATTAAAATTCTAATACTTATTTGTAATAATAAGCAGAAAGATTTTGATACATGTAAATAAATTGTCTAACAACTGGACGACCCAAAATTTCAACTTCTTTCTTTCTTTATTAAATTTAATATTGGTATTACCACTATTATTTCGTACGTGATAGTCTCTTATGTCATTCGCTTATGTGAATACACTTGTATTGATATTCAATTACTAAAACAAACCAGCAATTCCTCGACACGTCCCAGCAACTAGCCGACCGCACTTATGAAGCTTAATTAAGCTCCAAAACTTGAGCTTATTGCCAAGTAAGTTCGACGTCGTTCTATAATCAACTCGACGGTGTCATGGGATATTGTGTGGGACAAGTTGAATGCTCGTGAGCGCATGTGGCGGTGGTTTAAATAGACTGGTTGTTTAGTTAAAACTCTAGTTCGTAAAAGTAATACGGAAATTATAAATATATCGTATACGATGATGAATTCCAGGTTGAATGCACTTGATTGAACAAAAGTCGTAAATAATTATTTAATCTAGATGTGTTCTGATCTGATTTGTAGTTTTTTTAAGTAAGGAGACATTTTTCATATTTAAACTAATTTCAACTTAACTGGATATTATACTTTTATGGGTATATCAGACATTAAACAATTTATTACATTATGGAGGCCTGTTTCAAATTGATTTCTGGAAAATCCAATGGACTTGTACTTGGTCTCTTTTTTTTATAGTACATATGCCATAAAGTTTTTTTAAGTACTTATTATGTATACTTAATAAATTTGAAGTCCTATTTGCTACAGTGCCTTTCGTGAAAGGGCCATGATTCCTGGAAAACAAAATAATAATTAAAAGGAGGTTTGTAAATAGAAGACAAAGGAATTTTTTAAATAAAAAAACTTGAAAACTCTTTGTTAAATATATAAAAATTGGAAGAATATTAGATAGGAATTTTTTCTGAAAGTTTGAAATTTATTTCTTTTGAGGTTTATTCCATGGAGTTTTTGATTTACCATCATATTCATATGTACGAACCGGAAGAATGTTATTTTGTGAAAATAAACTTCCACAAACTTCTGATTTTTTTAAATTTATTTTGCTAGAAAATAATTTAGGTACTTATCCTCATATTACTGAGTAAGGACCTCACGCAGTATATACACAACATTTTTAAAATTCGTCTATTTAAAAATTAGTGACTTATTAGATTTGTACTAAATTAAATAGAAAATAAATAGCTGAAAGTAATCATTTAAATCTTTACCAGAATTAATCATTTGAAATTTTTGCGTCTCGTATCGTAATCTCGTACGATATTGCATAGTTTAAAGGAGCTCCAGGTGAAATACCATATCTCTATCCCACCGACTTATCACCTACCGATACTTGCAGGTAATTTATTAGATGCAAGCTTTTTCACTTTCATAAGAGTTAAGGCGATTGCAAGCTGGTTCATGACACCTACAAGACTAAAGAGCATCGGAGGTGAAAAGGTGTTTCATTTAAAATATTGCTTACTTGCTGACTTCTTGATAAGCACAGATTGGGCACGGTAAGAATTTCATCATCACCATTTGTGGTCACGATTTGTTTATATAAATAATATGAAGCTAATCATTTAAACCTATATATGATCGTCGCATCCAAACAAATGCCTTTATATTTTCATCAAAAATTAAGAAACGATTCTGTAATTTTAATAAATTCTTATAGAATGTGATATTCTAAATATTCCGCTCCAGTTTCCACGACACACTGTGTCAAAAACTGTAATAAAAGATGATTATCCTAAAAACGAATAAAGTGAACGGAAAACACTTTAGACTGTATCGGAACATTTTGAAAATTTCAGAAAAAATAAGAAAATTATTATCATCCTTTTTTATATGTTTCGTCATATTTGGTATTAGTAGTGATTCAAAACCCTTTATCAAAGAATTTAAATAAAGAGTTGATAAGTTTAAAATTTTTATTGTACGTAATATTGACCAATATGAATAATGATTTATTTTTCTTAATTGTTCTAAATGAGGGCTTTGAACCGAAATACAGCCTACAGAAAATTACGCCGAAAACAAGTAAAATTAAGATTTTACCTAACATGCAATTTGTAGTTCCGATTTTCTTGCATAACTGACGAACGAACTTGATTTTCTTGGAGTGAACTACATCATTAAAACAGGTCAAATTGAAAAAAAAATTCAATTGGATTTATATCCAGACAGTACATTCGTCAACTCGTCATATCGCTACTATTGAGGTGGAAAACCGTAATTTAAGTGTCATCATACGTTACTGACATAGTAAAATGATGTAAAATTTTGCTGGTTCTATATTCTATAGCAAACGTCTAATAGGAAATCATCTAGTGTGTCTGCCAATACACTTCACCGAAATTGCAACTAACGTGCCCCATTTAAATTTGAGGACAATTCGACGCGACGAATAAATTATGTGTCAAATTCCACTCCTCCAATTCACTGAGAACTGATGTTGGAAACTTCTTTTTCATCTTCATTGAGGCTTTAAGACTTACCAATTATGTAAATTATATAAAAATATATTCCGAACCGGGTATATTTTGATTTACCATTGTAAAACATTTCGTACCTTTCATGTTTCTGTTCAATATGTATCGACAAAAGTCCACTCTATGTGCAAATAAGCTTCTGCATCCATTGAACATTACACGGATATACATCTCACCTTCCTAGCACATAAGAAACAACGGAATGTGGTATGCCAGTACGTCTTTCAATTTGATTCACAGTTGACCTTGGATGATTTTTAATTATTATCCATATTTGTTCCTCATCATCATCATTCATCATTGTTTACAGCTATTAAACGCTTATGAAAATTATCCTCGCTATGCTGTCTTCCAAATATAATTATGGTTCGATAAAAACACGATTATCAGAAAATCTTTGCGCTGCTCCTCCTCACAGTTGGTTAACGTAGTCACTAGCAGCGTAGGACCCTAGCAGCTTTCCTAGCTCGATGCATTATTAATACGATGTCGGCCATTGCCCCGTGCGACGCCGTATTAAAGCATCATAATGCATCATAACATATTTACACTGCAAGTAAGTGATAGGTTTAAGGTTCTGCCATGGAGCGTGAAACATTCCAAATTGCTTTATAACAATCTAGATAATAAGCCAAGTCGTTATTTCTAATACACCAAATCACATGCATAAAACAAGTCTAATAACCAAAGTGAAAATCATAAGAACGCAAACAATAAAATAGCAAACTAAAGCAATATATTATGGTACTACGAGCAAACAAACAAGTAAATGAGCTGAACACAAGAATGATAATGAAATTAAAACAAATGTACTTTTTACCACTTCAAATAAATATTTCTCTCATCAGAGAAAAACATCTAGAAATGTTATTACACTACATTTTTTTTTCATTAATATTATTACTTTTCCCGTAAATGACGTTTTTCTTAATCACTACATGTTTTTTTACTATTTTTTCATTCACGTATCTGGCATATCAAAATAGGTTTATTGTTATTACCCGCTATTTTTATAGTAATACTTATTAGTCAAATAAAAGTCAAGTTGGAATGAAACAAAACGGATACACCGTAAGTAGAAAAATAATAGTTTCTTATTTCATTCCTTTAATAAAAATTTGAACTATTTTGTTCCACTACGACCTATATCAATTTTTGTAATTTTTCGATGTTCCAAAAAAATTAATTTTCAAAATGATTTCACGCAAAAGTTTAAAAAATAGCAACTATTTCAGTTTATCGACTATAAATCAAAATAGTGTTTAATATCAAAATAGTGTAGTTTTCAAACTATTTCAGTTTATCGACTATAATCAATTTAGCGTTCGCGAAAGCGAGGGCGATCGTGAACGCGAACGTCAAGGCGTACGCGAAGGCTAAGGCGTACGCGAAGGCGAACGCAATAACAACAACGCAAAGGCGTAAACGCGAAGGTGAACGGGAAGGCGAGGGCGAAGGCGAGACCGAGGGCCAAAGACGAAAGCAAAGGGGAAGGGTAAAGGGAGGGGAAGGGTAAGAAAACCTAATACCATCAAAACAAACAATTTCATGTTCCTATGGAAAACTCGAAAGGCACCGAGCATCGCTTGGTCACCAGGTACTATATATGTGTATATATATATATATATATATATATATATATATATATATATATATATATATATTTATCTATATATATATATATATATATATATATCTCTGTGTCTGTGTATGTACATATATGCGTTTTTAGAATGACGAGAATGGAACCAACTATGTTGTCACCAAATAATATAAAATCTAAATTGATTGCTTATGAGGTCCCCTGTCTATAACTTTCAGTTGTACAATGACTCAGGGACACCTGTCAAATAGTCTTCTAATTTACTGGCGGCTTTTCAAGGTAGTCTCTATGATACTCTATGTATTGTTTCATTCAATAGAACCGATGGAGGGCTCTTCTAATAGGTTACCTTCATATCGGTGTTTATCATGAGCCATACAACGTAGATTGATTCAGTTGTCACTGCTTCAGTTGTTGATATTCCTCATTCAGATCATCATTGAATAGGTTAAACTACTTATAAACTATAACTCGGATAGGGCTTCATCATAAAAGCGATACTAAGTTTTTTTCATTCTAATCATCATTGAGATTCATGCAACCTCATTCCTCATTCAGATCATCATTGAGATTCCTCATTCAGATCATCATTGAGATTCATGAATTCCTCATTCAGATCATCATTGAGATTCATGCAACCATGCTTGAATAGGTTAAACTACTTATAAACTATAACTCGGATAGGGCTTCATCATAAAAGCGATACTAAGTTTTTTGCGTGACACACAACTTAAAAATAAATATATTTTACCAGAGATACAAATGATCGATTCTAGTAACTTTCAGTGTTAAGCTTCCCGTAAAATAGGATGAAGTCGTACTGTGACCGGATTATTGGCGATATTAAAATGTATACTGCATAAATTCCGTGTTATATAAATAGAACTGTCCTAATTAAGTGTGGTATTATTTACATAGCTCTTCACAAGGGGCTATGTGTTGAAATGTTTCATAGCTATTCATAAAATAGATTTTAAAGAATTTTTTTCCTTAACGAAATCATTACACTCATTAAAACTGATCATTTAACTTTCCAAATTTAAATTTATTCGAATAAAGAGGGAAACTTTTTATACCTTTAATAACTGCTTAATAAATTATTAAATGAATATATTCTTCTAATTACTCTCTCATAGAACGAATGTGATCAGTCGCCCCTGATTTAAATTGCAAAGCTAAAATTCATGCACACCAATGAAACATTTTCATTTCCTCGCTAGTCGGGGGATTTCAATCTGCATTTCCGCTTGCATTCTGCTTCCCTTTGCAAAACGTTTTAAAATGGTAATTTTTTACTATTCATCTGCTTATTTTAGGCATCGCTTAATGTTTTACATGAAAATTAAATGTTTGAAACTACTTTACTTTCGCGTATCTGTTAACAAGATTTTTATTCTTATTGATCAAATCTTAAACAAACACAATTATTTTTTAAATTGAAAACTACATACATTTTAATATAAAATACAAAATAGTATTTAGTAGCGTAGGTTTTGGTTGTTTATTAAACGAATTCAAAAACAAAGAGGTCTTAACTAGAATGTGAATATTTTCTCATATCGTCGACATTTATCAACCAATTTAGATGATTATTTTTATTTATTTGGGGGCTACCCTAGTAAGATTCCATTAAAACTTGGTTAGAACCTGACCATGGAAATTAGAGTTGTGTACACATGCATGCATATATGTAAATACGTATTCATTAAATGAACGTCTCTTCGTGTTTTAATAAATGAGATTTTATTGACATTTAATTCACCGCAATTTCGTGACATTTCGGTTGAAATAGGATATCTAAAGCACCAATAAATTACTAAACTTGCCACAATAAATTACTGAGCAAGAAACGCACTATGAAGTCATGAAAATACGAGTACTTAGTTGGACTTTCGTGGTACAATACCGATTCTGAACTTATTCCACAAATACAATCTTGACGATATCGATGGTGTGGATGAAAAAGCCCACTCATATCGTAGGTAGAGAAAAATAACCGTCAAGTACGAGTAGAACTCACACTACGAGATTTCCCCACACATACATATACTTATAAATATATAAGTGTACACAGCATTTCTATTAAACTAATTACAATTATTTATTTTGTAAATACCACAACGTAAATATATTGCCTTTATAGGCCTAAAATGTGGCGCATAATAAAAATAGTGAAATTAAGGCTAAAGGCTATAGTTTTCATGTAATCTACTTAGTCAGATTTTATTTTGTAGCTTTTTAGTTTGAAGCGCGAAAACTTAAAAACCTTATCTACATGAAAAACCCGTAACTAGTAAGACTAGAAAATCCTGCTTCAAGTTTTCAATGCAGCGACTGCTAAAGCAAACGAACCATATCGAAAAAGGAAACGAAATAAAACGAAAATTGGAATATGTTATTAATCTAATGAATATACACAGGATTTAAGCTATATATGTAATATATATATGTAGTATGTAAAATAACGCTATGGCCAACGAGATGTGAGACCAATCAATAATACAAATGTAGAATTAAGTTTTTTACTATTATCACACTCAAATCTTGCAGAGAAGTTACTTATGGTGAAAATGAGCAAAAAGTCGTGAAAACGAATGTGTGATTAAAATATGTAATAATTACAGTTGATACGAGGCCACATGTTCTAGAGTGAGTGCAACGCGAACAGTTAATTCTTAATAGTTGAACTTCTTTGATGAAAATATTTTACACGAAATTTGGTTACAATAAATAAGCTTAAATAATTTTATAAGCAAATTTTCACAAAAATCAATGATACTACAACTTGCAAAGTCATAAAAACGAAAAAAAATCTACCCGATAAACTCAACCTGACGTAGAGCGAACGCTAATTACATAAAGCTCCAAAAGTAAAGCTTGCAAAAATATTAAAGGGAAAAAACTCGTTATTTCCACGAATTTTTCTCGTCTAATTAGAAGGTGTCGGAAAATATTTATATCAGTCTAATTAAATTAATTATTTATTTTATAACTAATTTTCTGCTGGCAAAATACACCCACTGGGAACGAGGCAAATAAGGCTATCCCGGGAAAATCGCAATCATGCCAAGATATATAATATTTATCGAGGCTTTTACACAGTTTCTCTTCGTTAATATGTGGAATTCTAATATTTAAGCATGTTATTTGTTATTTACGCACGTTATTTTTTGTGTTATTTAAACATTGCAATGGACTAACTTTTTATTTGAATTATGTTGATATAATTCAATAGGATTTAAAGAGCTAAATTATTACATATATGGTAAACATGGTTGCGACTCCAACTTGCTTGAAATTGATATGTTAAATATGATACAATTTGTCTAGTTTGACTTCTTCAACTAGAGAAATTGTGATTTTACATAGTACTGGCGATTTATATAGTACTGATAGTGGTAATGGTAGTGGGTACTCGGAAGTGGGTGGTATGTATAGTCAGTGGTAGTGGTAGAAGGAGGTGGGTGGTGGTAGGGTTAATGGTAATGACAGTGGGTACTGAGTGTGGATGGTACAATACAGGAATATTATAAAATCCATAAGGCGATACATCAGTTTCGTCTATATAGTTAAAATTACCAGTTTGTTTAAATGTATGACTATTATTTCGTTCTTATGAAAAAATTGTCATTAAATTTTATTAATATTATATTGACGATACTGAAAATTCATAATATGATGAACTCAGTACTTTATTTAGTGTGTATTACGATATTAAAAATATACGTGGTTCTAATATGGGGAAAGTAAAAATCAACTGATTTCAATCCAAGAAAAATTAATTTTAATACTAAGTTATGTTATGCATAATATACAATTTCAGAAATATAAATTCTCTTTTCAAACCCATGCGAGTTAAACCTTTAGATATAATGTGTGCATGTGTAACAGTTTTATGTACGATGTTACATATATCATGGTTTCCATTATAATACTACTGAAACCTCATATTAAGGAGTTCTTATTTGCCAAGTTGTGTAATAGTAATGAATAAATGTTATAATAATAACTATCAAAAGCTTGGCTTTGTGAGGGCTCGCGAGTTTTTTTTATGCGCGTCCATTACAATAACGCTTTCAGGATGCAGTTAGGGTTGGTTATATATATATATATATATATATATATATATATATATGTGTGTGTGTGTGTATGTGTGTGTGTGTGTGTGTTTGTACGTGTATATATATATAGATATATATATATATATTACATAGAAAGAGGAGATAATTTTAATAGGACATCGCTTTGTTGAAAATAAAGATTTTTTAATAAAAATTGTAAGTAGGTAGATACAAATTTTGAAATCATTATATTATTAAATACTAATTTTAAATGTTTGAATTCGAATAAGCTGTCATTTAACAAATTCTTTTTTTATATTAGTTATGTTAAAGAAACAATAGTTACTCTTTACTTTAAAAATTTTCATTTTATTAAAACCTTGAATTCCTCACAAGAATTTCTTCTCGCCTCCCATCTTTTAACATATATGAATTTTTAAACTCATTTTATCTATTATAGAAAAATTTTCTATTTAATTATAGGAAAATCCTTCAAATGTTTTACTCCTGAAAACGCGACATACGTTAAACCAAGAGAAGTTTCTCTTTCTCTCATATCTACAATTGCTATATTTAATATTAAACATTGCAACTTATTAATTGCAATTGCGAAAGCTAATTCTAATGGAATTGTTTCATGTAACAATTAGTATTTCCGCTTTTCCAAAATTTAGTTATGAATGAATGGTTGAATGAGAATAATTTTGAAACCAAACTATTATCACTCGTGGCATTTGATCAGAGAAACTATAATTTTCTCCATAAATTACATTTTCAATATAACCTGAAGCTCCATTATAAATGGTTCAAGTCCACTTAATTCGTCTATACCTACTGATTTTGCTTTAGGACTTTAGAATAGCCGTTATTAGAAATTTTAAAAATTCATCTATCTCGAGAGTCACCTTTACCATCACACGTGAATTCATTAATCAATCCAATCTAGGCCAAGGTGAAACACGAGAACCATTATTTTCTACCTGAATATTTAATACACTATTTACTGCCTTTCGATTACATTGAAAAGTCACCGTTTGGGTCCAGATTCAAAAACTTTATCATACAATATATTTTGATCATCATATTCGCAATTTAAATTAAACGAAATATTTTGATTTTCTTAATACAACTTTTAGAAAAACACTTTCATTATCCGGTGAACATTGTACATTATTTTCATCAGTTATAATATCACTATACCAAGAATTATTAATTTTAAGATATTTCAACGCAGCCTCAACATTATTACGGTTTACAACAAAATATTTAAACCGTTTACCATCATTTTTTCTAATAAAAATATATTTTGAAATAATATCAATAGAATGAAGATAAAGAGGTAGTGAAATCAGTCTTGATGAAAATTGATGACTGGCCCACTATCCAAATTGATCACTTTTCAGTCGACATACTGTAATAATCGGGTAATGTTTAGCGATTAATTGTTTTTCAAGAAATGTTAGTTTTTTTAAACATTAGGTCGCTGTCCAGGATTCATATTATTGTCTGTGGAAAATTTATTGATTTCACTTTTTACTTGAAATGAGTATTTTTGCGATAAAAATACAATTCAGCATCTCGAGTTCTTTTCTGACGTTCTCGTGCATCAGGCAACAAACGGTTTCTTTACGACCAGTTAAATAAGTGTTCGTAGCATTTCGCTGTGACAATAACAAATCTAAAATTGTTAAAATTATTTCATTTTAGATGATTAAAGAAGTCTCAAAAGCGGAAGTTAGGTAAATTTACCCTTACAATTTGTACTGTATGGTCAAAGAAAATTAAAAAACTAACTTTGATATTTTTATATGTAAATCGAATCAGTTTCACGTAAGTATAGAATTAAACAATCAGAGCAGTAGAAATTGTTAAAAAAACAGTACCAATAAAAAATTTACGAATTGATGAATAGAAAGGTTAAAGCTTAAGTTATTTATAAACTTTAAACTTCATCCTATTAAATTTAAGTGACAAATATTAATCTAACTTCTGATTTTAAAACATACTATCTAATATAACCTATTCACGTACATCCACAATTTTGTAATTCAATGCTTTTCTATATCTTATTTTATTCTATTTATGTAGCTTATTTAACCTCCACAACTTTCTATCCATTCATTTACAATATAAAACATTTACGTATCACGTTTAAATTTTGTTAGTAAACGCACTTTCTAGAAATATTATACATCTACATGTCCTATTAATTCTGAAATTTCTAACAGATGGCGTTGTTAACAGTATAGTTAATAAAACATTCATACATCACGTTTCGATTTTTTATTAAACATTTCAGAAATGCATGCATGCATGCAGATGTGTCATACATCTGCATGCATCCTCTATTAATTCCGTAATTTGCTAACAGATGGCGCTAGTAATCATATGCTAGTACTATGCATCGTTGTATCGTTTTTTTTTATAATTTATTAAAATGTTTAAATACAAAAATAATTACAGATAACAAATCTAGATGTGACTTTAAATTGTTCTGTTAAATTTCAAATTTAGAGGTGTGATAGTTTTTTTCGTAAAGTGTACCACAAAAGTGTACGGGTTGTGGGATAGTGTTACGGGTCACTCCACTCGCCCTAATAATAATATAACTAACTTAGATATTTATAAATGACTGTTAGGCACTTAAATTTAACCCGAAACTAACTTCTATATGGCAAACCTATTGGTGTAGAAGCAGTCTCTTAAATTACGTTTATTCTAGTCATTCACATTCATTGAACGAGGAAATTTGGTTCTGGTAGGCTAAAATATCTTGTTGATAATTATTTGAATTTACAGCCACAATTATTATTTGTAAATTTAAAATTCCTCAGCGTTTCTAATTTTCTATAAAAAATATAATTATATTTACTTTCATTGCAACATTTTTCAAATAAGGCCATGCGAAAAAGTCAAAAACATTATTTTTGTTTTCAATTACTTTTGTTGTGCCCTTAAATCATTTTTTCATAATTATCTTCCATATAGAGACAGGCCAAACCTTATATATAGCATAGCTATGTCTACGACTTTTCCATGTAGATGTTGGATTTATTTTGATAGAATATTTAAATTAGAATCTAAATAAACACCTGAACAAATATTATTAATCAACGAGTTGGCCAGGGTACTATAGATTGCGCCCTGTAAAATTTCAACGAAAATATTTTTGAAAGATTCTGTTACCATCAAAGGTTTTGCTGTTGTATCATAGACGACGCCCAAAGGAATATAATAAAAAATGTAGATACCACAAGAGCAGAGTAATTACACAATTTCATACAGGGAAATTTTCGATTCTACTGTATTTGAATGCATATTAGATGCAAAATTACTGTCTAGCCTATGTAAAATTATTGCCAATAATTTAAGTAGCTTGCGTGTTAAATTTGTTCGCATAAATAATTTCTTTTAATATTAGATTCTTTATAGTAATCGAATAAAGAAATAAAAAAAGTATTTAAGAGTTTAAAATTCGAAATCCACAGACAAATACTGCCATTTAACTTACTTGTGTTGCTTGCATACAATATATACATCGCACAATATGGTCGATTCACTCGTATCAGGAGTTAAATATCAGTTTATTGTAATTAGAGTTTACTTGAAGAATAATATGTCTGTATAATATTGGTTATATTGGAATTATTTAGATACTAAAATAAAAAGGTAACGATTAAGTAAATTTTAAGGTAGGACTCAGAGAATAAACTTAACTCGATAAATCCAAAAGCCTCAACTCAAAGAGATTAGGTATATTTAGATTAAAGTGAAGTTTCATTCGAATTAGGTGTTTAGTTTACTTCACAGTTTACTCGATGCTTGGAATGAGATAAGAAAGTTAATTTATTTAATAGGAGATAAATCAAATAAATTCTTTACTGAATAGGTAAATAATTTACTATATATAAATTTGCTATAGATAAAAGAGTAAAAATAAAAGTAAGTAATGAATTGGTCAGTGACGTTGTTCTTGGTTTTGTTATTACTGATATCCGATAAAAACGATGATAAGAGGTTTTTCCAATATCTAATCTTGGTCTGAGGGTTTTAATAGAATTGATTATTCAATAGCATCTTATTTCCCCAATTATTTTTCACATATCAGGTAAATTGCCCTATTATCTGAGGATACAGTAATCTTTTTTAACCGATCAATATTGGTATAAGGGTTAACTAAAAGGGGCGGTAATTACTTAATTAAAAAACTATAAAAACTTAAGTGGTATGTTAAAAGGGTTTGATATTATTATATAGGGTAATGAAACCTACGGAACATTTACTTTCACATTTTAAGCTCTTTAGCTATCACTCTGTGGAAGTACTTTTCGTCATTTGGCAATTATAATCTAATTACTATAAGTAGTGGTAATGGTAGTGAGTAATGGTTAGTGGGAGTGGTGGTAGTTGGAGTAGTGGTAGTGGGTAGTAGCAATAAGTAATGAGTAGTGGCGGTAGTGGTTGTGGCAGTGGGTAGTGGGTGGCAAGTATTTCCAGTGGTAGTAGCGGTAAGGGTAGTGGTAGTGGTAGTGATAGTAGTGGTGAATAGTGAGTATGAAAATGGTTAGTGAGTGGTATGTAGCGGTAGTAAAATCATGAGATGCTTTAAAAATTTTGCTGCATTAATAAAAAATATTTACAGAAATCAATGACAGACCAAACGGTAAATCCATTCTTAAAACTTTTCTTAAACAACGAAATTGGCTTTTAAATACCATTTTGCGGTTTATTATTTCCAGATCACTCAGTTATAATAGTTAATAATAATTAAGCTTTACCTAAAAGTGGTAAAAAACAATTTAAAGAGAAACAAATGTAAAGAAAGCATAGTCTATGACATGATTAAATCAATATTTACCAACAGTGATGGGGCATAATAGAGATTAAATCTCACAATAAAAATTAATAATCAATTAGATCAAAACTAATCAACGTGTTTTCCAAAATGAATGTATTATTAAATAATAGATTCATTTTGGAAAACAGTGACTATAGTCCAGACGCAGCTTTATAAATAGCAATAGTTCATACATTCCTTTAACGAATGAAATGCGCAAAGAGAAAATTATCAAAAGCTCAACTTGCAACGTTATTACCGAACTATTGACATTCTGTGAAAAATAATGGCAAAGTGTCGTTGATTCTCTTCAAATAATACCTTGAAAACTGTTCGACAAATAGGTATTAAATTAAAACTTATCTTCAACTATATGACTACATTGTAAATGCAGATATCGTAGACCCAGAAAAAAGATTTAAAATCTAAATCAAATATAATATCGCTAATAAACAGAAAAAGTGTTAACTCAAAGTAAATATTCCGAAAGTTATCGGGATAAATGGAAAGAACACAGTACGTTTTATAGTTGCAACAAACTTGGTCATGTTAATACAGATTGTAAGTTAATATAAAAGTTTCAGCATTAATTGTTTCGATGAACTATAGCGATGTTTGGTATATAGACTTACTTCCATGCACAAGACCAAATACAAAAATCTATTGTAAAAATAAATGAATAGCCATCGCAACTCGTTAATAGAAACATGACTTTCACCAAAAAGTCAATGTAACAAAATGTTGTTGTATAACATACCATACGAGTTAGAGATGGCAAGAAATTTATTTTCCGTGAATAGATTCTTAAAAATAATGATTCAGATCATAACAGGTTTAACTTAAGAGGAAAAACCTGTTTACACAAAGATAGAGTTATTATAATAGTAGTAATTAGGACACGTACTAATTAAATATGTTTAATAATTACACACCTCCGACTTTAGACATCATTCTGTTCCAATATTTTTTGGTTACTGAAAGGAATGACGTTATCAGAGGTATGTAGCTTGGATTCATACTTAATAGATGATCCATCCGTCTTATATTTAATTTGATAAATTTAATTTTTTCATCATGGTGGGTAATTTGGAAAGATTAAATCTTTGCAAATATCTCACCTGAGGATGTTGTCATACAACAAAACCTAGGTCGTGGTAAAGAATATAAGTAAAGTAGAAATAATATTACATCACGTAGTTTCATGTAGTTATGAAAAATTAAACTGAAATTGATTCTATCAAAAATACGCGTCCAAAATATTATATGATGGCAATATTTCTTTCATCTTGAAAATCATTTGTAATCAAAAATACAAATTCAAAAGTACTTGTATATTTACAAAGTTTGCCCATCTCATTAGGTGAAATTGGCAATTATTTTTGTAGTACACTGACGTCAATAATTTCCTTACATAATTATTTATTTGTAACCAATTTTCCCATACAAAAATATGCTCGAGATTAGCAAGTAGGACAAATAAAAAATTTAACGAAGTAACAAATGTAATTTTTCGAAGAAAGGTCAAAAGTGATGGATCTTAGTTTAATTAAATTTCATACGTCATAGTCAATTTTTTGTTGCAGCGATCAGTTTGTAAATAGGAAATGAAATTAAGCCGTCCCGGGGGAGTCGTCTGTATATTATACCTAAGTAAACGTTTCGAGGTGAATTCATGCTATTTTAAAAGCTCAGTTTAAGCAAATTTCAGTGAGCTTTTAATAATTGTTAATGTTTGAAATATAACATTTGCTAAACCTAAATTTTGCTTAATTACTATTTAGGTTTTAAATAATCAGCGGGAGTATATAAATGGGTTTCCGAAAGAAAATGTTATCATTTTAAAATGATTATAAGCATGCTATTATTTTAAAATGATTATTTTTTAGTTTTAAAATAAGATAAATTTGGCTGAAAACAGGTATTCAGTAGCTATTTTAAATAAATATCAAAACTCCTGATTTCTGAATTGCGATAACATGCCGTAATTATATAACTAATACTTGATTATATGTTCGAAATAATCATCTTCATGTTGTGAATAAAAATTCTGACTTAGATATGATGATTATTTGAAATTTCCAATGATAAGTGGCATGTAAATTGTGAATGAGTTTATTCCCAAAACATTACAAATAAATTGGTTCCAATAATTAGACTCTTGCCCAAAGTTTTTCATTCTCAATCGAGTTTGAGCACTAACTACAATTTAGTTTGAACAAATGCGCAATGATGACGTGCACCCTTGATGTAGAATTACGAGTTAAATGGAACGATATTATCTTGAAAGAGTATATATCATCTAAGCTAGATATCGGCGTGATTATGGACAACCGCCTAACATTTCACAATCACATCACCAGCACCTGTCGTATGGCCTACAGGTATTAGGATTTGTCATTGTTTAATTCATTAGTCTGTAGTATTTTTGAAACCAATGGAGTCTTCTGGTCTCCATATGAAGCTACTTATATAATCATATTGGAGAAAATATTAAAAAGGTTTAATAGATTTTTATACAAAAAATGTACGGGTATCCTCACCCGTTTTATTCAGATCTTACAATAGATATGGTTGGACCAGGCCCTTCAACTCCGCTGGGAATTCCTTTTGATCATGAATTGTTTAAATTATTAAATAATTATGTTGATTAAACCTTAGTCTTGGATTTCTTATCGTTTTATGCTCTTGACTGTAACGTGAAAAGACGACGTATTAGTTAATTTTATCTTCCCAGAGCACCTTTTTTAGACATTACTTTTGTAAAAATTTGAACAGATATTGTTTTAACTTTTCTAGCAGATAAAATTTCGAATTTATTCCAGTAAATCCTCATTTTAATTGATTTTATGCAAAATGGCAATACATATGTTTTGCATTTATATACAGCGCTATATGAAACGTATTAAAAAAAATTGTTGTTTTATATGGATGCGCAGTTCATTTAGATTTACAAAATTCATTGTTTTTAAGGCTCAAACTTAAAATATATGACATTACATATATTTAGGGTTAGGTTAGGTATTATTTCTGTTTTATTTAAATTCTTGCCCAGCAGTGGTTAAGAATTTAATTAGAGTAGAAATAAATAGAAATGCAATATTTAATATAAATTGCATTGCATGTAAAATTTTCTTTCGTGTTTTTTTATACTCACCATATTTTCTTTAATAATTCCGAATATATTTTAACTATTGTTTAAAATAAGTGAAATTTATTAAATACTTTTGTGTTTTTAAAAACTCTGCCTAAATTTAAAAAGTTGTAAAGTTGTAAAGATTCATCAAGTGTCTTCACAAATTGTCTACCTGAAGATGTTGTAATACAACGAAACCTAGGTCGTGGTAAGGAAATTAAATAAAGTAGAAATAATACTACATCACATAGTTTCATTTAATTGTGAATAATGAATTTCTACAAAATTAACGCCAAATATATTCAATATTCAAAATTTTGTATGTGTTAAGTGTGTAACATCTAATGATAATTTTATTGAGAAATTAGTGAAAAACATTTAGAAATAAAAAATGTTTAAGATATTCCACGTGAGTAAGTATACATGATAAGTAAAAAATTTAAAATACACAATTATTTTTAGGATTGATTTAAGTCACTTATTCGTAAGAATAAAAAAAGTTCATAAAAACTTCATGTTTTTCCAAACCAAACTACGTATCATAAGTTGGATGACTAGTACTTATAAACTAGTAGAGTCTATTTAGCTGTGTTCATTTTCTTTCTATTTTATTTTAAACTGTCATTAATATTTTTTAATTTTTCTTAATTATGGGTGAAAACTCATAACTAAGAAAAATTACCACTTTAAAACTTTGCATTTTGTATACTGATTTCAGTATTACTCAAGACAACAATACTTTCGGTACGGGGACCCATTACTTTTATAAGATTTATTCAAAGATACCGTAAACATAACATACCTTTCGATACGGGGATCCATTACTTTTATAAGATTTATTCAAAGATACCGTAAACATAGAGTATGTGAGGATGGTATCTTCAAAAATATTTTGAATAATTTAAAATTGTATTATTTCTATTTTTATAAAACGATTGTAACACCAGATGGACGTGGCCATATTATAATAATCCCTAGTTTAGCTATGGAACCATAAAAATTACCACGTGTAGCTCGCATACCTGCTTATTACCTTGGAAGGCAGAATATTTCCACTAAATTACTTTGAAATAACTACAAAAGATGGTAGTTATATTGAACTTAGTCACATTGAGTACTTGAGTGTTTGAGATATGTAGATTGGCAACAATGGTTTTTAAAAGCGTTATTAATTTTTACCTTAATTTTGTTAATATATTTCATTTTTATGCAAAATCAAAACTAAAAAAAAAACATATAAGGACAAGTCCAAGACAAACTAGTTTCCTAATTGCTTGGAGACTAATATAATTTCAGATCAAATTTTTTCCCTGCACTAATAACATTAGTTTAGCTAGAGGCACACTTGTAATTTCGATGTTATTTCTATTTATAACACGAAATTAGTGTAGTTTTCCAAAATTGAAAATCAATACACGAGGTTCAAAACTGCGTTTACGTGAATATTATATTGTGTATATATTAATAATGATGAGCACTTTACGCACTGTACTATGAAATATTATGAAAACCCAAATACAATAAAGCAATGAGAAAGATACCGTATTTCCAAAAAAATCTAATTACATCTTGGGTAATTTTATTTAATTATAGCTATTATATAGTCAGTAAAATAAGACTAATATATAAGTTAATACGAAACTCCTTTTGACGGATACAAGATTTTTTATTTGTAAATAATTATAGTTCATTTCATGCTGATTTGCAAAATTAAATATAAACTGCAAATAATTTTTTTTGGTTTCCTTATATCACTTTGTAATTTAGGCATTTTCCAATAATTACAGATGAATTTACCGTAAGTTAAATATAAATATGCTTTGTTCTCACTCCCGTTTCGTTACTTATGTAGAATATTTATGTGATTCTGAATAACTTTATGTTAAACTATAGCACGATAATCGTTTTTTACTAATATAATAAATGTGCAAAAGAATCCAGTTATGTTCAAAATTTATATATTTATCCAATGTACTCGTGTAATATTCTTAAATGCTCTCCCACACGATTTAATGTCGGATTCCAATATTTTTGATAATTTATTAAAATCTGTATTTTTGTCATTTCAATACTATACAATTTATAATTCAATGTTTAATTTGAATTTTGCATCTTAATGTATCGAGACAAGGGGTAACTAATGTCGCTTCTTAGAAGAGTCACTTTTATTTGTCATAACTTATAGAAAGTTAATCATTACTTTAACCGCGCTGTTGAAATAAAAAAATATTAACCATGGTTTATATGGTTTATCTTATCGTATCTAGCTTTGAGTTACTCTGTTCTTGCGTAAGGAGCGACCGGTTGTTTATAGCCCCATAAACATAATTTATATATAATTTTCCCTTAATGTAGATTTAAAATTCTTGCATTATAGAATAAAAGAGCTATAAAATACGGTAAGGTAAAATCTCACAAAAAATAAAGCAGTATATTGACAAAATAAACCGTGGAAACATTGTATCGTATTACAGAAATGAGCATGAAATACAAACTTGAAACTTCGGAAAGCAAGCAACGAAAAACTCTCATCTAATTAGAGGGACATCAGAAATTATTAATCTCAGTCTAATTAAATGACTTTACTCCCAAGCTCATTTTTTGCTGCAGAAATTTTCTCGTAGCTTGAAATGAGAAAAACCTTGCCCCGAGAGGATCGTAGATATATTACGGCTGAGTAAACATTTCGAGGTGGGTTCGTGCTAATTTGAAGCCTGAGTTAAGCGGATTTCGGTAAGCTTTTAATGAAAGTTAAGGTGTTAAATAAATTTTGCTTTATCACTATTTTTTTTAGATTTAAATAATTAAGGTTATTATTTCGGAAAATTTTTGAGAAATTTAAAAAAAAACTTTGAAGTCTGTATTTCCGTACAAAGTCGTTAAAAAAACATATTTTATTTTAGATAATTAACGTAATTTGCAAGTAGATTAACTGAAAACAGAAAGAATATGTTTCAATTGATTTTAGTATAAGAGTTCATTTCACTGTGAAATGGAAAATATTGCAATACATTATATCCGTAAATACAGAAAACTTACTGCCTAATCTATTTCTGTGTCGTTTCTAATCAGTCACTGAGTTTGATTCAAACCATTTCCTGTTAGAAGGTTACTTATTTATTTACTTGATGTTTGATAAACAAGTATATTTGATCAGCTAAATTCTACAAGGGCAATCTACCTTCCAATCACAATGCGGTTAAATGAAAACTTATATCTAGTGTGTATTGCAGAAAACTGCATAAACTTTCGCATGCAAAAATGTTTAAAAAATGTGAAAAGTGGCGATTTATCAAGAGAGATGAAACATTTCCCAGAGTCTCTTATATACATATATTAGAAGTGAACTGAAAATACTAGAGTTTAATTTTCCCAGCAACTCACCTGTCATTTTTTTCAACAATATTCTTGACGTGAAAATGTTTATAAATTTTGTTTGTAACGAAATTATATCGAATTTCCGAACGTGATAGCTCTGTAAATAATTTTACTCTGTAAATATTTTGATTGGTCAGAAATTACTGCTTAAATTTAGAAAGCTTTTTTTAATATTCTTGATTTTAAGAAGTGAAATAATCTAAGAGCATAGCGGTCGTGTGCGAAAGAGACAGAAATATAGAAGTATGCGTATTTTACAAGTGGTTTACCACGTGAACGTATGAAACTTGTCACGTTAACGAGATAGTCTGCCTGTATAACACCAGTCGAGGTGTCCATAATCCCTTTAAGTAGTTTTAATAAGACATGAAGAGATATTGACTTTAATAACAATCATCAAAATTGTATAACTATAAAATTAAGAAATTATATTTTTTCAGAAATATCTGCTTATATGAGATGAAAATATGACCACAAGTGGAGGATACGACAATCATAGGAAAGGACCGATCAAGGAGAAACAGAAAAACAAGTGATATTGGCCTTAATAACATAAATTTAATTTGTTTTGATGCAAAATTTAATAATTACATTTTGCATATATATATATATATATATATATATATATATATATATAATATGCATATATATGTATGTTTATTACATAATTGATATAGAATTAATAAGTGACAAATTTTCATAGTATCGATAAAGATAATATATTTTATAGAGATAAAACAGTTGTGTTTCCTCGATTAAATTTCTACAAGGATGCAAAGAAATCGGAAAACATGACGTAAAATCTTACAATATGAACACGACTGAGCGCATTTCGTCTTTTATTCTCTCACAACTCTATTGTAAGATTTCTCATCTTTCATGAAAGTGCACTTAGAAGTATACCAGTCTAGCTTATCTGTGTTTTTACTTCTTTATATTATACTTGCACGTCCTGTAGACAGCATTATTAAGGTACCTTCGATCGTCACCTCCGATCGTCAATGTATCACAGTTTCCCATTACCACATTAAATTTCGTAAGTATTTCAATTGAGTATTTTAATAAGTAACGAAATATCTTTTCATTATGTATATTTCCAGTTAATTTTATAGAATAGGTTTTTTATAATTAAATCAATGTTAAATTTACCATTTTTATAGTTCTGCACCTCGGAAAGTAAAACAGAACTTTTATAAGATCATTCACATGTCCTTCTGTCTGCCTCCTACAGCCGTTTATGCTTAGATATCGCTTTGAAGCACATAGAAACTTGTAACTTAACAAAGTAATAATATGTCTATGAAAAGTATTTTAAAATAAAATTATAATTCCATATGTGATGTAAGTATCATTTAAAACAGCTGGTTATAAGGGTCTCCAAAATATTTTTTTCGTAATTTTAAATAGTATCATCAGAATTATACTGAAATTTTATATAAAAAAATATACCTCTCCCCCTTATTCCCGAAAGTATAGAACCTAAAACTATAAATAACACGCTTTACAAAAAGCTAGTAGGTAAACTCTAATGATGACTCTCTACATCATACAATAAGTTTTGAAATATTTTTGATAACCTAAGTAGGGGGTTGCCCCTACTTAATTACGTTAGGTGTTATTAATAGTCAATGCGCTAACAAGACTATTTTGGTGATGTCTTTGATAAATAAAGGAATTACATTTCAAACTAGGTACTATGATATGGTACTAGATATTCATGCAAGATTCGTGTTCTTCGAGTAGTTTTTCACTTGTTTTATACCATATTTGTAAAATTCGTTCATTATTTTTGCAAACACATGATTTACTGATGTGCTAATGCACTCATGACTTTTTCAAAAATCCGTAATTAAGCCCATGTATTTCAAATTCAGACGACATGTAATTAGTGCTAGAGTATTTCAGAAACTTACCCTCTCATTTAAAAATTTATATATTTTTTATAACTATAAATTATTTTGATTATACATATCCTCTAACCCAATTTGGTCGCCTAATTAATTTAAAGACGAAGGGAAGTACACTTTAAAGAAAGGGAATGACAGTTTGCTTCATAGTGATATGCAATATGTCATAAGTCCTCATTTTTAACAAAGTATTAAGACATAATTTGCAACTTTCAATTAAAACAGTTTCGATTAAATTACATTAAAAACTTCAAGAAATATAGACAACTACCTTATTTTATCCCTTTATACCCGTTTTGAGATGTACTTAATTGATATTTTTACGATCGTTGAATCTGCATAAGCCTCTGCGTAGTCAATTCGGGTATCTCCGTTGCTAAATTAGAGTGATAGTAAATCCACAAGAATTACGTAATCGAAACTGCGATGAGTGATCCGTTTAAACCTGAGCCTAATTGCTAATAACATTTAACTTAGAACTAACTGTAATATTTATTCAGTCTGTCTCAAACTAAGCGTAAAGTCTATCTCAAACTAATTAGTTAAACATATTTAAGTATAATCTATTTATAATACTTCTGAAGCAACTTGAATTCGCTGTCAACAAATTTCTTTTTGCAACAGAGTTTTGGGTTTTAAATATAATATTTGGTTTAATTAGGCCAATGTAAATAAAATCAGACGTCTTCTAATTAGTTAAGCAAATGTCAGAAGATGAGACCTTTTTTATTTTTATTCCGGATCGTTTGTAGCTTAATGTTTCTTGTGGGATTTATGCTGCGAATTTTTTCACAGATTCATTTTGAATAATTGATTACGGTAAACTTATATTTATTATTGTTTCATGATGATTTTGATTACAAAGTGAAATAAATAGTACATATTGCACACAGATTCATCTCTGAATTAATAGCAAACGACACATTACAAGTCGGCAGATCAAATATATCTTGATATATAAATGAGCATTGGGGTCGGAGTTATTTTGATTTAAGGGTCACGGCCATAGACCACCTTTTTTTCTTTTTCGAACTTAACTGATACACTACTTGTGTTTAGGATGGAAATCCACTTCCCCTTCATTATTATACGCTGGTCCCATGGTACGTCAAATAAGGGTAGAGTCTTGGTTTTAGAATTATACTATGAACTTATTAGTTATCATTTAGTTATCATTTACTATTAGAGGACTGTAAGAATGGAAAAACTTAGAATGAGCAGTTTTTTTTTCCAAAATATTTTTATTTCTTAAAGAAGTAAAAATGTTTTCTCGTTTCCTTGCGTTTTTATCAAAACTTCCTCTTCTTCCAGAAATAACAAAAATTGTATTTTAATAACAAATCCTAATAGGGTTATTACAAATGAGAAAGTATTTTGTCCGTTTGTTTGTTATCGCGGTCGGCGTAATTGCAGTAAAAAAATAACCAAATCATTATAATGTATCGAAAAGTAAAAAAAAGGAACATTTTGTTTATAATATTATAAGTCAAAAAGATTTTGCTACAAAGATTTATACAATCGGATGTTTTGTTTAATAGGTCAAAATAAAACAGGTTGCTTTTGCAGTATTTCTAATCTAGGGAGATAGCATGAATAATAACCTAACTGATTCGAAGCACTTTACTCCCGAACTCATTTACAGAATTTAAGATGATCGAGTATTAAAGGGACAAAGGAGATGATATTCGATAATCGGAATTTTGTTACTATGAAATACGATACGTTTGAATCTACGCCGACTACTTTTTAAACAATTTTTAATTTGGAAACTGATCCAAGCCATTCGAAAAAGCTAAAGTTTTGTGTATTGAAATAAATACTCAAAACATTTTCTCTTTTATTATACGTAATGTAATTTATCCGTAACAAATATGTTATTATTTTGGATACATTATTACTCTTTATGGTCATTTTGCGCATCGTGGTAATTGAGGGGCATAAAATTAATGGTGAGAAATACCAACGAATGTTATAATATGTTCCTCCTTTAAATGTTTTTCTTGAACGATTGATTTCAATAGTATTATTACTATGGCACAATTGCTAAATTTAAAATAAAGTATTATAAATACTATTCAATAACATTTTAAATCAGGAAATTCAAAATTGTTTATTTTGTTGAACAAATTTTACATTACTCACAAATAGATACAATAATACAAAAACATTGACATAAATAACAATAAAACATCGCAAGAATTAATGATTATTTGAATTTTCACAATAATAAGAAATCTCTATCAAGGAGGAATGATCTTTTTCTAAAACTTATCTTTAGCTTTATTGCAAATAAAGTGAAAACGAACCACCATTAACCTGCTCAATAAGCTTTTAATGACGACTAAAAGTTCATTAGGTTTCGAGTCATTGCACCAAAAGAATCCAGTAAAACTTATGGTGGGTACAATACCAACAAATTAATGAACTGAAAACCAAAAGGCTATTTTGGTTCCATAAATCCCGCTAAAACCTAGAAAAGTTTTCAGGTTTTTTCAATAATCTGGGCAAATGTTTATTTTAATATAATGTTAAGGCCATAATAGATCCAGATTCTAAACTAAGGTGGAATACATTTTTTATTTTTGAAACGGGCAGTTTTCTTCAATAACCTGGGAAAATTTCTATCTTACACAACATTATATAATGTTAAGGCCATAATGGATCCAGATTCTAAACTAAGGTGGAATAAATTGTTTATTTTTGAAACGGGCCATTTTTGGAACGGTAGTCGGCAGGTGAATAAGAAAAAGTACATAATTAATTTTCTGATTCTTATTTACTCAGATATCAATGTTAAATCTATATAAAACTTTGTTAACTGCGAAGGGCGCCTTAATATTAGGCGTATCAAGCTTATTCGAACTTGGTATTTTGGGCGCTGCTGACCTCTTGCTCGCGATTGACTCATGGGTATAGTATGCGAACACGAGAAGGAAATACCGAGAGCCTGTTCTTTTAATACTCTTTTTTTATCCTTATATAAATATTCTCTAACCACGCATTGCTCTTTTTCAGATAGATGTTATCAATGTTAATTTTCCTTTCCATGCTTTGATCATACTTATAGGAAACTTTTTTCTTTTACAGGGGTTTATAAATATTTTTCAGCGATAACACAAATAATAACCCTTACATTTACATACTGTAATATGGAAAAGGAAGAAATCTTCTGACTTAAACTTAAAATGCTTTCCCTTTGGCTATTAGTCGAAATAATAGATTTGAGGGTAATTATTTCCCAAAGCTACATGACGTGATATTAGACGAGAAATGAGATTCTTTTTAAACAATAAAAAAGTCGAGCGTATGTACATAAGCCACGAATTAAAGTAATGTTTTATTGTTATTTATGTATATGGTTTTGCATTATTGTACGTATTTGTTAGTAATATAAAACTTTATCAACAAAATAAATAATTTTGAATTCCTTGATTTAAAATGTTATTGAATAGTATCGAGAATATTTTATTTGAAATTTAGCAAATTCAGCCATGATAATAAAATCAATGCAATGAATTGTGCAAGGAAAACATTTGAAGGAGGTACATATTAAAACATTCGTTAGCGATGGTATTTCTCAACATTAATTTTATGCCTGTCAATTAGTACCTTAGAAAGTTATAATATATCCAAATTGTAGCATGTTTGTTACAGATAAATTATATTACGTATAATAGAAGAGAAAATGTTTGGAGTATTTATATGAATACACTAAACTGTAACTTTTTCGTATGGCTTGGGATAGTTATCAAACAAAAATTTTTTTTAAAAATTCAAACGTATCGTGTTTCATAGTTAGAAGAGGATATTTTCTGCAATGGTCTTTTAGTATAATATAAAAATATCCGTCCTGTTACATACATCCAAGATCTAGAAATATAAATGGCAGTTCGAAATAAGGTTTTCCATTATTGAAGTGAAAACTCCTTTAAGCGCACCTGTGCGCTTATTCTGAGCAGTAAACGAAATTGAGCGGACTCGCTCGAATCTTCAACGCGTCACATTTAGGGTTGATGACAATGAATCCGGCAACTTTAGCATTGGCCAATTGAGTTCTAAATTTGAAAATGATGAAATCTAAGCAATTGAATGTGCTTCTGCAATGGTCAGGTAAACTCGGCTCCCTTCAGAAATGTATGTAATTTTTGTTGTTTTAAATTCCACATTAAATATTTCCAACATACGCAGTACGGTTATATTGGTTGCCAAAGTTTTCACTTCTACATTGTGGTCTTGACCACACCAATTTTTTTTGTTTAATTTTCACTACTTTCTATTTCCTTTTCTATTTTGTAATTCTTCTTGAAATAGTTTTTCGACTTTTCATTTGGTTTTTTACGAATTATATTTCTAGTAATATTTCCTGATAGTTGGTAATACGACACACCCGTGATGGCGCGTGGCATCGAAATCGATCGAGGTCCGTTGCTCAAAGCCGGACAAAGCAAAAAGCGCAATTTGTCTTTCCTCGAAAACAGCCCAGGTTCATTCCTCGAAGCCGGACGACGCTGAGAGCACAATTAAGTCTCCTCGAAACCAGCCGATTTCCGTTGTTCGAAGTCGGACTATGCAGAAAGAACAATTTACACAATAAACTTATTTATACTAATTAATACTTTATATTATGATTATATCTTTATGTTTTATATTTTTATATTTTTAATTCATATTATGTACTTATATAAAAATTATACGCAACGTCTACGGCGTACAAACCAATCTAGGAGTCGGGTTAGAGAAAGAGGAGTAAAGAGAGAGCGGGACAAAGAAATTAGGGTGGAGAGAAGGGGAAATCGCATCACATCGGGTAGGGATAGGGCAAATAAAAGAAGCCCGTACCGGTGTAGAAGTCAGTGTGTCATCGGGGAATCTCTATTAGTCCTCGGAATCAGTCGTAGGAAATAACCTGAAGAAGAAGCCATAACAAAAAACTAGTCTTCAGGCAGCCATAACGTTCAGTGTGTCTTCAGCAGCCAAGCAGAACCGACCTAGAAGTCGTCCACTCTCTGGTGAAATCGCGTGATAGGGAAGACCGGTAATTAAAAACCGGGTGGTGGAACGTATAACACAGCGCCGTCTCGGAAGCGGAAATTTCGAGTTTCATTTTCGTCGAAGCCCCGAGGCGTGGAACACTCCGGTGGCTCCTGCACGACGCTCGTGAACGATCTCCGAGCGCGCACGCTCCGTCTCACTGTTCCGCGAAGCGTGTTGATGCAAGGTGAACCTGTACATTGCAGTCCGTGCTACCAGCGAGCAACAAGAGTCTCGGGCCCTCCGTAAGATGTAGGCCAGACCTAAATCAATTTAAATTTGATCAAAAATAAAAAATGCACCTATATGGAAGGATTTGCCATTGTTGGTGACGAGGTACGGATTAATGTGGCAAGTTTCAAATGAATTCAAGTACCTCCTGCGTTTCTTGCGTTAACTATCACCGACAGCTTCATTCACTCTATACGTTCAGAAGTTATACCAATATCATTTTGAATATGTTATTATTTTGTCGATATTAAGATTATTTTCTTGACATATAATTCTTTAATATTTTTACTTCTATTTTACTCTTTCAAAATATATTCATATATAAGTATTTAGGCTCGTAATTTTCGTCAAAAATGTATGAGAATATTTTTCCATTTTGTCTCATTTGTAAATACGAGCATGTAATTTTATAATACGAGTTATTTAATAATATCGTGTGACATAGGTGTGCAAAGATGACGCACCTAAAACGTGTGAAAGGTGACGATTTCATAAGTGTGTTTACCCTTTTCTCATCGCTGAGATGCTAATTCACGCCATATATAACTTTATCAATCCAAAGCTAGATTTTCATTGGAGATGATGGCCAACGTATTGAAATAAATGATTATTTAGATAAAGTTTTAAGACAAGTTCACTTGACCGATGTCAATAATTAACTTATTTTCTCACTTTTGCAACATTATATTTGTTTGTTTGTATATTTTAGTGTATCATAAACATATCATTAGTTATCCTTTGCATGGTTCTAGTTTGGAAATTATGTATATATTACTAATTTAATGATAATATTTTATTTTTAGAAGTATTTATATTGTTACATGTTTATTTTAAAAAATTAGACTAAGAGAGTCTAGTTTCATAAAATAAGCATATTTATGTTTAACGGTATATATTGGTTTATTTTTAATGAACGGTAAGTTTTCCTTTACAAGGTTTGAGTTTCAAATTTATATAAATTGGCAATTAATTTAAAAATAAAATTTTATTTTTCCGGAATGTTTAATGTTGTTTCTGGTTTATATTCTGAAGTTAGACTACATTCAAAACAAAATCTTTGTCTAATTATCGATTTAAGAGACTCCAAATTTTATACCATTTACAAAAAAAATAACTTGTGTAATTTTTTATCTTAAGTAACCTAATTTTAACTGACAGGTTTAATTAAATGCCAGTATCTAGTAAATTTTTAGATGTTTCAAATATACAGTTGAAGAAATGGAGAAAGTTAGGTTTAAAATATAAAACTTAGAAGGTTGTAAAATGATCACCATTCCTTGATTCACTTCAGAATAAGGGTGCATTGCTTTGCTTAATTAAAAAAAATGTAGAATTATTATAAGAACAAAATTTGTTCTTATAATAATTCAAATTTTTCCTTATGCCCTTTTACGTCATAGTAGTTGATCCCTTCTTTTTAAAGGACATCACTTGTTTTTAGGTGTTTATTGAAACAAGAAATTATATATACGTTAGAATCTCAAATCAAAGAAATAGCGGGCAGTTTGTTCATTCGTATGTTTTCAGCTTGCACTATGACTTGGCTTTATGCTTTGGATATATTTATCGCTAATGTTTCGATTGAAAACCTGTTGAATTTACAAAATATTCTTTGGCACCTGCACCTTTCCTGTAATCACATGTTTTATTATAACAGTGGATATTTTAGGAAAATTTTGCTCTTGTACTTCCGTTTCCAAAGTTATACCCTCATGGGGAATAAAGAAGATAATTTTAAAAAATGTTCCTGCTGTCAAATCGATTCAACTATGCGATATTTTGAAAAAACAATAGCATAACCTGTTGCTTCATATCGCGCTTTGTAAATAAGTTAGTTCACTTAAGGTTAATTCAGAAATATAAAAAAAAACACAATTCATCATATTTCTGTTTAAATAAAGATGCACTAATTATATAAAATGGAAAACCTTCAGGGACACAAATATGCATCTTGCACTAAACCTATAAAAAAATTAATTAAATTACTCGTAAGAATTTAGGATAGAATAATTGGTATGCCCACGCGTTTTCAATCCTATGAGGTAATTGAATTGTCATTTTAGTATTTACCGGGGTTACGAAAAATATTATTAAATCAAATAAAAAATGTAACTTTTTTCATATCAAATTTTGAAACTTTGTCGATGTGGCAGTACGATAAGGAAAAAAAATCAAGTACGAGCACAACTACAAGACGAGGGTTCCACACATACACAAACATTTCAAACATTTAAGTGCATACGATATTAAACTATTTCAAATTAATTTTTCGACAAATAGTTTTTCCCATTATAAATACATTATCTACTATATCTTTCACACATAGTAAGTATAAATGTTAAAATACTACATTATTTTTGTAAATGATTTAAGTCACTTTTATGAAGTTCATATCAACTTTTTACAAACCCAACTTCCAACTTGGTTCACCACCAGAAGAAATACTCCACAGCCAACAAGCTCTGAAACTTGCGACTCTTGTCGCCAAAACTTTTGGGGCCATTTAACACACACCCATAGACACGACAACGACAGCCACAACAAACCTGACTACATATTTTAAATTGGTCGACTACTACTCTTAATATATAGTACTACTACTCTTAAGTATAGTATATTTAGCTTTGGTAATTTCTTTTTAATTCAATTATATATTATAATATCGTGAATATTTTGCCGATATTAAGAAATAGCAGCTCAGTTAGGAGTAAATGTGAATACGTAATTTACAACAATTATCACTTTAAAGCTTAACGTTTTGTGTACGGATCCCTGTATTGAAAACGTGTTCATGACATTTTTCGATGCAGGTATCCATTATTTTTAAAACATTTGTTCAACGATACCATAAAAATAAAGAACGCAAAAAAAAGTTACATTCATTTTAGATATAGGGGAGATATCTTAAATATTTACTTTTAATAATTGAATTTTTGTAGTTATTTTTTTATAAAACGATTGTAACCCATAGATCGATAAGGTTAACTACGGAACCCTAAAAATTACCATATGTAGGTCGCATACCTGCATGTACATTTATCTGCTATATACTCCATTGGTGCAGGGCCGATTGGAATCCGGCTCCATTATTTGGAGCCCACATGAAGCCAAGTACAGGTTGATAATTAAATGTGGCCAAAAGACGTTCATTCGATATCTGTAAATCAGACAGACATTAAGGTTACTACCCCTTTCTATTTCCTCTATGCTTTCTATTTATCTCTCCTGGTATGCTACGTTCCATTCTTTGCAACTCAGAAGATATGTTGCACTAATGAAATTTATTTTCCAGTTATTAAAAAGAAAAATCTATATGCGTATTATTGACTAAATTCTCATTCTACATACCTGACAGTTTCCTGCGTTCAGGCAATCACCATTTGTTTGGAGTATCACCTTCCAGAACCAAACTATATCGGAACTCTCCAGTTTCCTGCGATATTCAACTGCTCAACCACGTGATCGCGGTTGCATTATCGTGTGATTTATTTATGATGAGCAAAAGTAAATCTTTCGAATTGTGTCATCGTTATCTTTTGTAGTTATCATGTAATTAGTGTTCATATTTAATCTAAAAAGTTTAACTTTGTTAAACCATTAATTCCTTATCGTTACAAATAGATTACCGGTAACGTAACGATAAATGTGTGTGTGTGTAAATAAATACATAAATAAATAAATTTATATGACATTGGTAGGCAGAAAATTAAGGTAAGTACTTTGAAATCATTACAAAATTTGGGAATTTTATTAGACTTAGTCACTTTGAGTACTTGAGCTTTTGAGATAAGCGCATTGGATTTTAAATCTATGTGGAATTAAAAGTAAAAAAAACGTACAAAAACAAATTCAAGTGTATCAAGTTCCTCAATTGCTACTGGACAAATGTAATTTCAGATCAAATCTACTCAGCGTTATACTGCAGTAGTAACGATAGTTTGCTTGCAGACATGCTCGTAACTTCGATGCTATTTGTATTTAACATAGAATTAATATAGTATTCAAGAAATGTTTAGTTTGGGCATGGTTCCATACTACATCCGCGTAATTATTTTGTCATGTGTATACAGATTAATAATGGTGAGTATTGTATATACTTTAATTTGTACTATTATTGTGTGGAAGAAAAAACACATACAATAAATAGCTGGAAAAGATGCCGCGGTAAAAAAAAAATAAATTATGTTTTAAATTATTTTAGTTATTATAATCATTATATATTGGATCGATAAAGATAAATACACGAGAATAAATAAATATGAAACACTACTCATTTGATTTTTTAGTTATGAATAACTAACTGGGGTACCTGGCTTTGCTTAGGGAGTTAATATGAGATTGTGTGGTAGAATGAAAGGATAAACTTTAAAATATAAAAGGTAATTTTTTTTTATTGAAAACTGTTTACAATACTTTTTTTTCATTTTGTTATCCGGGGTATATATGGACAAATTTTTCGAAAGTCCTTCTCGAGAATAAGCTACGTATATTTGACCGTGAGAAAAACAGGATTCTTTGAGGTTGATGCCGCAACGTTTTAAAATATATCCTTGCACTTTGTTAATTGTAAAACTATAGACTAATTTAATTGGAAATTGCAGTCTTTTAAATTGAAGTGGCAGTTCCGTAAAGATCAGTGGCATTCCGGGGATAATGCTATGTTCCATGTTCTTTCCAGTCATAAGTTTGGCTTCGTTGATGTTAATCGATAGCTGTTTGACGACCATGCTTGTTCCATTACATAGTTTGGTGAGTCGAGATTTCTGAGCAGTATGATCGGAAATCCAATTTTCAGTAGAAAGCAGTGTAATGGCACTCCCGGTAATTGCTAAGAGTTTAACAATTCTGCAGGGAAGTTGACACTTTCTTCAACATTTACTATCGTTTCGATCGATTTGTAAATTCTCTTTAATATTAAAGTTTATACTGTTGACAATATTATTTCTAGTTGCCAAAATTGTCCTCTCAAATAGCCACTCTGGGTTGGTATAGTTGTAAAAAATATTTGGATATATTTGATCGATGAGTTCGTTCTTCGTAGTGGTCATGTTGTTGAAATCACTATTGAGTTCAATGAACCCAGTCGTCTGGTCAGTAGGTTATGCGCATTCGCCTATTTGTAAAAGTTTTTGAGCAAAACGTGCTGGTGTTTCGTCTTTCGGTAGATCAACTCTGATATTTTTTGTTAATTGCAGTATTTCTATATGTGACCAGAGATGTGATTTGTTAAGCATGCATTGGTTTCTTCTGCTGGTGTTGACTTGGGGATAACTGGAAGTGTTTGTCGAAAATCTCCTGAGAGCATGAATAGAGCTCCTTCCATAAGAAAGTTTCCTCGCAAGTCCCGGAAAATAATTTTAGTTTGTTTTAGAAGTTCACTCCATCGATGCTCTAATTTTTCTGACGGTGTCTTTTGTGAAGTAAACTCTCTGTCCATTCTCCGAATGTACTGCTAGATGTTGTAAAATTGGTTCGTATTCGTGTATGGGAAAACCGCAAATTCGCCAAGTTGCTTCATTAATGTTGATGTATCTTTCCGTTTGGTACATGAGGATCTTGTCGTTTCTGTTTTGTTGTTCACTGTCTTTGGCTATTTGAAATACAGCCATGTCACTTCCTTTTTTCCCATACTTACAGACATATGTAATGGATTTTACTGAATTGCAGTATTCTATGTTTTTATGTTCGTGGAATATTTTGGAAAGTAGTGGGTTATACCGTCCTACCCATCTTTTTCCAGTTCATTTCTGCCTCGTATTTATATATCTGCTGTGAAGTCACCATTTTTGGGTGATCATCTTCTGTATTTGAGATAGCCATCATCTCCGGTTTGTGTGTCTTCCAAGTATGGTTTAAGGTATTTTTTTATTACATTTTACATCATTTATACATGGCGAATTGGGTTTAATAGCCCGTATGATCGGTAAATCATATATTTTACAACTATATCGTAAAGCTCCGTATCTTCTTGAGGATTAGAAAATTTAACTTGGACGATTTTGTAGATATCCGTAGGATAAATTCTGACGTGTATCCACGACAGATTCTGACGTGTATCTTCGATTATTTTTCGTCTCAATCCACTGATATTTGTGCATCGTTGATAAATTTCTATTTCTTCATTTCTTGTAAAGTATATTTGCAGAAATTTATAGTCTTCGTTGGGTAGTGGTAGTAATGATCCCATTTTGTGATAGTTTTGTCCTTAGATGGAAAAACATAATCGATTTCATCTCTGTTAGTGTTAATCAAAGTGACACCGAAAGAACTCATTTGGAAGCAGGTATTGTACGCTTTTATATTTTGAAGAAAATGGTATGTTTTATAGTTTTCCAGGTCATGTAATGAGAAATTTCTGCGCAAGGGCATTTCAGTGGTGGTAATCATAGTTTTCTATTCACAGAGCAGATTTGTGGTGTTTCTCTATTGAATTTTTTTTCCTTGTAAAATTGGCAAATGTTATCCATTTTTTCCGGTTACGACGTGTTTGTGTTGTTATATTCTTTCGTCGGGTGGTACTGGAATGCTTCATTTATTATCCAAATATTCCACAGCATTCCAGAATGTTCCGGTATGTTCTGGAATGTAACTCAAATACTCTCGAATTTTCTGGACTGTTTTAGAAATATCTAGAGGGCACTTCAGCCCTTAAGCACGCCCTTCAGGTAAAAACGGGAACCTTCTTCATTGATGGGGCATAGAGGGCTACCACACCTCTGGTCGTACCGGGACACGTTTCTGAGTTTTAGCGGCATGCCCATTGTAAACATAATTTTATAATTTATGTAGATTATATTTTATTAAATTAAACAATAGAGAAAAAATCTGAAATCCGAAAATTCTGTTTTTCTCAATGTACTTCTGAAAAAACGTTAATATAAGATTAATAAGATTAAGTTGTGCATTGTAAAGTACATAATTATTACTCATAATTTTATGTATGTAAAAATGATTATTTAAGCATTTAATTTATAATATTGGCATATAAAATAAAAAAGTTTAATGACTTTTACCACTATATAATAGTAACCAATTCAAAAGTATGTCTAGGAATTAACAAATGTAGATAACAAAAATTAATCTTAATAATCAACAAAATTAAAGAAAATGAAACAATTTTCCCAAAACAAAAATTTAACGGTTTTTAAATGTAATGCTTAAAATAATCACTCAAATTATCAATGAGATCCATATTTATGCTTATCTACCTTCTTAAGAATCATTTTCATGAAATCGCTTGAAACAATTTCTACTTGGAACAAAACTTAAAAAATGTGGCATTTTTTTACATATTACAGTAATTCTTTTGTCGCAACCACTATTTCTACAGTGTTGTAAGCAACACCGCTATGGAAATAGTAGTTGAGACGAAAGAATTATATTCTGGCAAATCATGAACCTTTTGCTGGCTACATTCAATACAGTTTTACGGCAGCCTTATTCTTCTTATGTTTTGGTATCAACTCCTCGTAGACTTGATCGATTTCATCATCGCTTTGCTATATTGCATATTTTTCTTCAATGTTCCTCTTCGTAAATCTACCTCTCTGTGTGTGTGCTAAGGATTCACAATGGATAGATCAAACAGATGCGAAATTACACGAATGGTCCATGTTTTAGTACGATTGCGAGAAGGACAAACGGAGAGCATTGGGTCATCAGGGTCGACCCATGTTTTGAATATTAATTTTTATTACTTCAGGTCTCATTACCTTTTTATAACGGCTGTCTTTTTTAGACCATAGTTCACATTCATCATGGTTTTCATTGGAATAATGTGAGGACATTATCAAAACAGGCTTGTTATCTAGCCACCTAGTTACTGCAAGTTTTTCATTTTCTCTTCAGTGTTTCCTTTTTGTTCCTTCCTAAACAGTTTTTCTTCTTTTAGAACACAGCCTCTTGGAATTCTATATTTCATCACTGTACCAGTTGCATGAAATCCAAGTCTAAGTAAGTCGTCGCATAATTTTACTATACTAAAATAACGATCGAAAAATAACGAGTGTCCAGGAACCATGGTTCTAATTAAAAATAAGACAGCACTTTCACCTAAGCCAAATCCTTTGATCGGAAAAAGTAGTGTCTCTCTGATGGATACCCATATCGCACACCACATCTTGAGGCGAAGCAAAGACAAAAACTTTGAGCTCAACGGGCTTTGGTTTACCCGGACAATACTGGCGCATGGATCATCTACCCGTACAAGGAACCCTCTGTCGTCAAGGAACCCTTAGTCAGGATCATAAACGCATTTTAGACGTTTTCTAATGAAATCACATCTGTTACGATTCATAGCTAAAGCGATAGCAGGGATTTTCCATTTTCGTAACCATTACATATCAATTTGAGCTCACTAAAGCACGATGTTTATATCTAAATAAGTTCTCAGTTCTTTCAGGCTCAGTCCTAGTGATTTTCCAGTCTCCAAAATATGCATTGTATTTGCACTCTCCGCAATAGTCAAAAGTATTTGGTTGTCAATGTATTCACCGTAATAGTTATTCCACTTTCTGTTAGTTTTATCTGTATAAGAGTATACCAGAATTGTTAATTTTAATACCACTGAATCAATTTTTCCAGCTGTTATCATCTTCCTGCTCTTACTAAATATTGTTCAGGTGAAGAGATGGCGATGACAGGCGAAGTGATGGCCGGTACGTGGCATTTTTTTTGCGTGCATATACACCCACGTAGTAGATCTTGCACGTTCTCTTGTCCATAGACGTGACGCTGTAGTACTGGGAACTACTTCAGAATTACAAGAAATAACCGGAGAAGGTACTAGAGCCTCTAATCCATCTTCGTTCTCATCAGAACTGCTATTTGACTTACGGTTAGATTATAGACTTAAGATTTTATAATTTGTCCAAATTACACAGGATGATAATTGATTTACGATAATTGATGACGCCAATTTTAAGGAAGTTACAGGTGAACCTTGCCTTCAATATTTTTTTCCATATATCAATGGGCAGATGTTGCTATCAATTAAAATATACGTGATATAGCAGCGATTAAATTAAAAATAGATTTACTTTTTGTTAATATACTATGCGAAGTACAAAAGTAGGCTAGAGGGTCACTTTGTCATTTAGGCATTACATAGAAATGATAAAAAAATTATCCTAATTGAATGTATGATTCCACTCCCATTTCGTTACTCATGTTGTATATTTATCCCCACTCCCGTTTCGTTACTCATGTCGCATATTTTTGTCATTCTGAATAACTTTATGATAAATTATCGCATGATAGTCATGTAGTCAATAAAATATATGTACAAAAGTATGCAGTGATATTTAGAATTTATTTATTTATCCTATGTTTTCATGTAATATTATTAAATGCGCTTCCAGTGGGATCCCCACGTTTTTTTAATGATTTATTACAATCTGTAAGTTTAATATTTCAATACAGTTATTTATATTCAGAAAATGGGATTGATATTTAATTTGAATTTTGGATTATAATGTGTCAAGATAAAGGTCATTAAAATAACTTTTTGAGAGAGACTCTTTTACTTGTCATTTATAAAAAGTTGATCTTTTACTTTATCCGCGCTCTTGAAATAAGGAATAATAACCATGATTTATACGGTTTGTCTTATTGTATCTGCGGTGTATGGCTTTGAGTTAATATTTTACCACATGAGGAGCGATGGGTTGTTTACGGGGCTTACAATTTATATATAATTTTCTTTTATTGTAGATTTAAAATAACTACGATTACGTAAAAACTCACAAATCAATTTTAAAAAAATATTGACAAAATAAACCGTAGAAACATTGTATCGTACGATAGAAATTAGCTTGAAATCCAAACGTAGAACTTCGGAAAGCAAGCAACGTAAAAACTCTCATCTAATTAGAGGGACATCAGAAAGTATTAATCTCAATCTAATTGAATTATTTATTCGATCTAATTAAATTATTATTTTACTCAATCTAATTAAATTATTTATTTATTACGCGGAGCACATTTTTTCTTCAAAAATTTGCTCGTAGATTGAAATGAGAAAAACCTTGCCCCGAGAGAATCGTAGATATATTACGGCTGAGTAAACATTTCGAGATGGGTTCGTGCTAATTTGAAGGCTGAATTAAGCGGATTTCGGTAAGCTTTTAATGAAAGTCAAGGCGTTAAATAAATTTTGCTTTATCGCTATTTAGACTTTAAATAATTAAGGAGATTATTTAGGAAAATTGTTAAGAAACTAAAAAAAAATTGTAGTCTGTATTTCCATATAAAGTCATTAAAAACGAACATATTTTATTTTAGATATTTAACGCAATTTGCAATTAGATTTACTGAAAACAGACTGAAATGAGAAAAACCTTGCCCTGGAAAGATAGTAGATATATTAAGGCTGAATAAACAATTGGAGGTGAAGGGTGAACTTAAGCGGATTTCAGTTAGCTTTTAATGAATATTAAGGTGTTAACTAAATTTTGCTTGATCACTATTTGAAATTTAAATAATTAAGGAAATTATTTAGGAAAAGTGTTAAGAAGATAAGAAAATCTTGAAGTCAGTGTTTTCGTATACAGCAGTTAAAAATGAACATGCTTCATTTTAGATATTTGATGTAATTTGCAGAAATTTTTTTTGTGCAGACAGAAAAAAACATTTTTCGGTTTATTTTAGAAAGAGAGTTCATTGAACTTGGAAGTGGGTAATAATGTTATATATAATGTCGATAAATGTAAAAGACCTGATGATGAGGTTCAAACTAATTCCCGTCAATTTGCTTATTAATTTACTTGATGTTTTTGATACACAAATATATTTATTTGGTCAACTAAATTCTGCTAGAGCAATCAGTATCTTCCAAACAATAACAATAGAGTTAAATAAAAACTTATACGTAGTGTGTATTGTATACTGCAATAACTTGTGAATGCAAAAATGGTAAGTGAAAAAGAAGTGGTAAAGAAAGGTAAGTGAAAGGGAATGGAAAGTGAAAAGTGGCAATTTATCAAAAGAGATAAAGCATTTTCCGGCGTCTCATAAATACACATATCAGAGGTACATTTGAAAGTATCAGAGTTTAATTATTCAGCCAATTTGCTTGTAATTTTTTCAACAATATTTTGACGTAAGAATGTTTATAAATTTTGTTTGGTAGCTAGTCTAAAATTTTTGATGCAACGAAATTATATCGAATTTCCGAACACAATAACTCTGTAAATAATGAATTGGTAGGAAATTACTGCTTGCATTCAGAAAGCCTTTTAATATTCTAGCTAGTTAGGTTATTTTGAAAATTTAAATAATCTATGACCATAACGGCTGCGTACTAAATAGACATAAGTATTGAAATATGCAAATTTTACCAGCTGTCTGCCTCGTCAACGCGTGAAGTTAGGATGCCGATCGAGGTGTTCATGAAAAAAAAACATTAAATGTTTCTAATAAGACCTCAATATATATTGGCTTTAATAACAATAATAAAAAAAATTAAAAAATCATATTTTTTCAGAAATATCGCTTTGTATGAAGTGAAAATATGATCACAAGTGAAGTATACAGCAATCAGAGAAAAGGGTCGATTAAAGAGAACCAAAAAAACGCCCAAGCGATATCGATGTCCTATAAGGAGTGGAACAACGAAATGTCGGTGATAGAGAAAGTTATTGTACATACGAAACAATAAATTTTATTATCCTAGGCCTAATAGTTTTAGAGAAATGATTTTTTTAAATTTTTGTTAACGCACATGAAAAAAAAATGTTAATTAGGTACTATTACTGTTTGTGTTATTTTATTTTCCTAGATCTTTAAGAGAACATTCATATTCCTAATTAAAGTGTTATTCATTTGTTATTATGGACAACATAAAAATTAAAAGATTAAACATTTTTTCAATTACAAAACATGAAAAGTGATCTTTGAACAATGTTAGCGTAAAAAAAGTATGGCAACCTAGTGAACTTTATTTCAAGAACATCTGCAATTCCCACAAATTCCGAAAAGGTATAATTTTTTGGTACTAAATTATTTCATAACATCTTTTCTATTCCTAAACTCATACCATTGTTATTTTTTAGTAGTATTTATGATCATATCACAATTATTATGTGTTTTTTTTATTATAGTAAATCCTCAATATGCCTTCCCCCAGCTCTTATGCATAACCAGCATCTTACAGAATACCATCATAAACTTCGTAAGGCCCTTTCTTTATTTTTTACTACTTCAGACAGATAGTATAATTTTTGTCTTAATTGTTATTCATTATCGTTAGTAGTCTCATAAATCGCCTATTCGAAATATCCCCATAGAAAATTGTCTAATGGATTGAGGTCTGGCGAACATGGTGGCCATACAATTGTACCACTTTGGGTAAGTTGCATTTAAGTATTCAGTTACTTGTCGCAAAATGTGAGCCGGTACACCATCGTGCTGTAGCCACATTCTATCACGTGCATCTTGTGGTATTTCATGAAACAGATTTCCAAATTCGTCTTTTAAAACCGTGGATAACCAACTCCATTAATCCTCAGTGGGAGTTCAAATGGGCCGATAATTTTGCCATCCAGTATTCCAGCCCACAAATTGAATCCGAATTTATATTGAAATCTATCTTGCTTTATTATGCAGGGATTCTCGACTGCCCATTGGTATAAATTGTGCATTTTAAATACTCCCATTGTTTTCAAATATATATCCCATTGTTTTCATCGCTACATACGATTCAATTAAATAAAATTGGATCTTGCCTGCATCGATGTAACATCTTACGAAAGATCCATTCGTGGTTGATAGTCAGCAGGTAGCAGTGCTTTCACTCGTTTTAAATGAGTATAAATTAATTCTTCTTAAAATGCAGTGTACTGTTCTTCTTGCGCACCAGTACGTCGATAAACCCGTCGAACACTAGCAGAAGGAGCTTCTTCTACTTAAGTCAGCACTTGACGCTTATCAACATTTTAATTCTTCCTTCAAGAACTGCATTTCCAGGAATTCTACCGCTCCTAAGTTCAAACAATGTATCAAGATACAATTTGAAAAAATGTCTGTGTTTCAACAATTGATGAGAACTTTCAATCAAAATTATTTGGGTAAAATTACAATAAAAATTGCATGAAATATAGGCAACTACCTTACTTTATTCCTTTATACTGTTTCTGAGACGCACAACTGGTTTTTTACGATCATTAAATCCGAATAAACCTCTCTGCAGCCAATTAGGGTGTCTCTATTGTAGAATTGGAGAGGCAGTAAATCTACAAAAATGACGCAATATACATGTTGAGCCTAAGTGGTAATAAAGTGGAAGTTAGTACTAACTTTAATATTCCCTCACTCTATCTCAGGCTATGCAAAAAATTAATTGAATATTTTATATTTATAACACTTCTGAAGCAATTTGATTTCTCTGTTAGCTAATTTTTCTTACAGCAAAATTTTTGCTTTTAAACTTCACATTTGGTTTAATTAGGCTAAGATAAATAAAATCAGAAGTCTTCTAATTAGTTAAGTAAACGTCAGAAGATGAAAGCTTTTTCATTTTCATCACGGTTTTCTTCGTTCCGCTGAGCAGTATCAAATAAAAAAGTTCACAGACAATCGTGTGATTTGTTCAGACCTAATAAACCTTTATAGGCGCACATATATTCCGATCTGTTATGTGCTTATCTATAGATGTAACACTATTGTAACAAGGTGAATTCGGTGAATGAAATATATTTGAAAGAGTGATTGATATCAGAAGCCAGAAAACTAAATAAAAAATAATATAATATTTCGAAATGAACCTTTTCTTGCGGTTATTATAAAGGATACCTTGCGGACGTAAGGAAGACGAAGATTTTCAAGGACAGCTTCTCTTAATGAATGAACGCTTCTGAGAATAAACCGCAAGGTTGGACGTAATAAATTATAATCCAGTAGTAGTTTAACAAAATACCGAAACAATATTTATAACTAATATTAAAAAAAATATTACGCAAGTAACCGGAAGTTCAAGTGCAGGTGAAATGCTTATATAATATGAAAATGAATACGGAACAGCAAAACTAGCAGGGAAATTAATTTTTTTATTGGCGTCATAATGATTTATTTTTATGTTTAAATTAGGAGCAAGTGTACATTTTCATTCTACAATAGGGAAAAAAATTATCTTCAGTCATTTTTTTTAATTTTCATTAAAATGAATTTTTAGTCATTTTTTCAGAAATAAAAACCAAAACTAATTCTTCCTAGCAATAGACTTATTCAGTTCACTTAATAGTGAATAAAAATTATTCGTATTTACTTTAGAAAATATATGTTTAAAGGAGCATAACAATTTGTAACTCTCAAATTATAACAAAATAGAAAGATATAATTTATTTGCAAACACATAACAATCTATACATATATAAACATATTAAATATATAATATATCTACAAACACACAATGAAAGTAAAAACTCATACCAGCTTAATAACACCCTGTTTGTTATAGCTACTCTTATGTTAGAATGAAATAATTATTATAAACACAGGCTTTTATTCGAACACAATAAAGCCAATGAAAGTTATATGTTAAGTTTTTATCTAACTATAATAATCTAAGTTACCAAATAACTATATTTATAGATATATGGACAGAATGGTCTTTACAAATTTTATTAAATTATTTTATTTAGAATACCGTAAATAATACAAGAGAGTGGCCAGATAGACTGTGCGTTACCGAGACTAGCTTTTACCAAGGTGCTCCGTGCGTCTTCGAATACATGCGTTTACTGTGAATCATCCAATGGTATAGGACGCGCCATGGCTCTCGATATGCTTTACATAAGCCAGCCGCGCCCGACTAACGCACGAAGAAGCAGTAAGCTGATCCCTTTTTAATACAGTTGACAATATTGAGGAGAGTTGAACTTAAATTTGGCATGTCGACATTTCCAAACCAGGCATTATTTCTTTAACTTTGTGTTCATATAAACTTCCAATCATGGTTTTATGAACTATAGTTAACAAAAGTTTCAGCTAAATCAACCAAAGTGCGTTTCTAGAATAGCACGTATTATTTCAATTAATTTTTCTTTGTGAAATGATTTGAATGAAATAATCACTAAATATTACGAGAATCTTGCCACAATATATCAGTGAAGCCCGTATTGAAAACGGTTAAGCCATTTCTGATATTAGCGTGCACAAACGCAAAGACAAGCAGACAAACAGACAAAAATTCTAAAAACAATTTTTTTTTGGCCTCGAGAACATAATTACAACGTGTATAAATTGTTTTTTTTTATAAAAATATTTAATGAACAGGCACGGCTCGTCTACGATTTTATTATATGTAGAGACTAGTTTTGTTTATTTCCTTTGGACTTATTATTAGGATTTTGTACCTCGAAAGGAAAAAACGGTATTCTTATATATTTTTTTAGTTGTTGGCAGACGAACAAACTAATGAATACCGTTCGCCTGTTCATCTGCCAACAAATAGCCAAGACTACAAAATGTTAATCAATAATTTATTAAATAAAAGTTCAATGGAAGTTTTAGATTTTTCTTTTAATTTTATTTATGGTGTAGCATATCAAATGAATGAGCAAATTATGAAGATTCAAAAACTATTTATTTTAGAATTTGATGTAAGGTAGTTATTAATTTATGCTGAAGATGTTCACGAATTTTTTTTTCTGGAAAAGTAAGATGCAAAGATTTAAAATTTTGCATATTGATAACTTATTTTAACCCGTTTATCTCAATAGTTAACATTCAAAAATATTCATAGGTGAAACCTATTGTTCATATATTTGAATTTTTTTCAATTTCTTTGTCGTGTGGAATATCATTTGAAAGAGCTAAAACTTCAAAAATATTTTTTCAAAAATTTAAATAAGATAATTCTTAAAATATTGTTAAGGACGTCACCTCTCTATCTCTTAAAATGTTGTAATCAAAATTAGGAAAAAAATAGCGTTACTGAAAGTTTACCAACATTTACTGGAAAATCGTAGTAAAAATTCTAATTTTCGTAAATTTCGACAAATGCATGGTATTTTGATATTTTCGATACTAATTTTTTCGTACTATTGCTTGTTTTATCCAAAAGTGAAACAGTGTATTAAAATTACTTCACCTTGTTTTCTGATTCCTCAGAACATGTATTTCAATGATTTGTTAAATGATTTATAAATAAAAAAAACACGTCGTGACTTGTTCACTTATAATGAAACCTAAAGAAATAACAAATAGGAGACAAATTAAAAAGCGTTTTTTTATTATATATCCTTCATATATATATATATATATATATATATATATATATATATATATATATATATATATATATATATATATATATATATGTCATTTTTAAATATTCCATACCTCGAAAGGAAAAATGAAACTTTTATTCGATATGTTATGTACAGATAGACTGTCCGTCTATCACAGCAGTTTTTCTCAGGAATCGCTGGACATAGGAATGTGAAATTTCACATCACAAAAAATTAAGCATATTAACCTGCATAGATTTCAAAAGACAACACTTCCAAATAAATATATGGAAGTTATGGGGGAAAAAACATAAAATTTCATTTATAGTATATGGTATCGTTTAAAAGGACAAGCTCTAAAAACAATTAAATAAAACTATAGTATTGTTTCTACTTTCTTTTTAGTTCTATACCACGACCTAGGTTTCGTTGTATTGCAACATCTTCAGGTGGGCTATTAGCAAAGATTGGATCTTTGAAAAACTTAAAGTAGAAATAATACTACATCACGTAGTTTCATTTAATTGTGAATAATGAATTTCTACAAAATTAACGCCAAATATCTATCTATCAATAGGTATAAAAAACCTCAAAAATATTTAGAAATAATAATTTTTCATAATATTAGAAATTATGTTTTCATACTGCAAAATAGTTAAAAAATATGTTCTTATGTCTATTTCAGAAGACTCAACCTAAAATTGCAATGATTCTAGATATTATAAATATTTAAATATTCATCCTGTTTTTACGCCTTTCAAATATACAGTAGGCAATATATTTAAGTTTTGAAAAATTATTATTTGCAAATCGTTTGATTCAAATAATATGTATCCTTAAACGATGATAAGGATCTAAATATATATGGGAACCTCGTAGGGTCAATATTGCTGCTACCTTACAGGTCTCTTTCAAATATAATCTCAATTCTTCAATTTCGTTGCTTATATGAATATTTTTCATTCGAACATTTATTATCTGAGAATATAATAAGTACATCTTGTATCATCACTGCTTTATAATTTATACACACAGATTTTAAATTTTTGATGATTGATTTACTTCTTCTAGAAAGACAATTTTACTTCAATCAATAATAAGTAGTTTGAGAAAAATGATAACATTAAATGGAATAAGAACATTTCGCATTTATTAAAACGAATTATCGGAATTAGAGGGAGACAACTAGTTTTTATTATAACTTGAATTTAATGCTTACAATAAAGCAATAGTTACAATAAATTGAACAAGAATTGAACTCATTCTACGATTGTCCCGTACACCTTATAATGAAGTTAATTTCACTTGACGAGATGTCATTCTACAAGCCTACGTGAAACTTATGAAAGTCGTCCTATAAAGTCTTGTTTTTCGCAAACTATGAATGCTATATTCAACATTATAATACAGTATTGGAAGACATCAAAAAGCTTCAGTTCAATGCCACGATACTAAAGCATCATAAGGACCAAGAGAGAATTGTCTCTCTGTCTGGCATAATGGCATACACAAAGAGAGAAACGATCACAAAGAGAGAAACGACACGAAAGCCTTTATTTTTTCCCTGGTAAAATACGGAAATCTAAATAAGACGAAAAACTGATTTATTATAAAACACTTAAAAAAATATTGGATAGTAATAGAATCATACTTTTATTCGATTTGATATTGGTACATAAAACATACTCTATCACGTTAATTTGTAAATAATAAATCCAGAGATATTTTGAAAGTTAAAAAACCAATATCACAAATAATTATTTACACCATTAACATATGAATCGGGAACAAACTAGATAAATTCAAACAAAAATCAGGAACAATAAGTCATTAACAATAATTCAATTAATACTAAGAATAAATATCAATTAAAGTAAATATAAATTATCATGTAAAACATCCACAAAATAGTCATCACTTTAGTCTATCGATAACGTTAACAGAAGGTTTAATTTAATAAAACATTTTGAATTTCAAACTATTGAATAATAAGTTGATCAGAGTTGGGATTAAAGATACAGAATGTCAATTAATAAGATTAAAAATAAAATTCGTTCAATAAGGGCCTGAGTGGGAATGTTGTTAGAAGTGTGATGATGATATAATTGACACTAGTAAGTAAAATTTAGGGAAATAAACGAAAACTAATAAAGGTAATATCCTCTTGTAATATGTCAGTAAGTAGTAAGTTTTTCAAATTGTATAATCCATTCTTGATCACGTAAGTAAGAAGGAAATAATTTCAGTCATTTTCAAAACTTTCGAAGCGCGTTTTAATAGTCGAATATTAGCATATTTAATAACATTTTAATACTCGGTTAACACTAGATGAAAATGAAACCTTAAATGCATTGCTAAAGTTTAGAAATTCTGGAATTACTGATCGCCAATTATCCTTGACAAATCATATGCAATTTGTTAAATTTATCAATACATTGGGTAATGCATTTTCTATCCCAATTAAATGGAAAGCTGTTTTATAATTTATTAATTTATTTTTAATACAAGCAACTTGTTTAACAAGTGCGGTAAAGAAATTCAGGTCGATCGCTTGAAAAGTCAGTTTTTTTTAAACGTGTGCTTTGATGAAAAGTGGTTCATTTTAATTTACATACGTTTACTTTGATGAAAAGTGGTTCATTTTAATAGAAACGTTGAATACGCCAGCAACGGGCAGAACTATGATATCTACATTAAAGTTAATGCTTTAATGACAATCCTATTATTATTTTTAATGTACGAGTACATTGACGCAAGGTTTTTGAATTATGATATGAATGTATAACCGAAAATTGTCAATCAAATCAAAATTATGAACGTTATTGGCGGATCTATTGAATTAAAATATCGAATTCAGAATAATTAACTATATAGTAAAGAAAGTATTAAAGAATTTGATGTTAATATAGAAATTTGACGTGATGTTCATTACGTGATTTAACTACAACAGTTATATTTAAAAGTGGTATATTTTTAAGAAAAAATACTCCAAAACCAGTTAGAAAAAAATTTATTTTAAAAGCATTTGGACACAATTGATCAAAATAGATACTAAGCCTTCTTAGCACTTGTCAGGTAAAATTTATAATTCTTCATATATTCATTAAACTTTGTGTCGTCTGCCAAGCCACTGAAACACTATTTCTGAAGATCTAGTAAAAAAGTCTCTTATATGAGTGAACATTAATAAATGTCAAATTAGTGTCAATACAGACCTGTACCTACAACTATTTTTATTGCTTTTTTTATGAATGAAAAAAGACCTTAAATGTGAAAAGCATCTATTTGGATGAAAAAGGTGAATGCTCATTATTATTATATCTTTCACCGATTGTAGATAAGATATCCTATATGAAACCATAAAGATTTCTTCATCACTTAGCCGAATCTGCAATTCACCTGGATGAGTTTTCAACATAAATTACTACTTCACAAGCTTCCGAACTTGTCTCTTAACTTTGAAACGCAGATGCGGTCTAGTACGTCGCTAAACAAGATCGAGCTTTGCAATAAACTTAAATGACTGAAGCAACTAAAGTTTACTATTAACTGAAGCAACCGCAGTTTACTCTGAACTCGTTGCACTGTAGTACACAGTTATAAAGCGAAAGGTCCAAAATAGATAATTCGGAAATAAAGCATTATATTTGTATTAGAATAATTGTAAATGATAAAACAAAGTGTTATATTGAATATATTTGGCGCTAATTTTGTAGAAATTCATTATTCACAATTAAATGAAGCTACATGATGTAGTATTATTTCTACTATCTTTAATTTCTTTACCACGACCTAGGTTTCGTTGTATTACAACATCTTCAGGTGGGATATTAGCAAAGATTAACTCTTAGGAACAACCAACAGCATTTATATGTTTCAAACACAATAGCGGAAGACTACTTTGTGCGGATTTTTCCATTGTTTATGTTAGTGAGTTTATTGCAGGGGCGCAGACTAGGTTTTATTATATTACAGAGAGTTATACAATATACCAGTATTCTAGTTGGGGTAATAAATTCAATTGTTGTTATTATGTGAAGTTATACAATGCAAACTTTAGGGTGTATGTAATAAAATTAAATGGAAGTTATTGTCGGTAATATATTTGTGCAAAGGCAAGGGTATTTGAAAGTAAGGCCAAAGTAATATACTAATTCTACATATCTTATTATCGGTAACATATTTATACAAAAGCAAGGGTATTTGAAAGTAAGGACAAGGTAATACACTAATTCTACATGTCTCCGGTTTCGTGTATTCATATATTTACTATACTATAAAACAAATCGCAACGAATAATAATAATAATTATGACCCATCAATTGTCACAAGACTGTACCATAATAAATTAAGAAAAATACTAATACAAGAAATATACCCGGTCGCACCAAATAAGAATAATATTTACTATAAATCTATCCCATACATAGGTAATGTATCACTCAAATTAGGAAAACTCTTAACTAATAATAAAAATATAAATAATATAACATGTACGTATAGTACCTTAAATAACTTGGGTAAAACCCTTATTAATAATAAAGAAAAAATAGATAAACATAAAAGAGTGGTATCTATAAACTTAAATGTAACGATTGTAATAGTGTATACATAGGTCAAACAGGAAGATATTTTAATACAAGATATAAAGAACACATCGCCAGCTGGCGTAACAATAAACCAGACACATCTCACTTTGCTAAACATCTCATTGAAAATAACCATCACCCCCATACTGATAATGCCCCCTATATATTACAAATAAATACAAAAGGCAATAAACATAATATCCCAGAAACATTAGAAATAAACAGACATAAAAAAGATATCAAGGTCAATATATTAAATGAACAACTAAATATAATATCATCACCCATTCTTAATATCTTCTAGATATAATATAAATATAAAACATTGATACTACAGTACCCTGGAAATTGTTTCAGCATTAATACACATATAAATATAAGTATATATAATAAAAACAAAAAAATTAAAAGAAATAAATAAATAAATATATGAATACACAAAACCGGAGATATGTAGAATTAGTGTATTACCTTGTCCTTACTTTCAAATACCCTTGCTTTTGTATAAATATATTACCGATAATAAGATATGTAGAATTAGTATATTACTTTGGCCTTACTTTCAAATACCCTTGCCTTTGCACAAATATATTACCGACAATAACTTCCATTTAATTTTATTACATACACCCTAAAGTTTGCATTGTATAACTTCACATAATAACAACAATTGAATTTATTACCCCAACTAGAATACTGGTATATTGTATAACTCTCTGTAATATAATAAAACCTAGTCTGCGCCCCTGCAATAAACTCACTAACATAAACAATGGAAAAATCCGCACAAAGTAGTCTTCCGCTATTGTGTTTGAAACATATAAATGCTGTTGGTTGTTCCTAAGAGTTAATCTTTGCTAATATCCCACCTGAAGATGTTGTAATACAACGAAACCTAGGTCGTGGTAAAGAAATTAAAGATAGTAGAAATAATACTACATCACGTAGTTTCATTTAATTGTGAACAAAGTGTTATTTTATTATACAGAATATTTATCGATAGTTTGATTACGAATAACAAGAAAAAGAAAATTGAAGTAAATGTAAAAAATGGCATATTTCCATGTTTATATAAATTAATATTAAACATTATAATTGCAAAATTAGACCTTAATGACAGTAATTCTACTATTCTTAAATAAAATATTATAAAAAAACATAAATAATCAACAAAAAAGTGACATTTAAATTGAAGAAAAAGCTCTGATTTTTTAGGCACAATATTATAACTACATTAAAATATACTTACAAAAACAATTACGAGATTTTCTAAAATTCTAACAAATTTAGTACTTCGCTATCCAAATAACCTTTTTTTCCTTTCGGGGAAGCTTCCGTAGGCTGGTAACGAGAGGGTCTGACTATAACATGAGTCTTCATTATGTCGGTATTAGTAAGTTCGCGAGCCATTTTTCGAGTATGGTCTCATCTAAATGCCCTCATATTGTTATTGTTAGCTTCTACAGCCTCTTCATATATTTCTCCGATAGACACTAATGCATTCTTTATCATTTCTGAGCTCCGTATTAGTACTTTGTGAACGAAAGCTAGGAGATTGTACCATGGATATACTTGTACCAAAAGTTGCGCTGTTTCCAAACTAATTTCATTATAGGAATATAAATTGATATTGTATCCCAAAGATAAAGCTTGCAAAATTCTAGAGTAATGATCAATTAAAGTCTGTTTAGTATTTCCGTCGTTCGACATTCCGCTTCCTCCACCATGTGGTTTATGAACAATTAAGCCTAATTGAGACTTAAACAAATTTTGAGCATACAATTTCTTATCAGATAACATCTTTTTATCATCGTCTGACCTAACCTGCCATTTTTAAAATCTATTCTATAAGACAAATGAAGGAAACACTCAAAAAAACGAATCCATGAGTATAGAGGTGACAAACCGAATTCAAAATTATTTTCATCGATTTTTTCCGTAACCACCTATCTGTGTCTTTCATTTTTTTGGTATTGCTTCACAAATAACACCTGGCAGATTCTGTTCCACTTAACGCACTATAAATTTTACCATCGACCATAGTCACTAACAAAGGATGTTGTATGTTGAAAACGCGTTCGTCTAACACATCGTGACGTTATCAGACACAAAGAGGCTATCCTTTTTTTTAAATAAGATTCCTCATTCTTAGATATAATAGAACTTTCCTTCACAAATTGGAAACGAACAGGTCTACAGTATCTCGTAGAATACGGGTGGGGACTTTTCCACGTCCACAAATTTTTTCCACAAAATGTTGGTTTCATTTACTGAATTTGTTGTTAACTGCAAAGAAACGAAAGAAGCTACCCATAAACTACTTTCATCATCTAAACTAGAATCCATGAAAGATTGTTTGTACTCGTCTTGACCCATTCTACCATCAAAACTCCATTCCCTAATTAAAGTTACATTAACTAACTCTACCTAAATACTATTTAAAACAATTTTCTCTAACTAAGATCCGCGAAGCTGTGTGATCTAACAAACATTCCAACTCAGCCTGGGCTTTGATACCGTCAGTACCATATTACTAAGATAGCACTTTTTCTTAGCTTCCAAAACACTTTGGTACTATAATTAAACTTTACTAGTAGTATTACTATTAACAAAGTTCATTATTAACCGTTATTGGTAAGACGTAAGCTTAGTCTCCACAAAAAGTAATAAAACTTCATTTGCACTAATACTTATTGACGTTAACATATTTGAATTTTTGAGTAATGCACTAACTGCTGAATCGTCAACCTGAGATAATTCCATTAACCGTCTATGATCTTTTTCTAAGAACAATATTTTTTTTTTGTTTGATAAGATCGCTAAAGTAAAATATGTAAAAATATTACGTCTTTCTCTGAGCTTAATCACATTCAGATTTAAATTGCTAATGAGTTGTTGCTAATTCAATAAACTCAATAACACTAAGCCAGTCACCATACTTTTTAAACAGTTTTTCTCTACTACACTTCACAAGTTTATAGTATTTATCGACATTTTTACACCAATTAAGCACACGTTTATATAGAAGATTAATGTCTATGTTCTCTACATCATCAACGTTTTCTAACAGCATTGATAAATACGTTCGTGTTTTTCTTTAGAATGTCCTTTTACTGAATCCCATAGCTCAAAGAAATACGTTCTATAAAAGGAGCACTTCAATGTATTACATGAAAACAAAAATATACGGTTTAATTAACACTGTAAAAATCTCCTAGATGTACTACGAAAAATATATGCTATGAGTTAACATAAAGAGCCATAACACCCGCAGGCTATATCAGGCTATATTCGTTCATTTATTTTACGTTATACTATGCTCATGTCAATATGTAAAAATATATGACAACAATTTCGCATCATTGCTAAAAATGATTGGACCAAGAGAAATCAAAATCATGCATTTTTATCTCAAATTATAATTAGAGATAAAAATGATAAAATTTATCATTTTTCCGCTTTAGTCAGATTTTCTTGGCCATTAAGCCAAATAAATCATAGCCTTTCACCAGCCTAATTATAATATCTTGACCAACAGATAGTGTCTTTGTGTTATAGAGTTAGCGGCTTTATTTTAATCATTTATAAGATAGCTGATATATAGTAAATAATATGGGTACAATTTTCTAGATCTTTCTTACGATTATTCTTCTAATAGATATTTACTTTGTACTCAGTTATTTACACTAATACTCACTAAAAGGAAATTACTCCCCTAGATGTATACTCTCATCAAATATCTTCATTTTTGCGTCTCATTTTTAACTCATATTTTTTTTACCATTCAACTTCATGTCCGCCTTATATTTATGCGTATATATGAACATATGATGTTTTCATGTTTGGCAAGAACCTCTCTGATATAAGAATGTTCTATTGTAGCGAAGGATTTATACTTCATTTTTAATTACGTTTAATTAAGACGACATAAGTAATCGTAAACCGAGAATATTAAATTGCTTAAAATCGTGCTACTTTAAAAGGCAATCTGAATACCATTTTAGGGCACAAAAAAGAAAAGGTGTACCTATAAATGTCAAGGTGTACATATTTCAAATCAAATACTTATAGCCATTTTGGAGAACATATGATAATATTAGTTTAATTAATTTAGTATTGGTTTATTTTATAATTAGTATTAGATATTAAAAAACACTAAATCCCATATATATTTAATGCTCAATTTAACCGGAACTGTCTTTGCGGTAGAAGGAAATCATTTACCAAGAAATCATGTAGGGACTAGTGAAAATCGGTATCACATCGCAAATCCGATATGAAATCTGTCGCTCCTTCATCGTCGATGATTTAACTAATATAACTTAATTCAGAATATGCTTTTCATAACAATGTTATTTCTGCATATTATCCACTTGTTGAAAAATTATGGTACTTACATCTTACGCCTTTTTTATATTTATATGCCATAAGCGAGGGTAGGAATGGACGATAATTATTCATTTCAATTAAACTGAATTTGTTTATTCACGTAATAAAGCCACTATATTGTTAACAATCTTGTCGGAAGACGCGACGAAAACTTTTTTCTGGAAAATGTAGCGTAATAGCTTTCAAAATAATATATTTTTACCTCGTTCTACGCAATGAGTTTCAAGAGTTATTAAATTTCTACAATATTTTAAAAATTTTTTTGTATTAAGTCCATGAAAATTTACACCATATTCACATTAATCAGAAATATATATTTAACGAAAGTGAAGGCAAATATGTAAGGAACTCATGTCATATCTCTCTGATTAAATTTTTGCATTACGTTTAGAATTATTACATTGAAAACAATACGTTACTTATTAAAATCGTTCCTTCTGTTGCTAATGAGAACAGAAATTATTTGATTAAATTAAACATGAAATTAACGGGTGTTAGGTAAACCCTGAGTCTCTAAAAGTCAACATTATCGGTTCTTTCTGTGGCAAATGGCATTTAGTTGGCGGAAATATTTGGCTCTAAAAGAATAATAGACGGATGTGTCTATTATATATTTATTAGTAAAGATGATTTTTTTAAACATGTCGGTTAAGGTACCAAAGGGAACAAATTGGTCGTTTAAAAGTATAGATCTTTGCTTGGAAACAGTAACTCTATAAACTGTGGAAAAGACAGGATATATCGTATATTGTGTTAAATAAAATCACATAATTTAAAAAATGTAAGCAACACTATAGGAGGCGATTCCATTGCTGAAATGTTGGCAACTCTTTCTATAAAATACGTCATCATCTTAGTGGTCAATTCTGCTTCAATATAATACAGAGAGCATTGAAATAAATAATATAGATTCCCATAAAGACTTAAATTGATAAAGGGGATTATGCCCACTGCAACTATGTGTAATACATTACCCTTGCGAGTAATAGAGTTGATTTGTAATTTTTTGGCTATTTTATTAGAAAGCAATCGATTTAGGAAAAAGTCATGATGCCATTTTTTTTAAATAGTCAAGTTTATTCAAAATTTGAAGAACAAAGAGAACAGTTTGAAAAAGAATTTGAAGAGCTATAACTTTCCTTTCTTGCATTTTTCTCGATAAATTGATAGAAAATTGTAACAATCTATTTTTACCCCTTTTTCCTTTTTAAAATCGTAATGTAAGATGGTTTAGATATTTACATCTCTCGGTGGTGACATATTCCTTCCACCCTCTGTTGCCCAAACAGTTTTCAATTCGACTTCACTTTTCGACTTTATGACGTGACTACTTCTCACATCGTTAGCATATTAAAATTTTATACACAGACGCAATAAAATGTATTAACCCGCACATATCTTGGCAAATAATTTAAAAATATTTATTTTTGGGAGCAAATTAAGCACTTAATTTTTTTTTAATTCCATTTACGATGTGGGGATATCATTTGATATGACCAGTTACGGGAGCATCAAAAATACTTTTCGTATTTTTTTGGTTTTATATCTGCAGAGATATATTGAAAAATATGCAAAACATAAAAATATGTAGATACTCAGGCAATCGCTCTGGATAAAGTATAGCCATGATTCCAGATAGTAACTTTTTTTTAAATAATCACCATGATTTTCTTTCCATAAAATATACAGTACGCAATATGTTTACATTTTTCTATATTCAAAGCCGATTTTGTCAGACACCATATGACGTAGATATTAAATGTATATTGTAGCGTAGATAACCTATACAAATATATAAATTATGCAAACGTATAAAAACATAAAAATATATGCGCAACCGTTGTAAGAAAACTTGATGATGAAAGATTGGATATTTTTTTAAATAGAAAATATGATTTTACGCCTTTAAAATATACAGTAGGCAATATATATACATCCATATTCACAGTCGATTTTCTCAGAAACCATAAGGCCTAGCTATTGAAATTAGGTATAGTACGCAATATATTTTATTAACCTACATATTTACGCTAACTGGTGTTTAAAAATATTCATATAAGAATTAAAGAGTGGATAACAAAAAAAATGTTAAACCAGTCGAATTTAACTTATATGAAGTATTATTTAAAGGGATTTTTATGAGGGATACAAATTTAATTATATATTTAAAAACATTTTTCTAAAGAATATAGGAAAGTAGAAAAAGACGCCTTCCAATCTTATTTTTAAAACTATGAAGCCAAAAATCATGAAGGAAACTCGATTAATGAAATCTGACTAGAAAATAAAAGAAAAACAATATTAATTGTACTATACTTTATATTTTTTTAGATATCCACTATGTATTTACGACTGTGAAAGAAATAGTAGATGATATATTTACGTTATCAAAATCATAGGAGTGTCCGTGCGTGCGTGCGTATGTGCATGTCTGTATATGAGCATGCGTGTGTGTGTGTATGTACTAATTATCTATTTGAAATTTAACTAGCCTTTAGAAAAAAAACTATGAGTCGAATTTCTCATAATTTTTCATAGATTTGAAAAGTATAGCATGTGAATGAATGCACCAATAAATACAATTGTTTTGGTATTTATTGACATGATTTGCAAAATAACGTAATTATATTACTTTTTAGACATAAGGAATCAAACTTGTTTTTAAATATGTGACAGGAAACGGGAAAACGTCTTATTGAAGCACATATGTGTACGCATATGTTCTTTTTTCAAAATATAATATAATGGTTAAATTTTTAAAACTCTAATTTCTTTGTTTCTTTTAAAACAAAATAACACAATTCGAAGGTGTCACAAAATTAATTTCAGTGAAACATTCAAAATGGAAGCTGTTTTTTTTTATTGCAAGTTTATTAGGTACGTTAGTAGTATTTTATGTCACACAGACTAAGACTTATAAGCCAATTCTGATTTATTATGTGACATTAACCGACAAAAAGGCATATGGTGATTACGCAACATTCTTACAGTAGGAGCAAATACAAGCAGTATTCTGAAACTATTTATAGATTTACAAAATTCAGCTAAGAAATCCGGGTGAGCAACACGTGTATGCCAAATGTAGTTTAATTATCTTATAAAAGAGGAAAATTGAACTGGCGCAAGAGCTTAAATAAAGTTATAGTAAGTAATTACTATAACTTTATTTAACACGCTGAATACAAAACAAAATTGACGCAGATTATCCACACAAGAAGTAAGTGTGTATATGATTTAGTAGTTGGTGTTTCGCAGTGAGATGGTGTCGTTATGTGTTGTATCGTGTCTTTCATAATAATCAAACTTTCAGGTCATAAAAAGAATTCTCTAAAGAAAAATTAAAATGTTTCCCCAACATTTATTTCAATGTACATAAATCATAAATATTGTGAAATTTGTTTCAAAATGTAAATAAATTGTTAAACATGTAACAATGTAAATAGGAAATTAAATATGAAAGGTTTTGTTTAACTTTTACAGTCAAAATTTCTATCTTTCATTGCACTCCCATCTTTCCCGCCCTATCAAATGCAAATATTTTTATTCAAATGGTTCTATTTCTAATCATATAATATACATACACGAAAAACTGTCAAAGTATTACTTGAATTTACAGTTTGAGAGTTATATTTCAAATGATAAATCAGTGTTATTGATATAAAATAAAATTTGAGAGCGCCGAATTTTTATGTTATGTAGAAAAGTACATATACACATATTTGTGACACTTTATACCACTATAGAGCTTAAACGTCATCATGGATTTTAATACTTCACATAAGATACATGAGGGTACTATCTTTTTAATATGGCATATGCTGGTAACCATTCTCCGCTACATTAAAAAGATAGTATTGCACTGGTTATTTATTGGGTTGGGGCTTTTGAGTCAAAGGACGAAAAATAAATAATAAATTGTGTAATTTTTGTACAAGGTATATACTCTTTCAACGTTAATAAGATTCGCGTTTAGGGTTGAACCTATATTTATATACTAGTTCTGCATTTTGTGCCTCTATAATAATATTGTGTGCTGTAATATGTGTAGAGATGGAAATTAGAGATCACAGTGTTGTCTACGTAGTAAAAAGAGGACTAAATTTTGTTCAGAGGCAAAACAATGATACAGCATTTTTGAGCTGACGCTCAAGGGCTATGATACAGGTCGTCTTCCAGTTCACCAGTCGAAATATAATAAGAAAACACACACCTACACACACACACACACACACACATATATATATATATATATATATAGATATATATATATATATATATATATATATATATATATATATATATATATATAGTATATATATGTTAGTTGGTATTTTGCTTATTCATTGTTACTATAGTTAATTATCACTTTCTGAGATATGGACTCCTCCTCAGATGAAGATCTCGTCAATCCTTTTCCATGATGCTCTCTCTCCCTCTACCTTGGGTCAACCAATCTTTCTCTATTCTTTCGGTTTATCAGTCCACTGTATATTTGGCCTCCCTATCTTCTTTTTGTTAATGGTCCCTTCCATATTGTTGCTTAAATATTTCATCATAATTATCAGTATACCGTAATATGTAAACAGTCTATTGCCACTTTAGCAGCAAAGTTTGTGTAAGATTATCTGTTAGTTTAGTTTTTTGTCTTATTATTTTATTTTTAGATAGATTGAAGTCTTTTCAAAATTGTTTTCAATGACCAGAATTTTTTCCATCTTACGTTTGCTCTTCATTCGATTTCCCCTACATTCCTCGATTTGCTAAACAATTTTTTTAACTAAAATATATTATGTAGTGGTTCACATATATGACTATTAGTCATTAATTTAGTTTGTATTGAGTTTATCTCTAAACCAACTTTATATCTTTATTAGTCTAATGTGTTTATCATCAATTCCTTCGGAGTTTCGGCTAGGATTACAATATCATAAGCAAATCTAAGATGGTTTAGGTAGTGGCTATTTATTTTTATCCCTTTGCCCTCCCAATTTACGTTTTGGTATATAGTTTATAATACGGTAATAAATAGCTTTGATGATAGATTTTACTCCTCATTCTATTCTTATCTCTTTTCCTCTGGTTTCTAATTTACCTTACTTGTACGGTTAGTGTTTATTTTCTTCATGGTGTTTATATATCTTAGATCTGTATTAAGTATATTTAGGGCATTTTAGATAGAGTTATGGCCTATATTGTCAAAAACTTTTCTGTAGTCTATATAATATAAAGGTCCGTTATATTCTTTATACTTTTCTATATCCTGATCTAGTACTTGTATATGATCAACTGCGCTGAAGCCTGAACGACAGTCTGCTTGTTAAATTGATTGAGAGCTGCCGCTTGCATATTTTAAAATATTTTAAATATATTGTTGACAGATTATAAAAAATAATATATACTCTTAAATATTTAAACATTTATATGTACTTAAGCGTGTACGTAACCTTCATGATGTGATTTCTAAAAATATTTAATTGACCGTTTTTCTTTTGTTGATGCTGACCATGTGCAAAATTTAGGAAAACTTTTACTCCCCTTAATTTCAGTAACTTGAATATGGTTTGTAGATTTTCAATTTCGTAAACAATTTTCCCAATAATCAACATCTAATAATATGTGTATATATATATATATATATATATATATATATATATATATATATATACATATATATATACACATATATATATATATATATATATATATATATATATATATATATCTGACTCTTCTGTCTTGACACTCTGGGGATATCGCCTACTTAAATCGTGAAACTTGAGGATCTATGAGTTATTAAGTTAGCATTGTGGGTCTTAAACAGAGGCTCTGGCATTAAACTTTCTATTCCAATTTCAATTCCAGACATATGGCGACTAGAATATTAGTTGACATATATACCACATATGTAGGTACAAACAGCACTACCCGTCTTCAAGACTACGTTGAAGCTAAAGGAGGGAACATGATTTATATATCCAGATGATTGTACGTATTTATATGATGTGCACATGCATGCGTGCGTCGAATGTCTATTTATCTAACATTGCAAAATATGTGTTGACTTAACCATTTGAAGTTAACTTTTTTCAAGATATTTTTTAGTTTCAAGAAAAGAAAATAATTGTTGGTAGCAAAATACGATGAATATGGTACCATTAAAACCACTTTGGATCCTATACCATGATGTTTTACTGCAACAAACATATTTGTGCAGAGATATCACTGTGGTAGAAAATTACTTCCTTAATTGTTCTATTTGGACATATAACTTGAATAGCGCCCTTAAATTTGTCCAGAAGTAAAACATTGTGTTTATCGGTAATTATTCCATTTTTTAATATATACTATGAGCACCAAATCATGCGAATCTCAGAAAACGCTCCTTTGGGACTGAAAGTGAAATACATTTAATTTCGCAAATTTGTGTCGTATAAATCCGAAATAAAGCACATTCTTGAATAGTAGATTTTATTTGCAGTATAAAATATTTAAACTTCATTTGCAAGTAGGTACGTAGCCAACGGTCTAATTCCAATTTTATTATTATTTTTATTTATAAACTCTATACTAGACTGACAATATTCGTAACATTCATAAATTGAAAGTATTAAGTACATGTTTTAGAGAGAGTATATATTTTAGAGAAAAATGTTTAAATTTAAAGAAACTAAAAATATAAACTTGACCTATGAGAGAATAGTTACTTGTAACAGACTACTTGCCAAAAACTGGTCATAAAATGATTACAAATTACCCTGCATTTCCGCAACCGTACCTTTAAAGCACTTACCGGAACAGGAAAAGAACTTTAAAGCGGGATGGCGCTCGCATTGTTAAGTTAATCAAGGTAAGTGCAAAAAAAAACAAGTGAACACGGTAGAATATTCGTCCATGTTCTTGACAAATACACATAATACATAAAACGATTTTAAAAGCAAGTTGTTTTGAACAATGTTTATGATTATTAAATTCAAAAGAAAATAAAGTGCGAGATTGATATTTGCGCAGCGGGGTCCGTTCATATATTAGCAAATTATTATTTACTAAAGTGAATAAAAATATACATTTGGTATACATTACGAAAAAAACCTCACCCGCGGGCCCTGTCTTTGAAATATGGGCGAGAATGAACGTAGAAAAATATCAGACAAATTTACACGCGCTTAAGATAAGATTAAACTAAATTAGATCATGTGTAAATGTACCTTTCTTTCAGTTTTTACTGCTTACGTATGTGTACAAAATTATCCAGAATATCCATTTGTCATCAAACTTCCAGGTCAGTGCCAACTGCTAACAACGTTAAATTATGTACTTGTCTCATGGTTCCAGATATTAATTCATGCGCATCTTTACATAAAGCGGTAGTTCAGAGTTTCAGGAGCTCAAAGGGTATGTTTAGTTTTAATTATGCATCGTATTATTAAAATTGCAAATTCGATGTTCAAAATGATTTGCCGCCATTTTCACCCCAGAGTATACTAGGAAACTGACTGACGGGCAATATATATTCCATTTTAAAATAATAACAACTAAAAGCGAAGTAATATTCCTTGTTAATAATTATTTATTACTAAAGTCGTGTTAAAGAACAAAAATTTAGTTTGTTTTAATGATCAAAACTCCTTTTTTGAAGACCATCGATAGGACCTAATGATTTGCTGAACTGTTGAAAAGGTTATTGAATATTTTTTGTTATTAAATCGGTAAATAAATGAAATATAATGCAAGAAAAAAGAGAAATTCAGTTTTACATATAAACACATTTACAGACAGATGGACGATGAATTGGTAAATGAGAATTTAACTCTACTTATATTCACATCCTTTGCCAATTATAATATAGTTGTTCTAAAAGTAGGATCACAGAGACAGGATAAGTATAACGAAATGACTGTGCGTTTTGTCTAGTGTGATACTTCAGATGAACTGCTATGCAATTTCACATAAACAAGCTCATTTTTTTACGGCCATCCAATAAAATAAAAAAATTTTGACATTTTCTGATGAATGGCTGAAGTTCAATTTAACAATTAAAATTCCATTTAAATTATTCTTCCACTTCACTTTCAGTCGCAAAGGAGCGTTTTCTGAGATTCTCATGATTTGGTGCTCATAGTATATATTAAAAAATGGAATAATTACCGATAAACATATATATATATGTATATATATATGTATATATATATATACATATATATATATATATATATATATATATATATATATATATATACATATATCTAACTCTTCTGTCTTGACGCTCTGGGGATATCGCCTACTTAAATCGTGAAACTTGAGGATCTATGAGTTATTAATTTAGCATTGTGGGTCTCAAACAGAGGCTCTGCCATTAAACTTTCTATTCCAATTCCTCAGTCCAATGTTGCAGTAGTAAAACTTACTTTGTGTATGTTAACTTATATCTCCGGTATTCAATTAATCATCTCATTTGAATGGTTCCTTTTTATTAGAATATAGTACATTACTCTACAGTAAAAGTTCCTTAGAATTTGATAATATCCCAGAGAACTATTCTATAATGAATAGCACAGGTGTTTCAATTGAGTTTGAATAATGTAGGTATAATGACAAAGTCTCTGAAGTGATTAAGAGCGACGTCAATCTGAACTTTAGCAAATGATGGAACCGGAGGGTGATGACAGTATCTTTCCACTTATGAGGAATAAACTTATGTAGTCGTTTCACTTATCTTGAGGTAGGTAAGAAAATAACGAAGTAAAGAGATATGTAATTATATACAAGTGCAGTTATAAACAATGCATGAAGTGATTAATATTATAACGTAGGTAGGTATGTACGTATTTGCAGGTGCATAAAAAGACATATGGCGACTAGAATATTAGTTGTCATATATACCACATATGTAGGTACAGCACTACCCGTCTTCAAGACTACGTTGAAGCTAAAGGAGGGAACATGATTTATATATCCAGATGATTGTACGTATTTATATGATGTGCACATGCATGCGTGCGTCGAATGTCTATTTATCTAACATTGCAAAATATGTGTTGACTTAATCATTTGAAGTTAACTTTTTTCAAGATATTTTCTAGTTTCAAGAAAAGAAAATAATTGTTGGTAGCAAAATAAGATGAATATGGTACCATTAAAACCACTTTGGATCCTATACCGTGATGTTTTACTGCAACAAACATATTTGTGCAGAGATATCACTGTGGTGGAAAATTACTTCCTTAATTGTTCTATTTGGACATATAACTTGAATAGCACCCTCAAATTTCTCCAGAAGTAAAACATTGTGTTTATCGGTAATTATTCCATTTTTTAATATATACTATGAGCACCAAATCATGAGAATCTCAGAAAACGCTCCTTTGCGACTGAAAGTGAAGTGGAAGAATAATTTAAATGGAATTTTAATTGTTAAATTGAACTTCAGCCATTCATCAGAAAATGTCAAAATTTTTTTATTTTATTGGATGGCCGTAAAAAAATGAGCTTGTTTATGTGAAATTGCATAGCAGTTCATCTGAAGTATCACACTAGACAAAACGCACAGTCATTTCGTTATACTTATCCTGTCTCTGTGATCCTACTTTTAGAACAACTATATTATAATTGGCAAAGGATGTGAATATAAGTAGAGTTAAATTCTCATTTACCAATTCATCGTCCATCTGTCTGTAAATGTGTTTATATGTAAAACTGAATTTCTCTTTTTTCTTGCATTATATTTCATTTATTTACCGATTTAATAACAAAAAATATTCAATAACCTTTTCAACAGTTCAGCAAATCATTAGGTCCTATCGATGGTCTTCAAAAAAGGAGTTTTGATCATTAAAACAAACTAAATTTTTGTTCTTTAACACGACTTTAGTAATAAATAATTATTAACAAGGAATATTACTTCGCTTTTAGTTGTTATTATTTTAAAATGGAATATATATTGCCCATCAGTCAGTTTCCTAGTATACTCTGGGGTGAAAATGGCGGCAAATCATTTTGAACATCGAATTTGCAATTTTAATAATACGATGCATAATTAAAACTAAACATACCCTTTGAGCTCCTGAAACTCTGAACTACCGCTTTATGTAAAGATGCGCATGAATTAATATCTGGAACCATGAGACAAGTACATAATTTAACGTTGTTAGCAGTTGGCACTGACCTGGAAGTTTGATGACAAATGGATATTCTGGATAATTTTGTACACATACGTAAGCAGTAAAAACTGAAAGAAAGGTACATTTACACATGATCTAATTTAGTTTAATCTTATCTTAAGCGCGTGTAAATTTGTCTGATATTTTTCTACGTTCATTCTCGCCCATATTTCAAAGACAGGGCCCGCGGGTGAGGTTTTTTTCGTAATGTATACCAAATGTATATTTTTATTCACTTTAGTAAATAATAATTTGCTAATATATGAACGGACCCCGCTGCGCAAATATCAATCTCGCACTTTATTTTCTTTTGAATTTAATAATCATAAACATTGTTCAAAACAACTTGCTTTTAAAATCGTTTTATGTATTATGTGTATTTGTCAAGAACATGGACGAATATTCTACCGTGTTCACTTGTTTTTTTTTGCACTTACCTTGATTAACTTAACAATGCGAGCGCCATCCCGCTTTAAAGTTCTTTTCCTGTTCCGGTAAGTGCTTTAAAGGTACGGTTGCGGAAATGCAGGGTAATTTGTAATCATTTTATGACCAGTTTTTGGCAAGTAGTCTGTTACAAGTAACTATTCTCTCATAGGTCAAGTTTATATTTTTAGTTTCTTTAAATTTAAACATTTTTCTCTAAAATATATACTCTCTCTAAAACATGTACTTAATACTTTCAATTTATGAATGTTACGAATATTGTCAGTCTAGTATAGAGTTTATAAATAAAAATAATAATAAAATTGGAATTAGACCGTTGGCTACGTACCTACTTGCAAATGAAGTTTAAATATTTTATACTGCAAATAAAATCTACTATTCAAGAATGTGCTTTATTTCGGATTTATACGACACAAATTTGCGAAATTAAATGTATTTCACTTTCAGTCCCAAAGGAGCGTTTTCTGAGATTCGCATGATTTGGTGCTCATAGTATATATTAAAAAATGGAATAATTACCGATAAACACAATGTTTTACTTCTGGAGAAATTTGAGGGTGCTATTCAAGTTATATGTCCAAATAGAACAATTAAGGAAGTAATTTTCCACCACAGTGATATCTCTGCACAAATATGTTTGTTGCAGTAAAACATCACGGTATAGGATCCAAAGTGGTTTTAATGGTACCATATTCATCTTATTTTGCTACCAACAATTATTTTCTTTTCTTGAAACTAGAAAATATCTTGAAAAAAGTTAACTTCAAATGATTAAGTCAACACATATTTTGCAATGTTAGATAAATAGACATTCGACGCACGCATGCATGTGCACATCATATAAATACGTACAATCATCTGGATATATAAATCATGTTCCCTCCTTTAGCTTCAACGTAGTCTTGAAGACGGGTAGTGCTGTACCTACATATGTGGTATATATGACAACTAATATTCTAGTCGCCATATGTCTTTTTATGCACCTGCAAATACGTACATACCTACCTACGTTATAATATTAATCACTTCATGCATTGTTTATAACTGCACTTGTATATAATTACATATCTCTTTACTTCGTTATTTTCTTACCTACCTCAAGATAAGTGAAACGACTACATAAGTTTATTCCTCATAAGTGGAAAGATACTGTCATCACCCTCCGGTTCCATCATTTGCTAAAGTTCAGATTGACGTCGCTCTTAATCACTTCAGAGACTTTGTCATTATACCTACATTATTCAAACTCAATTGAAACACCTGTGCTATTCATTATAGAATAGTTCTCTGGGATATTATCAAATTCTAAGGAACTTTTACTGTAGAGTAATGTACTATATTCTAATAAAAAGGAACCATTCAAATGAGATGATTAATTGAATACCGGAGATATAAGTTAACATACACAAAGTAAGTTTTACTACTGCAACATTGGACTGAGGAATTGGAATAGAAAGTTTAATGGCAGAGCCTCTGTTTGAGACCCACAATGCTAAATTAATAACTCATAGATCCTCAAGTTTCACGATTTAAGTAGGCGATATCCCCAGAGCGTCAAGACAGAAGAGTTAGATATATGTATATATATATATATATATATATATATATATATATATATATATATATATATATATATATATATATATATGTATATATATATATACATATATATATACATATATATATATGTTTATCGGTAATTATTCCATTTTTTAATATATACTATGAGCACCAAATCATGAGAATCTCAGAAAACGCTCCTTTGCGACTGAAAGTGAAGTGGAAGAATAATTTAAATGGAATTTTAATTGTTAAATTGAACTTCAGCCATTCATCAGAAAATGTAAAATTTTTTTTATTTTATTGGATGGCCGTAGAAAAATTAGCTTGTTTATGTGAAATTGCATATCAGTTCATCTGAAGTATCACATTAGACAAAAAGCACAGTCATTTCGTTATACTTATCCTATCTCTGTGATCCTGCTTTTAGAACAACTGTATTATTATTGTCAAAGGATGTGAATATAAGTAGAGTTAAATTCTCATTTACCAATTTATCGTCCATCTGTCTGTAAATGTGTTTACATGTAAAACTGAAAGTTTATATGTAAACTGACTTTAGTAATAAATAATTATTAACAAGGAATATTACTTCGCTTTTAGTTGTTTTTATTTTAAAATAGAATATATATTGCCCGTCAGTCAGTTTCCTAGTATACTCTGGAGTGAAAATGGCGGCAAATCATTTTGAACATCAAATTTGCAATTTTAATAATACGATGCATAATTAAAAATAAACATGCCCTTTGAGCTCCTGAAACTCTGAACTACTGCTTTATGTAAAGATGCGTATGAATTGATATCTGCAACCATGAGACAAATACATAATTTAACGTTGTTAGCAGATGGCACTGACCTGGAAGTTTGATGTCAAATGGATATTCTGGATAATTTTATACCCATACGTAAGCAGTGAAAACCGAAAAGAAGGTACATTTACACATCATCTAATTTAGTCTAATATTTTCTAAAGCGTGTGTAAATTTGTCTCATATTTTTTTACATTCATTTTCGCCCATATGTTAAAGGCAGCGCCTGCGGGTGAAGCTCTTTTTCGAAATATATACCAAACGTATATTTTTATTCACTTTAGTAAATAATAATTTGCTAATATATGAACGGACCCCGCTGCGCAAATATCAATCTCGCGCTTTATTTTCTTTTGAATTTAATAATCATAAACATTGTTCAAAACAACTTGCTTTTAAAATCGTTTTATGTATTATGTGTATTTGTCAAGAGCATGGACGAATATTCTACCGTGTTCACTTGTTTTTTTTGCACTTACCTTGATGAACTTAACACTGCGAGCGCCATACCGCTTCAAAGTTCTTTTCTTGTTCCGGTAAGTGCTTTAAAGGTACGATTGCGGAAATGCTGAGTAGTTTGTAATCATTTTATGACTAGTTATTAGCAAGTAGTCTGATACAAGTAAGTCTAACTATTCTTTCGCAGCTCTAGTTTATATTTTTAGTTTCTTCAATTTTAAACATTTTCTTTCTAAAGCATGTGCTCTCTCTAAAACATGTACTCAATGCTTTCAATTTATGAATGTTACAAATATTGGTAGTCTAGTATAAAGTTTATAAAGAAAAGTAATTGCTAAATTAGAATTAAACGGATGGCTTCGTACCTACTTACAAATGAAGTTTATATATTTTATACTGCAAATAAAATCTGCTATTCATGAATGTGCTTTATTTCAGATTTATACGGCAGAAATTTGAGAAATTAAATTTATTTCATATGAAACAAATTTGTGGGCGTTTTCAGCCATATTGTAATTATTTTGCTTAGTACAGCTATCTCAGGCGTCAACTGAAAGTTTCAATGACCTGGAAAAAAACTGTAGTAAGTGAAGTTGGATACGGACAATACTACCACACCTAATGAGTCAAAATAAATGAAAAATTTTTGCTACGAATGCATATCGTAAATACGTTAATAATTTTTAGTTCTGGTCTATACGATTATTTGTTTTAATTAAGACACAAGAGAGGTTAGATCATATTTATTCAATTATCAACCGTCAAAACATATGAAATCGATTTAATTTATTATGATGCAATCAGTTTAAAAAATTACTCATTTAACTTTACTGCATTCAAATATCTGAAGGGAATGGAGATCATTTTAATTACAATATAATATTACCGATGGGACAATAATGTCCGTGGCGATATTATGAAATTTATATTGCACGAGTTTCCTGCTTAAAGCTTGGGTTTGCGTTCTCCCAAACTTTAATTTCCTTAAATCGCCAAGTCTGGCAACGTGGACGAGTAATTCACTGAACGAGGACGTCCTACTTGTGTAACACGTTCGAGTTATAGAGCTTAATTAAGTTCCTCGTGCCCTGTCTATATTTATTAACATTACATTAACTCTGAGTGAGCTTATATATTTTAATTTGAACAGTTGTTACTGATTTCGACATATGAATATTATAGCCTTGTATAATCAAATTTAAATTATTTGTTTGTATTTGTTAATATTTCTGGAATTGTTTGTCTTCTTGATTACAATTTTTTCTATTTATTCGACTTTAATGTATGCAATTGGTACCTATAGCGGATTAATTTCTAATATAAACAACTAGCACAGCCCCACTCCACCAGCATCAAGGATTCAACTCAGAGGCCCTGCGGTGCGCCACGCCCTCAAGGGTTTAAGATTGTAATCAACCTAACCCATCAATGCGACGTAATCATAATTGTTGGAAGAATTATTATTATAATTTGTTATTTTTATTAGGTAAATCAATGTTGCCTTAATTTATAAGTTTTTTTGTAATTTAATTTAAAGAAATGTATTATATGATTGTTTATTTTGTTTATTCATCATATAATATTAAGTATTTATATACAAAGAATATTAATAAGCATAATAATAGCGCCATCTAGTGTTACTAACAACAAGTATAATTTTCACATTCTCTCTACTTAAAAAATGCATGTTCCAAATGTTTTCTCTATAGTTTTTACAGCAATTTGTTTATCCATTTTATTGAAGAATTATTTGGTTGTTCATTCTGTTGACATAGAGAGAAAAAAATATCTTTATGTTAATAATGTTCTACCTTTACTACCTATCTCTATAACTTCGTACAATTATCAGGTTGTTCGTTATTTACCTACATTTTGTACGTTATTGCATAAGTTGGCAACAGTAAAAATAAATTTTCATTTTAAATCACTTCCATGTATAACTAAACTATAATAACGGTGAAAACTACGCGTTGTTTGTAATTCGCCGAAGATTTTAAACTTTTTATAATCGTCAAGAATAGAGTAGATGGTGGACGACTGCAGCATAACATCAGCGCCGTGATTGGATGGAGCGCAGCAAGCGGGTTACAGCTTAATGCTAGCAAATTTTCAATAGTGAGCTACAGGCGAGCACACGCTCCTATCAAATACAAATACACCGTAAGCGGAGTCCCACTACATCGTATGTATGAAGTCGTTGATTTGGGACTCAAATTTATTTTGCGATAGACGTTTCGTAGGCACATAGTGGATGTAGCAAGAAATCACCTCAAAAACTTGTATTCGTATTAAATTATTTAAAATATTTTCAATTCATATCATGAATTTGCCTGTTGTGTACTTCATTGGTGTAGAGGCTACATTATTAAGAGCTCACACGAAGCCAAGTACAGCTTAATAATTGAAAGTCTCCAAAAGACGTTCCTACGATATCTGTATGTGAGACAATATGTTTACTTCCCCTTTCTTTTTCATACCGATGTCCTTTTGCGTGTGCCAAGTTTCCATTCCTCCGCAACACAGAAGAGACATCGCACTTATGAAATGTATCTTCCAGCTATTAAACATTTCTGTGCCCTGTATTATTGAATAAACTTTCGTTCTTTGTCCCTGACAATTTCCTACGTTCATGCAATCATCACTTGTTTGTTATACCACTCTCTAGAACCGAACTATATCGAAACTCTCCACTTTCCCACGGTGTTCAACTGTTCAACCGCTTGATCGCGGTCGTACCAGACTGTGTTTTAATTATTATAAGTGAAAGTAAATTTGTTGAAATGTGTCGTCGTTATGTTTTGTAGTTCTTTGTATTCATATTTAATATATGCCTTCTTTGATTTTTTAATTTGTTGAACCATTAATTCTTATCATTGCGAATAGGTTACCTGTAATGTATCAGTAAATATATGCAAATAAAGAAGTAAATAAACACACACACACATGTGTGTGTGTGTGTGTGGGTGTGTGTGTATACACACGTAAGTATCCATTAAACTACTTAGCCATTTCCAATATCAATACGCAATATTTTCACAAGAACGTAATTGTTTTTAATTACTATCATGCCTATAATTTTTAGTTCCAATACTAGGTAGGTACTTATAGCAATAAAATTATGTAAGTAAGTATATCACTCAAAAATTTGAGGTTCGTAATGTCAATAAAGTTTTGCTAAAGTCTGGTATGAAAATAAATGAATCCATTTCTACTTTATGCAATCCAATTAAAAGTTTCCAACAACCATTCGTTACCAGAAAATTATAATTTTTTTCAAAGATAACATTTTTTATAACTCTAGTTAAAATAATATATATCATTGTAATTAGTCTTTTTACCGACATAGTTTTAATGAGGTAATTAATTGCGTAAAGTCATATAATATTTTCAGTGATCTGTTTTTTAAATTTAATAACATTTATATTTCAATCTCGGCTAAGTGGGATTTATTGCGATAACAGATGTCTGATTGCTTAACACCATCGATACCGAAGCCGGAACATTAATTATCATAGGAAATAGAGCTGAGAGTGAACAGTCTCTCTAGTGACGTCATTAAGATATAATTTTTCACTGAACGTGTTATATGGTTCAAGATAGTAGTATTTGGATCTGACGGCATGTAGTTACTTTAGTAATAACCATAGTTAGTTCATAATAATTACGTGTAATATAAATCGGATATTTAGGGATGATTATAAGATTTTAATTCCTTCATAGAACAAAAGCAAATATGTAATTGATTAAGTGAACAATATTTATTTGATCATTTCGAAACCAAATTTATTTTAACCTCTTATTGATTATATTGAAGACTAAAATAATTTAAGCAATATATACTTAATTACAATAATAAATATTTATATCACTTGCAAAAGTGAAATAAATTAAAACAAAATTTCAATTGTTTTAAATTGAGGAATGTTCTGCATTACTCTGAAACTAAAATTCGATTTGTGCGAGGTTCAAAGGGAAACGAAGAGAGCGATGGTGATTGAGGGTACAATGAAAAATGAATTCTTTTAGAATTATGAAAAGAAAACAAAAATTACAACAAGGGTTACTAATTTCAAATTCACAAGTTTTAAGTTTAAGAAAAACAGTTCTTAAGAAAAATACTAACAAAATGTTCATCTGTTTTAAAAGAGATTCCAGCTACAGATGTACTGAAACTACAAATACAGGCAGTTTCAGTACATCTCTGGATGGGATCTCTTAGCAATGTATGCTCAGTTTTATTGCACGCTGAAACAATTTTTTGTATATAACAAAAGGAAAAACTAAAACCCGGCTGCGGAAAAAATTACCGAAAAGCACGAAATACATAAATACATAGCCTGTGAAGTTCATAAAGTTATTATATAGCATAGGACACTCTCTAGATAACTCTAATAATTTATTATGTACAAAGTAAGAAACTTACTCACATACATACATATGTACATAAATACAAAGCCTGTAAAATTCATGACCCTTCCCTTGCCATAATCGGTTAAAAATTAAAGCTCCGTTTCAATAACCACAATAAAATATATCGTAATGAAATTATATTGCTCTTATCGTATTCTTTGAGAATTATATAAAAGTTAATTTTTTAATCTAAAAAATGTATATACAAATGAAATGTAAATGTGTATTAAGCGTTACGAAAAAGCGTAACGAAAACATAGCGGTGGAAGTGGAAAGAAAATAGGTTCTGTCTAGTGTCAGTGCGTAATTTTTTTCAATAATCTCTCTAATCAAGTATAAATTCCACACATGAAACAACCTCCTTCAATTACAAATCAACGAAGAGACGTTTCTTGAAATGTCACATATATAGTGAAACTGCAACGCAATTCATTTCAAAATAAAACTAATGGCGCTGCATTTTTACTTTATATAAACATTAAATAATAAAAAATTAAATAACATCAAGGATTTTGAAAATTTTTTGGCATTTTCAAAATTATATAGTATAAATCAGTACGTGTGCGGTCTTTGCACCAATTTCTTCTTGACTCATTCTAATTGAATAAAATAGATATTATCAATAATAATTTCTCAGACATTTAAAAACTCATAATACATGGGGGCTTTACCGCCCACATATATAATACAATTTTTCTTGAAGTCAATTGCATCCCAGAATTATATGATAACAAGTGAATTGACAATAACGAGTGAATAGAAGTTTCGCGTTAAGTGTATGATCGATTTTTCATCACATTTTAAATTGTGATCAAATGATATTATATTTCAAATCGATTTATGTGAGTAAAGCAAATTAATTGTATAGGAATATATTAAAATTTTCTTTTGGAGTAAAGTTATAAAGCTATTCACTTAATTTCCAATCCTTTGCCGAGTGATGTAAATATGAACTTGCTGTTTCTTTACTTATATTAAAAATAAAGCTAAGCTCTATTAAAGTTAACTTTGAATTGTTCTCGATTGCATTCCTCCATCTAAATGAATGATAACGACATTAAAGACATGAGCATATCCTTAACATTTTAATCTCGTGAAAAAATGTTATTAACCAGTTTCAAGCATTTAATTTTTTACTGATATACAAATTTATGTTCCTAATATATTATTAATAACGAAGAACCCATGAAATAAACTGTAAAATGTAAACACAAAGAAAACATGAAGTTAATAATCGCCAGATAATAATTTTGAGAATTCCAGTATACGCGAGTTTTCTAACAAAATTTATTTCCTTTTTAACTCATAGTGTCAAACTTTTGTTAATCATGTAGAACAAAACATAAGTAAAATTTACCATTAAGTAGAAGAAAGCGAAACATACAAATAATACTACAGCGATAAAGAATTAATACATTTTAATAAGTCCAATGACAAAACGGACGGGTAACGAATTGATTTCAAGGTAACGTACTGTTATATATTCTATACGTATGGGATTTGCCTTACGTTTATCTTAAATTGCACCTCAAGCCAATAACAACTGGGCTTCATCAAGTCAGCGTTTCAAGCAGTTCCCAAGCTCCTATTCTCAGTATCTGCACACTTGTGCTTGACCAGTGAAATATAATTTCCAATTACAAGACCACACAGCGGCTAGCTGGCTTCCTTCCCACAGTCAGTCCGCCCGACAGGACAGTTCATCACGCGCCTCTGATCTGACGACACTTACCAGATTCTGATTTGTTAGTTAACTGATGAAAATAAATAAAATAAATAAATAAATATCTAATTAAATAAAATATTTTCTTTTAAAACAATTCGACAAGAATCCTCTAACTAATCTGGTGACAGCTTAAGGGATACACATTTATCAGGATCTTCGGTACGTCTCTGATTCCGCTTCGATTCTAAATCAAGATTAAATAATAAACCTAAATTATACATTAATAAGGGTCGTCACAAAAAAACATTTCTAAATCCGTGTTGTGTAAGTGCAAATCCGTCAAATTCTGAGCCTTTATATTCATCATCAACAGTCAACATCTAGTCGTCCATCATCCACACTACACCTTCACACTCCTGGGTAACGTGTTCCTGTTTTTCTTCTATGTGTTTCCGTAAATGAATATTTTACAGTGATTAGTGCAATTTAATTTCAAAATATCTCAGTACTTTTTAAGTGTTTTTACATCAATATTTAATTTGTTAAAGACATTAAATATTTACATTAACTTACAACTTAATTGATATCGCAAACTAATTGTTTTACTTGTATGTTATGCTGATAAGACATAATAACATAGCGTCGCCTTGATCCAGTCGTCATTGTTTACAGATAGCTTAGCGTTATCAGTCAATCAGCATATAAACAAGCTTCCAAATCTTTTATACCGTTTCACTTCGTTACGTTTTATTTACTATTGGCTTTCATTATGGATACAAGAGACGAGTTCCAAACAGCTCTTAAGGCTGAAGGAGAGGAGGATATTCAAATTAACGTATTATTTCAGTTCGTGAAACCTTTCGATGGGTCACGAGATAAACTTAACTCTTTTCTAACAAACTGCAACAACACTTATGCCCCAGTCACTAAATCACAAAAAAATTTCGTATTTAAATTTATTCAAAGCCAAAAAAAAGCTATTCCATCAAAGATTTTGACTCATGGGAACAACTCAGTGATTTCCTGAAAACTCAGTTTGACGAGCAAAAACATTATTCACATTTACTTGCCGACTTACAAGACTGTCGACAATTACATAACATTAACTGGTTAATCAATTTGCTTTAAAATTATAAACATGCCTCTCAAAATTACTTACTAAAATAACCCTATCTAATAAGAAAAAATCTGAACTTTCTGTACGAATTGCAGCTGAAGATTTAGCATACATTTTTACTGGGTTTAACACGAGATTTGATATTCTATCAAATATCGTCCGCTGAAAAGATCCATCTACCTTAAATGAAGCCATTAATTTAGCCATCTCAGAAGAGAAAATACAAAAATTGCTGTAAAAACATAATCCACCAGTTTCCTCTAACCGCATTAATTCAAAGTCACCGCGACCAGTTCATAAATTTGATTCTTACAGGCCTTCTATAAATAATGTCGAACCTTCTATAATAATTCTAACACGTTCTGTCGATATTGTAAAAACAACGGTCATACAATTGATATATGTAAAAAAACGCGAATATAATAACGATCGATGTAAAACAAAATTTTCATCTCAAGCTCCGCGATATCCTACGCAACCAAAACCTCTTACGAATTTTTCGAGACCTCATCAGGCTCGCGTTAATTTTGTATACAAAAATGACGACAACAATTACACTCACGACACACAATCCAAACATAATATCTATGATGACTTTACTCAACATCCATCTCACGACCATTTAAACATGTAAAGGGCTCACGACGGTGTCTCGTGAGACCCCAGTCAAATTTAAAATATAAAATTCGGCATAATGACTCCTCTTCTAAATCCAAGGACCACACGGGTAACCTGCCCCAAGCACGTGTCCCATATTCTAAATCCAAGGACCACATGGATAACCAGCCTCAAGCACGAGTCCCATACTCTATATCCAAGGACCACACGGGTAACCAGCCCCAAGCACGTGTCCCATATTCTGAATCCAAGGACCACACATGTAACCAAAGTAAGAGTCCCATCTTCTATATCTTCTACATCGGAGGACCACACGGTTAACCAGCCCCAAATAAGAGCCTCATCTTCCAAATCAAACTCTCAAGCTGATAATCAGTTTCAGTTTAGTATTTCAAACGTCGAATCGAATCCGAGTTTAATAAATCAGGACAAGTTTATTTAGGAAATATCCTGTGATCCTACCAAAATATCTTTGCCTCATAAAATTATATATATGTATATATATATATATATATATATATATATATATATATATATATATATATATATAATTAAATATATACTATTTGTAGATACCGGCTCTTCTATCTGTCTCACAAAAAATGTTCAATTCAATTTTATTATAATATAAAACTGGAAAACACTTAAATTAAAGGGTATTGACAATAGCAAAGACACAGTGTCAACTCTCGGCAACTTCGATATTGACCTCCTATCTCCAAGAAATCTATCCCTTTTACCTTCCATGTTGTTGAAAAAATCAACCTGACTTATGATGGTATAATAGGCAACAATTATTAAATCACTATCAATGCAAAATTGATTATAATCAGAATACTCTCCAACTAGATATAAATATATTGAAGCTTAATTTCTCTGATCCAATTTATAATATCCCTGCTCGATCTGAAATCATTATCGAAGGTTCCGTGAAAAATCCTAAATTAAAAGAAGGAATCATCCTTGATCAGCATATATCCGAAAATCTGTTAATTGCAAATTGCATTTTTATGAGTTTCACATTTAAATCACGAATAATCCGATGCCTTTTACGACGTATGCTCGAAATATTCAGATATCTTTCATCTACCTAACGACCAACTTATCTCAACAGATGCAATACAGCATGAAATTGGACTTCTCAACCAGTTAATGTAAAATCCTACCGATTTCCCGAAATTCATGAACAAGAAGTTCAGTGGCAGACTCAAAAAATGTTAGATCAAAAAAATCATTAAATCTTCCATGTTTCCCTGGTCTTCCCCAATTGGGATAGTCCCAAAAAAGGTAGACGCTTTCGGCCAAAGAAAATGGCGTATAGTAATTGATTATAGGAAATTAAATGATATAACCATCGGCCAAACTTATCCTATTCCTAATATCACCGAATTCCCAACTGAGAAAATCAAAATATTTCTGTATTTTAGATCTAGGGTCTGGTTTCCGTCAGATAAATATATCTACTGAAGATTCATGCAAAACTGTTTTCAGTGTACCGCAAAAGCTTCAATAGAATGCCTTTTGGACACAAAAACACTCCGTCTACATTACAAAGGCTCATGAATTCCATTCTCACCGGTCTCCAAAGTGAGCGTTGTTTCGTCTATTTAGATGATATCGTCCTATATTCTCAAAATATTATATCCCATATCAAAATTGTCTCTGCAATCTTTGAAAAACTACGAAATTTCAATCTGAAAATTCAACCAGACAAATATGAATTCCTGCAAAAGAAGTTGGCTACTTGGGCCACACCATTACTGAACACGGTGTAAAACCAGAATCTAATAAAATAAAATCAGTCCAGAATTTTCCTATTCCAAAATGCCCAAAGGGCATTAAATCCTTCCTAGGCTTAGTATCCTATTATCGTCGTTTCATTCCAGATTTGTCTAAGATTTCAAAACTCCTTATGTCACTCTTAAAGAAAGATACACCCTTCAATTGGTGTAATGAACAGCAGTTAGCCTTTGAGCAATTAAAAATAAATGATAATTGCTCCTGTCCTTATTTATCCCGATTTCACTAAGCCTTTCATACTCACCTGCGACGCTCCTAATTAGTCAATTTCAGCTATTTTGTTACAAGGTCGAATTGGCAAAGATCATCCTATCGCATATGCATCCAGAACACTTAATAAAATGGAAATTTCATTGAGCGTGACTGAAAAGGAACTCCTAGCTATAGTTTTTGGTTGTAAAACTTTCAGACCTTATATTTTTGGTAGGAAATTTAGTATTGTCAGCGATCATCAACCTTTAAAGTGGTTGTTTAACCACACCAAGCCAAGTAGTAAGTTACAAAGATGGTTTCTTCAACTCGAAGAATACGAATACGAAATTATATATCGCAAACGTAAACTAAATTCAGCAGCAGATGCACTTTCCCGTTTTCCCGCTTAAAACACTGTCTCTGTAAACCCTATAAATACTGAAACAAAATATTTTGAATTGTCTCCTACATCCTTCAATCAAAACACCGATTGCGAAGACCCTTCCAACATTAATATTAATAATACACAAAATCCATTATCACAAATACCATTACAAACCCTACGTCCTCAACATTCTCCTAACAACTACGATTCTACATACCCAAACACTTTAGTTAGGCCATTCCTTCCAGACGAAGTATTTGAAGATACCCATTCGAAATTCTTGAAATCCTCTAGCAACACCGATTAAAACACCAAAATTGTTGAACACAATGACAGCATTTTGGAAAGTAATCATAAAATAATTATAATTTCCACATCACTTGATCTAGACAAAAGTATTCCCTATGTTCAAGAAGTTTTAGATAATTCCTCTCAATCTGAAATATTTATTCAGTCTAAAATAACACTTCATGTAAATATCTTACTTTTAACAACAAAACTTACTATTTTCTCTTTTACAAGGTTCACCATTTTGATGATTGTTCATATGTCGACATATTCACATCACTAAAAACCCTTCGAAACGAACTTGTAATATGTTCAGATAACCTTAAAGAACTAAGCATCACAGACTTCAAAAACCCATTTGATCGACACTCTTATATAAAAATATACAACGTGATAGCCTACTTATTTCATAATACCAATTAGATATACCCATCTACCGCAACAAAATATATTACCCTACGTTAAAAGAAATTCCAAAAATCCTTAAAGAAAACCACGACATTCCTATCGCAGGACATCTCGGCACAAATCAAATGTATGACAGAATTCGCGAACAATTTTATTGGAAAAAGATGCGTAGTGACATCGAAAATTATGTAAAATCTTGCTCATCATTTCAAACTAACAAAGCCTTACGCAAAAATTAACGACAAGCAATTTAAATCACAAGCACGTCCACTACTCCATTTTGAATATCTTTAGATATAGTTTGGTCCACTTCCTGAATCCGGTTCCGCTAAACTGAAATACATATATTAACACTCCAAGATGATCTAACAAAATACTCTATTGCCTACCCCATCCAAAACACAAGAAACAAGCGAGTGCTTTATGCATTTCATATCCCTATTTGGGATTCCTAAACCCATCCTTACTAACCAAGGTACCATCACTGCAGACTTGTTCATAAAACATGTTTCTTTTTAAAAATTAAACAAATTTGGTCCTCTTCTTACCATCCCCAAACTCAAGGTGTCCTGGAACGAAGTCATTCAACCTTTAAAGTGTACCTTAAATCCTATGTTTCCGAAAATCAAGACAACTGGGCTAAATATGTATATACAGCAATACTATCATATAATACCGCCATACATTCCACTACAAGATATTCTCCTTATATCTTTGGTCATAAATATTTATGACATTGTTGTAAATGTTACTTATCCAGATTACATAAAAATGCTGAAATATCGTTTCAAGTTTTCTAGGGTAAAAGCTCTGGAAAATATCATGAAATCTAAAGAAGCATCTAAAATATATTATGACTCACACAGACGCCCCATTAAATAGAAAATTCTAGCCTACGTTTATGTCAAAAAATATCTTCGATTACGTAAGGCTCTTTCACCAATTTGGAAAGGACAAAATTGTCAAAATGAATGGTAGACACACCTTGAATTTACTTATTAATAGCCGCCACATTACTCATCACTACGATGAAGTTAATCTCGCTCATAAAAGTACCTCTTAATGTTATAAATATATAAGTAAGCATATAGTTTTATTTAATTTAATTATTTAATTACAGCATCCTATCATCGGCATATGATAAATTTATCCAACCCACTGCAAAAAATCCTGGTATATATTTTGATCCCTTGGGATCCCTGAAATTAATTGACGGATATTTAAGTGCAGTAATCCCAGTAAATATTTAATTTATTAAAGCACATTTAGAAAATATATACAGCATCATTGAAACATCCAAGTACTTAAGTAAACAATCGAATTCTTACAGTGATATTGAATGTCATAACATGTTTCAACCCTTATCAACGCGCTTTTACGATATAGTCAGAGATTTCAACTCAATCTCTCATTTGATTTCAAAACATTGAAAAAGATCAGCATGGTTTCATGGTGTCGGTACCATCTTCAAACACTTAATCGGAACTATGGATCAAAACTATGCTGTAAGATACAGCAACGCTATTCAAATTATTGAAGGGGATGAGACTCAACTTGCAAATTTAATGAAAGATAATATACTCATTACTACATCAACCCTTTCATCCCTTAAGGACGTAATTAAAGAAATAAATATTAATCAACAAACTTTGAACAGCGCTGTTGAAAATCTATCTTTATATTTTAAAAATTTAACCATCTTATCAGACAACTTACTCATAAGATCTAAAACACCTGAATTGTTACATATTTTAGAAAATAGTTTACTAACACTTTCATGTAAGTCGGAGGATATAATTAAAGCTGTCATGTTTAGCAAACCAAATACATTACATCCTTCAATTATAACTCCAAAACAACTTTTTGTAGAATTAGTAAATAATTATAGGTTTATATCCAGCCCTAATGGACTACCTGTTCCATTGGTTTTAGATAATGTAAATATTATAATAAATATATCCAAAGTTGTATGTTATTATGAAAATGACAAAATCGTTTTAGTTTTAAAAACTTCACTTGTAAACCCGAAAGAATATATTTTGTATCAAACTGTACCTTTTCCTGTTGCTCTTAAAACTGAAAATGAAAATGCATACTCTACTATTGTTCCATCTTTTAAATACTTAGGCATAACTAGAGATAAGTAATATTATCGTGAGTTAAATTATTTAAAATATTGTGAGATCAATCAATTTTATATTTGTGAAATATCTGATGTGTACTCAAGCTCTGCCGCTCCAACTTTTGAAAGTATTTCTAAAACACTAACTGAAAGTATTTCTAAAACTCTAACTTCCATACCGTATCAATGTGAGACTAGGTTTGTAAAAGGTTATTTAGAAATTTGGCGAAAATTACGCAATAATAAATAGATGTTTGTTATCAGCCAAAAGTCAAAGTTATCTGTAGATTGTTACAAGTCAAATACATTTGAATTCGAAATAGTAAACACAAGCATATTAAAATTAACACTTGATTGCATTGCATACTATAAGAATATGAAGCTTAGTCCGTGCATTTTAAATTGCAACCTGTACATCCAAACTTCGAGCTAATAAATGACTCATATTGCAATATTGAGAAATTCAACAAAATAAAAGATAACCTTCCAGTGTTAAATTTAAGAAATATTGATATGGATTCTACGCTATTCAATCATGGTAAAAATACCAATCAGATATATAAAAGGTTAAACGATATCATAGATAAACCTCATATTGTACTTTACGAGATCTACTATACATATACAATAATTGTAATCACTATCATTATAATTTTATATTTTTCTTATGTTATTTATAAATTTTACAAATCCAGCAATTGTCTTCGAATTTTCAATATCGTTTTTCATAAAACAAACCGAACAGTTAAAATATCAGGTGAACCTTCAGATATCGTTACAGAATCTCCTCCGCTTCCTGGACCTAGAATTAAAACTTCCCTCATATAAACTTCACTTTTTCGTATAAGTTTAGTCTCATCCGGGGGGCTATTATAAATTCTATACGTATGGGATTTGCCTTACGTTTATCTTACATTGCACCTCTGGCCAGTAACAACTGGGCTTCACCAAGTCAGCGTTTCAAGCAGTTTCCAAGCTCCTATTCTCAGTATCTGCACACTTTGTGCTTGACCAGTGAAATATAATTCTCAATAACAAGACCACTCAGCGGTTAGCTGGCTACCTTCCCACAGTCAGTCAGTTAACTGATTAAAATAAATAAAGTAAATGAATAAATATCTAATTAAATAAAATAATTTTTGTTTAAAAAACAATTCGACAAGAATCCTCTAACAGTACGTTACGCTCGTAAAGTGAATCTCAGTTGATTTTGCAAATATGTACGTGTTAAATAGTACTAAAGGGAATCAATAACGAAAAAAAAATTACTTTTAAAACTATTTTTTATACAGCGCACGAAAAAATTATAATCTTTTATGTATTTACGTCTAAAAATGGAAATAAAAATAAAATCAAAAATATAATTACATATTCACAAGAAAAATATTGCTATAATTTAATACGCTCGGTAATAATTTATAAATACGTCTATTAATCGAATTATCTAATAAATCATGTAATTTATGATTTACAAAATTAAAATGTGAGAAGGGTTAACAAATTTTATGAGATGATCTTTCCACTGAACACACAAATCTGACGACGAATGTAAAAATGCAATCAACTAAGATTGGAACAAGTCAGGAGAAAAAATTAACATTTTAAAGTATTCCGCAAACAGACTCAAGCGGAAATGCAGATGAGTTTCTCGACGGTTGCAGGAAAATGAAAATTATTCATTAATGTTCATAAAGTAAAATTATTCATACAAAAATTCAAAAATCTTTTCCTTTCGCTGCATTAATTTTAAACGATTTTTAAGGTCATGGCAAGTTTAAAAAATAGCAATAGGATTTCTATTAACTTTTATGTAACTGAATTATTTAGAGGATTCAAATATTATGTATGAATATTTTATTTAGATGTAACTATTATCAGCACCATGAAATTTCCACATTATGAACGGGTCAGCAAGGTCAATTAAAATTTTTGTTCTGAAAAAGAAAATTATATACGTTTTCCTTCTTTTAAACCCAAAAATTTTTTTTTCTTAATTGACGAGATGTTAAGCCAATTACGCAAAACGTATATTTTAGTAACGTAATGATATTTTGCTATCAGTGAGATTAAACATATAGGCGGTTATCAAATTTCGTTGAAACATATGATAAAAAGCTATAATTTTCAATCCACAACAGAGGTATTCCCCGTGAATTTAAAATTTATTTATTTAAAATGATAAACTTTTGTACCTTTTCCAGGATTACGTTATTGAAACGCAGCTTTTGGCGATGATTTACACATAGAGGGCATTACCCATGTAAGTATGCGACACAACTCGTTATAAATAATGTTTTTTATGGAAATTTTTATCCAAATCCGTAAAATTGTCTTGTTTAAAGGCTACTATATGTCCAATTCTGGAAGTTTTATTTAATTCTGAGATTTAAGTTATAATAACTGTACCTATAATACCTATATAAATATAAATTTATTCTATTATTTAATTTAACTGCAATTATAAAGTAAATAGTATATTTTATTAAACCAAATTAATATATTCCAGTGAGTTTAATACATTAGGGAGTAATATATAAGAGATATTATTGGGAATATAGTGAAGAAGAAATCAAAAATTCTAATTGATTAGGTAAAGTTAGGTTAGGTTAAATTGAGTTACGTTATGTTGGGTTAGGTACGATTAGATTGGATTAGGTTGAGTTAGACTATAATAGGTTACGTTGGGTTGGTTAGACTAGTTCGAGTTAAGTCGGATTTGATAAGGTTAGATTGGTTAGGTTAAATTAAGTTTGGTTAGGTTAAATTAAGTCGTTGGATTAAATTAAATTAATTTGGGTCCGATTGTCCCAATATATTTAAATTATTGATGCAATTTAACCAAAACAATTTCGATCGAAAGTATTAAACAAATACTAGGTATTTATAATTTTCTTTGCGTTTTCAAATACAATGTTGAGAATTGGTAGAGAGCATACCATCCACTTCAATTTGACGTTTAAACGTGAACTTAACGTATAAAGACATATTTTGGTGGAAATTGTATAGCTGTGACAAACGGACAGATGGATGAACATGACGAAATTGTAAGGGCTCCTCTCTTTACTGCAATACCTGTAAAATTATATTGTGCTCTAACTGTATTATATTATTTTTCCGTGTTTCATTAATTTTGTCACTAAGCAATAAAAAATGAAAGTGAGAAAAATATAATACTTTATTACACATTGTTGTTTTCTTACAATAATTACTCCATAAAATAACGTACAATAATAATTATCTAAGTGTTATCGACTTCGACTCCCTCAAATTATACGCCAATTGATCTTATTTCTAACCAATTATTATCGCTGCATTTGTCATATTGTGTATTAATTCAATACAAATGATGACATCTTCAATCTATTATAGATAATACATGCTACATGATACCATAATAATTTCCTTATCATTTTACCGAATCAGCGATTCGCCTGACTTAAGTTTTCCAAATCTTTTCCCTGCCGCGCACGCTTCCGAACATTTAACTTGCCTCTTAGCTATGAATCACAGACGCAGTCTAGTACATCGCCGAAAAAGATAGAGCTTTGTAAATATGCTCTGTGCCTGCAATAAACTCAACTGGATTACTGGAGCTACTGTAGATTAATATAGTTTCATGGATGCGATCAACTCGTTGCTGAAATTATTTGAAGGAATAGGCAAATAAATTCGTTTTGGATAATTTAAATTTTTTACGATTCGAACTTACCTTGCAATTATATTTTGGTAAGATATATTATAAGAATTATTTATACCATTTTTACAGCACAAATTTTACATCAAATAAACAGGATAAAAACTAAAATTTTTTATAGTAATATTTTTCTGCTCCACCAAAGTTTTCGTAAAGAAATCGTAGCCTTGCTAAATATTTTATACAATAGATAGTAGGTTTATACTGTAGAGGTAGCATTTTATTTCAATAATTTTTAACTTCCGATGTCGTAAATGTGAAGCGTACAATTTTTGAGATTTTTCGTATGATAATTTTCTTTTCTCTTAGCTCTGAAAACACTTCTATTATTTGCTTACGCTGTTGTGCACAATTTTTTTAGACTAATAGTCAATTATTTCCCTAGATCTACGCACTCCTCAAATATCTCCACTCTCATTTCCAATTTTCAAATCATAATTTTTTTTGTAATTCAACATTGTGTCCGCCTGAGATTTATTAATGTCGATGCCAATTTTTTTAAAAGCTCTATTCAGATTACCATCATATTCTACAGGAAAATGGTTTTATATTTGATAACTACTTCCCTGATATTGAAATGTTCTATTTTGGTGAACATTTTGTATTTATTTTTTCATTACATTTCACGAATTTTGATAAAATGACCTTTCAACTATTTACTTATGATGACGAAAGTGACCGTAAATCAATAATTTCAAATTGATTAAACGTATACAATTTTCAGAAGCAATTTAAATATCATTTCAAAACACAAATATGGAAAGGTATTCCTATTCCGGAGAAGATACATACTGTCAGTGCGGTGCATAGATTATGGACTATTTAGTATTAATTTTTATGAAAGCTAAGTCTCATATGTATTTGATGTTCTATTTAACTGGGACTGTTCTTACTGGAAAACGAAATCATTTAGCAAGAACTCATTTAGAGACTTGTAAAAATTGGTATCATATCGTAAATGTGCCTTCGTTCCTGAAATGTTTAGGGTTTTTAATTCCATTGTCAGCATGAATTGCTGATGTTACCAAAATTATTTAATTCAAAATATGATTTTAATAACTGAAAGTTATTTCTGCACATTAAAAACTTTTTGAAAAATTATGGTACTTACGTCTTACGCCTTTTTATCTTTCTACACTATGAAATGATGGCAGAAAAGGACGAAAATTAAAATTAATTTGTTAATTCGTGAAATAAAATTATCTGTATTTAGAATTTTCACGGAAGATTCGTTTAGCAATGCGCGGGTAAGATCAGTTTCAATGAAACCTTCTTCGTTGAAGATAATTTCACGAAAACTTGTTTCTAGGAACGCATGCGTGATGGCTTTCGTAAATAATGTTTTTTTTAATTCTAATTAGGTTTGAGTAGTTTATAAATTTCTACAATTTTTGAAGGGTTTTGTTTTTTTGAATCTGTAGAAATTTACACGATATTCAGATAAATCAGAAAAATATTTTTGACGAAAACAAACGCAAATTTGTAAAGAACTAGTCTCAATTTCGACTTCTCCGTGATTTTAATTTTTACACCGTGATTGAATTAACGCATTAAAGGTAATGTGTTACTTATTGAAATCTTTTCGTCTAGTACTACTGAGAACATTTAATTAAATTAAATATGAAACTAACTGCTATGATATAAATGTTAAGTCCCTAAAAGAAAAAAATATCAGTCCTTTAGGTGGCAAATTTAATCTGGTGGCAGAAATTTTTGGCTCCAAAATAATACTGCGTGAATATGTCTCTGTTAATTTATTAATAAAGAGAATATTTCTTTTCAAAATATGTCGTTTACTGTATAGAAGGGCGCAAATATATAACAATATGATTTTAATAACTAAATATAAAAATATGATTTTAATAACTAAAAGTTTTTTCTGCACATTAAAAACTTTTTGAAAAATTATGGTACTTACGTCTTACGCCTTTTTATCTTTCTACACTATTAAAATGATGGCAGAAAAGGACAAAAATTAAAATTAATTTGTTAATTCGTGAAATAAAATTATCTGTATTTAGAATTTTCAATGAAGATTCGTTTAGCAATGCGCGGGTAAGATCAGTTTCAATGAAACCTTCTTCGCTGAAGATAATTTCACGAAAACTTGTTTCTAGGAAAGCATGCGTGATGGTTTTCGTAAATAAGCTTTGCTTTGAAAAAGTAACCATACAAAGGTGCTGCATATTCATAAAATAGGTCATCATTTTTGTAGTAAATCCTGTTTCAGTATAATATCAGAGAGCCATGAAAACAAAATAGATCTTAACGAAGATGTAGATTCCGTAGCTTATGTAACAGGATATAGCATATGAGTAAGTGATAAAACCATATAACATTCCACAGAACCTCAGTACGATACCGAGGAGGAAGATAAAATAATGGACAACGGAGACCGTGAAGAAAACAATAATAACTCAGAAAGCCAAAAATGGGGATTAGGTCCACTGCGTATAATATATTACTAAGAAAATGCACCTTGTACTATATCCGTGCGAGTGATAGAGTAGACTCTTGACTCGATTTGAGAAAAAAATCGTGACATGATTTTTTTTTCAAATTTCGATAATTTCAATTTTTGTCTTAAGCATATATCCAAAAAGAGCAATAATAGCTTTTGAGATAATTGAAATTAAACCAATAATTTCTTAAAGAAAGTTTTAAGAGCTATGGCTTTTTATGTTACATTTTCCTCGCAAACTCATAAATTTTCGAGAAATTGACTAAGAAATAAAAAAATTAGCATTTTTGGAATTTTTGAGGTAACTGAAACTGAACCATTAATTTTTTAAAAAAAATTTTAAGATCTATGGCTTTTTTGCTACATTTTTCTCGAAAAATCATAAATTTTCGAAAAATTGACTAAGAAATAAAAAATAAGCGTTTTTGGAAATTCGGACTTTTCTTAAACCTGTCTCCAAATTATCAAGGTTACACAAAATTATGAGAAAGTTTAACCAATTCTCTCCTCTTCCTTCGTCATTTATTGCCCAAGTATTTCCAATACTTTTGCATGTGACACTAAAACTTTATCTTCTTTATTTTTGTTCTCTGCTGCACGACCAAAAGGGAGAATGTTTGGGTATTTCATCAGCAGGAAGTGAGGGAGGACGGCTTTGTATGATGTAGCACTGGAATAAGTGGCTAATTTATTAAAACGTAAAAACAATATATTTCCACAATCTATTTTTAAAATTAGGAAAGTGTCCATATTAATTGGAGGGAGATGGCTAATAAACACGTGCGCGGTAAGAATTATCGTTATAAGCTCATTATTCTTTAGTTATAAGTAATGTTATTCCCTTATACTACTGCTTATTAAAAAATATATTAGGAGATACTAATTTTATTACCAAGGTGGGTACTAATGGTATAAATATATACCATTTTCATTAATATCCACCTTGGGTATATATAAATATATACCCAAGGTGGGTGCTAATGAAAAAAAGGAGGTGAAAAGTTTAAGTTTTGGGTAGAAAAATAGTTTCTAGTTAAGTTAAAGCCCCCGTAATTAATATATTTACCGAAAACAAACATTTTACTGCAACTTTTTGTTCGTTTAGAATGCAGCGTTTTGAATTAAACACATATATAATGACTTTATATTCTAGAAACCACGCAAGTATGGAACAAAATAAAGCAGTTTGCGTCTTTGCAGCAGAAAAAAGGTTACAAAAATTATTTCAAACTACTCAGTCAAATTTTTTACATTTTCTGTAAATTTCTCGGAATGAAGCCAGATACTTGCGACAAACATATTTAAGAGATTCCTCCATAACTGGTAAGATGATTGTTTAGAAAAAAAGAAATTATTTATTATCACTACGAAGAAAAAAATCCAATACCTACATATAACATGATCCTACTTATAGATGTTAGTGGATTTTGTGATGAAGCTGGATATAAAATTTGAGGATCAAACTCATTAACCGGACACGGCGAACACGGCAAGTTTCATGGCAAGAAAATAAAACAAGAAGAATTAAATAATATCTTATTGGAAGTTTTAAATTGTATCTAATAGGTAATATATAATGTTTTAGGAAATTTAATATAAACCTTTTGAAATAAATGTTTGGTTCTACTTGACTTACTTATTCTATTTTCCGATTTTTGCTCATACATTTTCTCGCATATTTATTATCTTTAAACAATTAAGTTGAAAAACCTACAGAGGAGGATTTTTCCGTTACTAATCTATTAAAATTTGTCATCTTCCTAAGAATGTAACGATATGTTAGTAAAATAATACCACTTGCAGTTATTTAATGAGCACGACGAACCTGCTTCGGTGCTCTCACGTAACCGAAATCAAGAATTGAAAACGGGCGACCTCCCACATATCGTGGTCGGTATTCCACGTATTTCATAGAGATCAACAGATCGCGGTTGCATTTGGTGATATCTCAATGCATTTTTGGTTCATGATCGCAAGAAACGGAATCCTGCCTTAAGATATATAGACGAAGGGAAACAATTATTAAATGAATGGCAATTGTTGAGAAACTGATAACAAATTGGTCAGCTGATACCTTCATTGATTGTGTCTACATCGAATTTTGTTTGATACTTTCCAGATTTTTTCTGTAAAATTTAATGTAGTTTTGATTTTATTCCAGGTACCAGATTGGAAGTATTAGCTTTTTTGACAATTTTTTTGTGGCTGGAAATTTAAGATTTCATATAATCGCTAAAATCGAATTTACTTCAAATTTATTGATGTTTATATAATTTAAGCAATTTATTAGAAACATTCTTGTTTACTAACAAACTTATTAAAGTTCACGGTTTCTGGAATTAATCAGTAGTATGTTTTCATCCAATATATTTATAGTAATTTTGATAAGATAGCACAAACCTTTATTTGGTTCATTCATTAAATACCATTTATGAGACTGTAGTCTCACACTTGAATATTTAAATTGCGTTTATATATAAGATACGTCACTTCATTTCAATATTGGGAAGTCAATTAACTTGTCAGTGCTGAAAATTTTGTTGGGAGCATAGTAATGAAATGTTAGTCAACAATGTTAGGTTTTGTTAAATCCTTTCTCTGCTCCATATGATTTTACGTGTGATTCTTTACTTTCCACCAATTTATCACTGGTTCTTTAACTTTCTGAAATGAACTGCGTCAACGATATATTCCTATATTTATTGTATTACATGTGCGAGGTATTTGCTGTAGATCTTTTAATTTTATTTTTCATTTATCCCAATTTTTCTTGCATGAATTGTATTTATTTTGATATAAAAAAATGGAATAAAATATTATTAAACATTAAGAAATCACTTGAGTAAGAGTAATAAATTGTATAGGTGAATTTAACATAACAAAGTGTATAATGAAAAAAATGGAAAAAAAAATCAACTGCCGGATATAAAAATATTTTCATATCTATTAATATTTCACATATAATAACAAATAATTCCGTGAAATACCTTATTAATGGTTTATTAGAGCAAGTAAATTCCTTACATTTCATTACAGGTTTGTTAAAGCAAGTAAATTCCTTACATGTCATTACAGCATTGGAATAGTATAAACCCGTAAAAGATCGCAATTCATTCCAATTGCGAAAATATCTGAAAATATGATAAATATTCCATTATTTATCTATTAACAAAATAGTATACTTAATTATTTAAATACAATAACTGTGAAATATTGTTTATCAAATGATGTATAACATAAAACACAACATGTAATAAGGCTTTACAATACGCAATTAGTAGAAAAAATATGTTATCATAACCTTTCGGAACAAATTGTCGAATTAAAGTAAAAAGCATAATGAATGAAAATGTTTTTTTTATTTTGAATTAAAAATCAAGTTTTGTTAAGCATAGGTACCAGAAAAAGTTAATTTGGGTATTTTGCATCATAATGTAAAATTAAAATTATCCAAAATGTTACACCGATGTTAGAGCAGTAAAATTTACTAGTTTCTGATAAAAATAAATTATTAATAACCACAAAATATATATTTAATGAACTTTATATTTTAATAAGTTATATTACTAGAAACTTTTATTGATATTGATTTTTTAAACAGTAACCATGAAAAATTTTAAATATATTCGGCGTTACTTTTGTAGAAATCCATTATTCACAATTAAATGAAACTATGTGATGTAACATTAGCAAAGCGTGATGTAGTATTAGCGATTAGCAAAGAACTCTTTGCTGATACATCTTTGCTAATAGCCCACCTGAAGATGTCGTAATACAACGAAACCTAGGTCGTGATAAAGAACTTAAAGAAAGTAGAAATAATACTACATCAAGTAGTTTCATTTAATTATGAAAAAATTGTTACAGTTTTAAAGAATTGTATATTAATTCGCATATCTCTTTTAACTCGATACAGTTAAAAACTGTGTTACAATTGTAATTTTCACTGTGCATTGTGATTTTCAGTCCTTGAAGTGGAAAAAAATTGTCACGAAATAAATAATTCATAATTAATTAAAGGAGGGTGACATTTATAATTTACGACGCCTCCTAATTGGATGAACAAAACACGTTGAAATAATGAGTATTTTTATATTTCATGTTTAAGCAAACCTGCGTTTGGAACTTTAGCTTTTTGTATTATAATAAATTAACATAGTATTTTTTTTACGAGAATGGCATAAACGAAATACTTATGAAATAAACGCGGTGTCTCTCCGTTCGTTTTTGTAGCAATGTATTTTTCCAGAGACCATATGAGTGTTAAAATTACATATCATCATAAGGAGTGAATTGATGACAGAAGTGAAGTGCAAAAACTTGAATTCTAATGTTGGGGTTAGTTTTGGGAACAAAGGATGAAAAGTAAAAAAAAATTAAAGATCGTTGTGTGAGATTTCGATTAAGATCTTCCTAAAGCACGAATTCTAAAATATTAAATGTATTTTCTTTTAACGTCAATTCCGCACTATTTGGAAAAATATAACTTAAAAAACCTGACTATTTCTTTTCATTGTTTATCAAATTACTATAATTTTAACATAACAGGGTATGAACCAAAGCTTCACATAATAAAACATACGCGAGTGTGATTTGCACTCGGCGATTTTATGTGTGAAGCATGCCTTTTTGTGTGCATTGACTGTTAGTGGAAGTGTGATTATTTTCGTTATAAAAAAGAAACTTGCATTTTGTTTTAAAAACAAATAGCTTAATTACGCAACAGGTAAAATCTCCAGTAAATTCTTACCTTTGCGGAATAAACGATGCGTGCTGTTTACGAACAGCATACCTGTGTATATTCTAATTTTGCTTATAATTATTTGCTATCTAGTTCAACATTATTTTAAATAATTTCCATGTACAACCCCGGTATAATTATACAAAGTAAACTCATGTTCATATCTGTCGCTCTAATATATACTACATTTTAAGTGATGGTATTTGAATTTAGTCTTAAAAAAAACATTAATGTTGTTTTTATTTTATAAATTCACTATGACATAGCTTATAGTAATCAAAAGGATATAATATTTCTAATATATATATTTTTGTAGAATATGTGACTTTTGTAGAATATGTGACTCGAATAGAACGGTGTGCAATTTTGAGTTAGGTTTTTGAACCATAACTTACACATTGAACTAATGGTTGAAATTCTTGTAAATGAAAAAATTTATAGCCACGTTCTGTCAGTTATTACAAATTGTCCGGTATTTCTCGTCTCCTATGGGAAAATTAAATGATAGTTATATTTTTGAAGTAAGTAGATTAAACATTTGCTTAAAAATATGTGATATTGGCTAAGAAATCTGTAAAAAAGATGTCTATGGCAAATTTTATGAAATTATTGATTGTTTGCTATAATCGTGTTTAAATTACCAGATTGAGCTGTGTAGGTTTGTATACGAGGAAAAAATTCAAAATACCTTATTTTTGAAGTGAGTGGTAATAAAAATCCCATTGTCAACTATACACAATATATAATTCTACTTAAATTATTTTCTGATGAAATGTAAAATATTCGACAATTACTGTAAATATAGGATTAAAATTTTTCTTAAATCCAGATGCCAAAAATAGACTAAATTTTTGGTCGTAAATTGAAATAGCCACTTACAGCTATTTTTATTGGAAAATGCCCGAAAATAAGCCAAGTGAGCTTATATTTTCTCATACCGCTTCCTTACAAATTGTACTTGTTACGTATTTTATAAAATAATTGATATAAACACGAGTAATGAATCTTATGGAAACTCCATTTTTTTGATAATCATAAAATCAGGGTCGAGAGAATTTTTTCCAGAGTTTAGTTCATATTTGTGGTGTAGTGGCAAAATTTTTCTTTTTTTGTTTCGTTATTTAACTCTATATACAGGTACATATTTTCATAAGATTACGGGATGGACGATTATACATGCTACGTAAATATTATTTCTCTAACACAAAGTTAAAATTTACAAAATGTTTACCACTTACATTCAAAATTATTACATAAAAAGGGATTAAAATTAAATGCTTCAGTGTCTCTTTTTTGCCTGGTCAAGACTGGGATGGGAAGCTTATATATTTCTTATTTAAATATGTACTTACGTTTTTATGTCCGTAAAAAATAAATAAAATAGGAAAAGCGTTTCAATATCCCATTAAATGTATGACAAAATGTTTACATATTGAGTGAAAATGCTGTTTATTGAGGGCAAAAATCAAAGGACTAGCTACAAACTCTTTGTGGAATCTGGTTTAATTTTGTGCCTCTTGGTTTGTGACCGAATCAGGAGATATATTTTCATATATGTCTAGTAACATCGTCGTTATAAAATTAATTAAAACCTATGTGTTATTACAATTCATAACCTGCCCAATCTTATTGGCATTATATATTGTTACATAAATTTTACTATTAATTAAGGTTTATAAATATTGTACTTAAATTATACTAAAATTTACATTAATGCTTGCAGAACTTACATAGTAGCTATAAATAATAGATCTGGAATGCTTGAGATTTTTTCCAAACATTTCATACGATGACAACTACTTCAAATATAATAAAAGTCACTAACAGATTCCAAGCCAAAAGTTTTAGAAGCCGTTTTCTTGCAGTAGAAAAATAAGCAGATTCCGAGCCATAAGTTTTAGAAGCTATTTTCCTGCAGTTGACAAAATTTGTTTTTTGTTGTCGTTACTATAGTAATATTATTATCGAACGTCAAGAGAATAGTGTGTACTATTCTCGTGTTTATTGTTTTTTTTTATATTCCGTTTGTGATTGTTTATCATTCATAATTTAATTATTTAATAATTTTCTTTGTAGAAAACGTAGTAGTAGTTGTAATGAACCGTGAACTATGAATGCACTAGCTGTATTTTCTCGTCTTAGATAAAAATAGTAGATAAAAATATACTTTACTAATTAAAACAAAATGTACTAAGACCATTAAAAACTATACACTCGATAATCACGACTTTGGAGTTTCTGTTATAGAGGGTAAAAACAAAATCCTCTATATGGACCGCAGTAAGAATTCCTGGTTCATCCCAACGGTGTACATCTGTCTTTCGATTTTCCAGCCATTATGTGTGCTTTAAGTGTAAATATTTTTTTTTAGAAAAAATAGTAATGTAAAAATTATTAAAATACTCATATTATAAAAATACAGAAAAACCAATGAACACAAATTTGACCGCTTCTTAACGTTAAGTGCATAATAATGAATACTTTTTATAGACGATATTTGGAACCGACCTGTTGAATGCTCCAGTATTACTTTTTGCGTAACCTAATGATTTACAGAGTAAGTGAGATATACATTTGCATTGATATTGTATATTTATATTAAGATGGCATAAAGTCAAGACCTAAAAATAGATATTTGGGATATATATATAAATATATATATATATATATATATATATATATATATATATATATATATATGTATATATATATATATATATATATATATATATATTAATTTCTTAATACTACGGTTTTAATGTCAATATATAAATCAAATCAGCGCGGCTCTTACACAATTCAATTTTATACCAAACTTAACTTGAAATTCAAGTTTGACATGTATAATCATGAATGAATGCGAAATTACAGTTAGTAGTAAGTAATGAAGAAGATTGGATTCCGATTGAAAATTAATCGCAATAAGATGAAAATGATCATGCAAACGGTAACTCGCCCGAAGCCACAAAATTGGAGGTGGTTCAATTATACGTCTATTTGGAGTCTTTCATTTCTAATAATGTTAGACAAGTTGAGGAAGATATGGAAGAATGAAAACATAAAAACCACGAAAACTCACTTCGTTCGAGCATTAGTGTCCCCATCTACCTTTACCCCTCAAAGTCGAATATTACGTGAAAGTGAAAGGAAACGGATTGAGTTCCTGGAAATATGGTGTTTGAGAATAATGTTTGTATAATTCACAATTAAATGAAACTACGTGATGTAGTATTATTTCTACTTTCATTAAATTCTTTACCACTACCTAGGTTTCGTTGTATTTATTATAGTCCACCTGAAGATGTTGTAATACAACGAAACCTAGGTCGTGGTTAAGAATTTAAAGAAAGTAGAAATAATACTAAATCACGTATTTTCATTTAATTGTGAATAATGAATTTATACAAAATTAATGCCAAATATATTCAATGTCTGTATAATTATCAAAAAAAGGAGAATTGGAGTATGATGGACTGAGTTCCGTACTAGCGCATCCATACTCTAAGAACGTTATATCAGGCCGCGTTTGTCCAATATTGTACAAGCACCCATAATGAATTGTTTCGGACATTTATCGCGGTATATATATATATATATATATATATATATATATATATATATATATATGTTAGTATTAAACGCAGAACTTACCAGATTACGTAGCAGAGCACCGATGAAATGGACAGATCAGGTCAGGGCAACCACAGACATTCCCCTAAACGGGTGCACGTGGATAACAGCTGATAGAGACGAACGACGATATATCCTGTGTCGCAACGTTCATCTGCAAATATACTTGACACGATGATCACAACCACTCTACCAAAAGTGAATGACTAAGAAGAACGAAAGAATGGTAGAATCTTGCATGAACGTTATTTGACTACTACATACAAATATGTTTCGTGCAGATAAAATTAAATTACATCTGTAAGTCCTGTTTGTATTTACAAATTTAGTCAACGCATAGAAATGTACGTTACACTGTTAACAATTTTCGATTATGCAATCATTAGTAAAATTTTCATTTCCATTTAAACATTTTTATTAATTATTAGTAAAATTGTCATTGCCATTTAAACATTTTTATTAATTATTAGTAAAATTTTCATTTCCATTTAAACATTTTTATTAATTATTAGTAAAATGTTTATTTCCATTTAAATATTTTTATTAATTATTAGTAAAATTTTCATTTCCATTTAAACATTTTTATTAATTATTAGTAAAATTTTCATTTCCATTTAAACATTTTTATTAATTATTAGTAAAATGTTCATTTCCATTTAAACATTTTTATTAATTATTAGTAAAATGTTCATTTAAATTTAAACATTTTTATCAATTATTAGTAAAATTTTCATTTCCATTTTGTCACAGATTAAAGGCGTAATAAAGACCATAGTGACAAAATGGAATAATTTATTACTTGTTTTGTCCGATTAGGAAAATACTGAAAAATTCATTAAATGTGGTATATTTTTATGTATTCATATGAATAGTTTAGCCTATAGTAAAAAGCCGGGAGGTTCTCTATTTATATAATAAAATGGAAATATTTTTTAACTCCGAAAAAGAAAACTAGGTAAAAAAATTAATCCTCAAATAATATATTATAATTTCATTTTAATGCTTCTACTCCGCAATATATGATTACAATATTACATTAATGTTAATGTGTTAAATTAATGAAAAATTAAGAAGAGATATTATGATAACTCTAATGCTTAATTAAATAATATCAAGTACAGGCTGTATCAGTGGCTGATTTGAATGTTTGAAAAATTGTAAAAAAAAACTACACCTCTAATACAAAGTAGGTTTATTTTAACTTTATAACAACAAATGCGGATTTCATTTTTTAAAAACCACGTTTTCCAAATGGCGGCCATCGAGTCTGACATAACTGTATAACTGTCTTGAAGACCCTTGGAAAATTTAAGTAATTGTGCCTGATGTTTATTGATTAAAATTTCTTACGTTTGAATTTATTTGGCCTTAATTTTGTAGGATTTCATCACCACTAATCTTTTTTTCTTTTAATCTTGTTTATTATTCGTAATAATATTATTTGATAATGGTAACACTAAATTAATAATGCTGTGCCCACTGATTCTGGTGTTGTCACAAGAAAATTACACATATATACAATTATATGTTCTCGAATTAAATTTTTTAAATTGTGACAAAACTGTGTGTGTGCCAATAATAAATAAATAAATGTTTACAAATTTTAGCGATGAATAAATCATAATAAATTATTAACATCTAACAAAGACATAAATTGGGATATTAATTTGCAAATAAGGAACAAGTCTTATAATCGTACATTCATGTATATCATAACAAACTGATCATAATTTCTTCTTCGTAATTTAAACCGGATGAAAATATTTCCCAAAATTATACATATTTCCTTGTACCTTCAGTTATACAGGTTTTCCTTGTACATCCATTTTAATTTTTTTCGATTTATACACTTATTGCTCTTTCGAAGTTCGTATAAACATTGTAGACACAATTTAATTACCGAATGTTTGCTTATGTACTTACGGGATTAACTAATATAATTGTTTTCACTTGTTTTCATAAAAATTCAATTAAAATGTGTGAATCAGTTCAGTGACGATTAGTTTTCCATCTCCACTTTTCAAGATCTTCTGAAAGTTGCTTCGTGAAACGTAATTGTGACGAAGATTAAATCCGAATCGATGCATTTTTTTAAATTTATTTAAATTTAATCTCAATGGCACTGGTTTTTTTGCTTTACATTTAATGAAAGTCATTCTTGACAAGCGTCATATTTAAAATTTTAGACCTTTTTATTTTCTGCTTTTAATATATATTACGATTTTAGTCTTAACCTTAAATTTTTTCGTGAATCTAAAATAAAATGTAAACTCTAATAACGTTATAACTTACATAAATAGCACTAAGATTAAAATAAAATTAAAACTGCCTTCCTTTATTTTTGAAAATTCATCCATTCAAATCATAAATCATTTATTCAAATTTTAAGGCAGCAAGGACATACAAATAAATGCAGAATAAAGTACGAGAAAATAAGTTTCAAATATTTTATCTCCCACTTCTGTGAAATAAGTACAGATCTAGGCTTGGGATAAATTTACGTTTAAAGCTGGTGCAAAGCAAACTGGATTAAATATCATCGTTATGCAGTAACATCGTAGGTTATTACGACTTAATACGCACTGTTTTATCTATACACGACAAATGCATTAACTAAGTTTAAAATAGCGTATCGTGTGACACTACTTTTGTCTTTTAAAGTTTTTTTCCTATAAAAAGGTATTTTATTGATTAAAACTTCTTGCTGGCCTAAATTAATCTTAGGGTATAAATTAATTCGATAGAAAATACGGGGTAACATTAAGATTTACAAATTTTTACAATTAATAAAACCATGATAAACAATCTGTTCATTGGAAATATATTTAAAAAAAAACATTTTCAATTAGGAAAAGAGGTACAGTAGTTTTAACTACCAAATAAATTTTCTCTTTTTAAATGTTAATTGAAGATAGTCGGTGCTTTCATTTGTCGGAATTAATTCATTAAGAGATGTTTATAGCAGTCAAACTAATACCGGTTAACCTTGCCATGTTGTAGAATCTTATATTATAGCTCATTAATTGTCTACTATTTTATTCAATTCAACAAAAGAAATAAATGTAATGTTTTAAGAGCATAGGGATAAAAGAGCAGAAATAGATTATTTTTACTAAAACACAGAGTTTTAGTACAAAACGCGGGCCCACATCCATTGATGTATTCACTTAAGTTTACATTCACAAACATGTAATCTTGATAAAAAATACTGGCTCTAGAGATACGATACACTTATGAATATCCTCTTCCCCTCTATATGTCGTAAAAGACAATATTTCTAAAATAATAGGCGTGGAAATAAAAACAGCTCAAGGAAAATGTTTTCTATCCCCACTTTCATTATTTCAGTATATATCCTATATTGTAATTTTATTTCATCGATTTACCTTTAAGGAAAAAACTTAGTTTTTGACCAAGGCTCAAACATATGTGTCGACATGGCCATAAATGCAATAAACATTTCTAGCCTTACCGACACTTGATCAGCGACTATATCTAATGAGGTAGAGAGAGTTATGAAATATTCATAACGATACACGATACGATGTAGAGCCGTTTTCCTAATTTCATAAAGTTATATATTAATACTATAACCTATCATAACACTATTAGTATATACTCTATTTACATTATCTCCGTCGTGATCCCATATGCATATTAATTTTCCAAACCTATTTTGAATCTTCAATTGAAATCATTCAATTAAAGATTCAAAGCCTTTGTTATATTTTATATTTACAACAACGTGAGTTATATATAAAAAATGTCAATGACAGTGCCTGGCAAACTATTTAAAAAATATTCGTAACTAAATCAACCGCGACTTACATTTTTTCGTCATGTATCCATGTACAAGTAATTTATGTTCCCTTTGAACTTAACCGAAATGCGCTTCAATGAAAAATAATTATTTTTTATCCACTACGTAAAGTATTATAACCACCATAAAATGCATTAAAAATATAAAAAACGAACATTCGTAAATTTGCACAATCAATAATTATATGTAAAAATGAGTTTGAATCACTGCAGGTATAGGTAGCAGGAAAGTATAAATTAGGTACAGACCGCAGAAAACTCTAAAATAAAGCGATATATTTTACAACAACGTGAGTTGTATATAAAAAATGTCAGTGACAGTCCCTGGCAAAACATTTAAAAAATAGTCGTAACTAAATCAACCGCGACTTACATTTTTTCCTCATGTATCTCTGTACAAGTAATTTTTCTTCCCTTTAATCTTAACCGAAATACGCTTCAATGAAAAATAATGATTTTTTATACTCAACATGAAGTATTATAACTACCATAAAATGCATTCAAAATATAGAAAATGAAAAGAAATACTCGTAAATTTGTGCAATCAATAATTATATGTGGAAATGAGTTTTAATTACTGCAGGTATAAGAAGCAGAAAAGTATAAATTAGGTACAGAACACCCTAAAGTAGAGCGATAAAAGAATTTATCGGACAAAAATGCAATATGTAAGAGAAAATAAACAGAGAGCAAGAGAGATGCTAAAATAATTTAGCCCTTATAACGTATTAGGAATGCATCGAAAACTTTAGATGTTTGACGATATCATGCTGAGGGAATTTCCATAAAAGACACAATAGTATAATTAAGTTCACATAATACAAGTTTTCCGCTTAAATCGCTACCGCATATTCTCTCGGGAATACAAATTCACATTATGTATATATGGCCCATTTGAGGCAATGTTCCATATTTTCAGTCTCCGACATTCAACGCCCAATACGATACTAAAACAATTTTTCTTTGCCTAGATTGAAGTTCACATAATACAAGTTTTCCCCTTAAATCGCTACTGCATATTCTCTCGGGAATACAAATTCATATTATGTCTTATTATACAATCGAGTGTATTTCCAAGCAAAATCGAGTTTACTTCGCTATAAGCTCAAGTTGTGGAGCTTAATTAAACTTTGCAAGTTCGGTCAACTGGTTACTGAAAACGTGTTGGGAGATTAGTGGTCCGGTTAAGTCTATTGATTGAACATATTACCGCTTTACAACTAAATTCATAACTTGAAAAATCCTATTAGATAAAGATTATACCTTATATCATATATACGTGTTTAATGATGAACTGAACAACTGAATTTATCGATCATGCAGTTGTGGATTTCAACCACAAATACATTTGTGTACATATCAAACTAGGTCATTAATAATACTTATACGTTTATTTTATCAGAGTGGTATAAATATTGATGATAATCCTTGAGATTACTTTTTTTACTAATAGAGCCTCTTGTACAACTTAACAAATTGTAACTTCTCCTATTAAGAGCAGCAGTTGGCATTGTCTACACTCGTTGGAGACATTAGCTTCAAAGAAACTGTCTGTCATATTGTAAACAAATATTTAAACGATCCAAAAAATGCAACAAAATTACCAAAATCGGGATCAAACACTGATTTTAAATTCTACTATAATACAAATTTTAATGTATAATTTTCTACATAATTATCTACGCAAGTTCTTTCACAAACAATTTTAGAAAAATATTTCTTTACAAAGTCATCACAAATTATTTACTACAGCTTTTATTAAAAAAAATGTTCTCTTTCTTTTTTACTATTTGAAATTAGAGCTTATTTATCGATCAAAATCTTAATTGACAATCACGGGTAAACATTGTTAGCCCTCAGTTATACGTCAAAATATATTTTCTTAAATAATCCTCAAGGACTCGTGTCGTTTAGAATTAAAATATACATTTAAAACTCATGATAATTAATAAATAATAAATACTTATAATATAATACTTATAATAAAGATTTATGATATTAATAAATACTTATTAGCATACAATGTATACATTGTATGCTAATAAGTATTTTATGCATACGTAAAATATGACAAAATATACTTTCTTAAATAATCCTCAAGGACTTGTGCCGTTTAGAATTAAAATATACATTTAAAACTCATGATAATTAATAAATAATAAATACTTATAATATAATACTTATAATAAATACTTATGATATTAATAAATACTTATTAGCATACAATGTTTACATTGTATGCTAATAAGTATTTTATGCATACGTAAAATATGACAAAATATACTTTCTTAAATCATCTTCAAGGGGTTGATATATATCTAAAAATCGTAGTAATTGATTGTAAAAACATTGACCAAATATAAACATTGCGTGCTAATAAGTTTATTCATACATAAATTTTAACTAGAATGAAAGGGCATTGTTCTTAGCATATTCATGTTCTAGACGATTATTTCCAAATGAATAGTTTGATAGTTATCATTGGTTCTACAAAACGTTGTTTGCTTAAAAAAAAAAGGTAAACGGTGCCACCTGTGTCGCATATATAAATATATATATACATATATACATATATATATATATATATATATATATATATATATATATATATTTCAGGTATATAGCGTAGGTTTAAAATATCTTATTTCCTAAAGTGGGAGTAACAACCTTAACAACGAAAAAATGTAACCAACTTAAAATAACAACTGAATAAGAAATACACTGAAAAGTATAAAAAGAAATAACTATTAATAAAAAACAAACTTCAAACAACACAGAAGAAAATAAAATGATATCCTGTAATATTAAAAACACCTCTTATAGTCGACAGATTAAAAGTAAGTGCTAGTATTTATGTACTTATTTAGAACTTTAACTTATATTTATCATTAATTTTGAAGTCGATGCAAAACGATCTGGATTAATTGTCATCAATATTAAATGTTTGTTTACATCATAGTCTATTATAATGTAATATTCACTATCTTTACCTATTCACAACAAATGCATTAAACAAGTTTGAAAATAACGTATCGTGTGACGCTCCTTGTTTTATTTTCTGTATTATTGAAATGGGTTTTTTCTTATCAAAAAGTTATTTTATTTATTTGACCTAAATAAATTATAAGGTTAACATTAATTCTATAAAAAATTCGGAGGAAAATTTATGTTTACAAGTTTTAGCGATTAATGTATATGTGGCGATTATAAATTATAATCAATTCATTGGAAGCATATTAAAAAAAAGGAATTATGAGAAAAAGCACAATTAACTAATTTTAACGATCAAATAAATTATCCCTTTTTAAATCTTAATTAAAGATAGCCTGTGCTTTCATTTATCGGACTCAACTTATTACAAGATGTTTACAGAAGTCAAGCTAATACCACTCGACCTTGCCATGTTCTAGAATGTTGTTTTGTAGTTCATTAATTTACTATTTTATTTTAATCAACAAAAGGAATATACCTTAGATTTTTAAGAGCATAATAGTAAAATAGTAAAATAATTGGTGTTTAAGTGTGTGATAATGTAGCAGAAATGGATTATTTGTACTAAAAGAGGCCATGGAGCTTTTAGCATAAAAGGCGCCCTCGCGTGCATATAAACTCGCATACGCCGACGTATTCACTTAAGTTTTCATACAAAAACATGCAATATTGATAAAAAAACTAGCTTTAAAAGTTTACAATACACTTACGAATTTTTTCTTCACCTCTTTATGGCGTAAAAGAAAATATTTTTAAAATAATACCTATAGAAATAAAAACACTTAAAGCAAATTTTTTTCATTATTTTGGTGATATATTCTGTAATGTAATTTTATTTCATCTATTTATGTTTAAGAAAAGAACTTAGCTTTGTAATAAATATTTAACGTGTATGTCGACATGGCCATAAATGCAATAAAAACTTCAAGCCTTACCGACCTTTCATTAGCGTCTGAATCTAATACGACAGACAGATTTACGAAAGATTCATAACAGTAATTTTATCCGCTTTCTTTTTAATTACTTTCCTAATTTCATAAAATTATATATTAATACTCCAAACTATCATAATACTATTAGTATATATTTACCTTATCCCCAAATTTAATGTATTCTGTCGTTTGACATAATTTCATATGAATATAAATTTCTTATTTCTTCTTTTTTAATATAAATTTTTTAAATTTCTTATTTTCTTTATTTATAAATTTCATATGAATATAAACTTCAAACTTATTTCGAATCTTCAATCAAAATCTCTAAAAATAACAATGTCAGTGACAGTCCTTGGCAAAATTACTGTCACTGGCACTATCTTATGTCCCTTTACAAGTAATTTTTATTTCCTTTAAACTCAATCGAAATGCGCTTGGAAGAAAAATATTCATTTTTTACACAGATTGATGTATTATAACTGCCGTAAAATGCACACAAAATCAAAAAATTAAAAGAGACAAAATTGTAAATTTGTACAATCAATAATTTTATGTGAAGAAATGAGTAAAACAAATTAGGTTTAATTACTACAGGTATAGGACGCAGAAAAGTATAAATTAGGTATAGAAAACGGAAGACTCTAAAATAGAGCGACAAATGAATTTATCCAACAAAAATGCAATATGTAAGAGAAAATAAAGAGAGAGGAAGAGAGATGCTAAAATAATTTAGACCTTATAACGCATTGGGAATGTATCGAAAACTTTAGATATTTGATGACATCGTGTTGAAGGAATTTCCGTAAAAGGCACAATTGATATGTGTGGCCTTCTACTTTACTTTAATCACATCTATTTTAAGTCATGTTCCATTTTCTCTCAGTCTCCAACGTTCAACACCCAATACGATACTGAAACAATTTCGCTTTGCCGAGATTGAAGTTCACATAATTCAAGTTTTCCGCTCAAATCGCTGCCACATACTCTATCGGGAATACAAATTCATATTATGTCTTATGATACAATCGGGTATATTTCAAAACAAGATCGAGCTTACTTCGCTATAAGCACAAGTTGTGGAGCTTAATTAAGTTTTTCAAATGCGGTCAACTGGTTACTGAAAACATGTTGGGAGATTAGTGGTTCGGTTGAGTTTGATATCTAGATATATTATAACTTCATAATTCAGCAAATAACATGAAAAACGTCATTCGGTAAATAGTATACCTTATCTAAGATATTTGTATGCTTAATGATGAGCTGTATATTGAATTTGTGGACCACAGAATTGAGAATTTCAATAATAAATATTTTATTTGCACATATGTAAAATATGATCATTAATGGTACTTGTACTTATTTGTTTTATCAGTGCTTTAAAAATTGATGATAATCTTTAATTGCTTTATTAGCAATAGGGCCTCTTATACAACTTCTCTAATTTTGCTTCTAAAGGTCAGCAGTCATTTTCTACATCCATTAATGAATAACCTTCAAAAAAACTACCCATCACCCTTTAAATAAATAGTGATAAAAATGAAATAAAATCGCCAGAATCAGGATCAAATACTGATATTAAATCTCATAATTTAATATAGACAATAATTTTCTATTCAAGTTCTTATATAAGAAATTTTAGAAAAATACTGAGTTTTAATATCAACAAAACTTATTTATTACGGGTGTCATTACAAAACCTGTTATCCCTTTCTCTGCCACTGTAAAAAAACTAGAGCTTGTTTATCAATAAAAATCTTAGTTGACAACCCCGGTTAAATGTTATTAGTCGTCAATTCTTTGTTAAAATGTATTTTCTAAAATCATCTTCAAGGATATGTGCGATTTATAATTAAAATTAACCTCTATTCAACTTTTTTTAACATCTTCATGTGTTTCATACAGATCTTACCTATCCATTGCTTAACAAACTAAAAAACCTGAAAAAATATGTCCGTTACATATTTGGTTTCAAAAATATGAAGACATGATGAATTTAGTTTAAATTAAAATTATTAATTCGTTATAGGCGCAATCTTCATATACTTAATTTTTCTTATTTCTTCGGTGCTAGATGCCCAGACTTTTCTGCCTCTTGCCTAGATTTACATTCAGAAAACCTGGGCATGCTTTCCATTCCTAGATATTTTTTCTACGAAGATACTTTCTCTATTTTGCTCTACGAAGATACTTTCTCTATTCATGCCGACAAATTATAGGATACGTTTGATTCCAGCATCAGAAATTCACCTACATATACGCTTTTAAAATCACCAAAAAATATACCTGTTTTAACTTTGCTCACGCTGTTTTCCTTAGGTTTATATCTTATTTTATTTTTTCTACGAAGATACTTTCTCTATTCATACCGACAAATTATAGGATACGTTTGATTCCAACATAAGAAATTCACCTACATATACGCTTTTAAAATCACCAAAAAATATACCTGCTTTAACTTTGCTCACGCTGTTTTCCTTAGGTTTATATTTTATTTTCTCAACATATGTATGTGTATTATATTTTAAACGTTATTTAACAATTATTATTAATTATTAACAGTTCCTCTTAGACTAAACTTATCTCTCATCAATCATTACGAATGCTTGACTGAAAGAAATTATTACTATATCAATAAGTCTTCCTTATATACATTTATTTGTAACTGTAAAGATAAATGATAAAAAATAATTTCAGTATTTATATGATTAGCATACTATGGCTTATTTTTTAAATAGCAACTGTAATATAATTTATTCTGACCTCAGTTTTATTTGGCTAAATGCCAACATTTTTAAATAAAATATAATAAATTGGTATCATTATAATTGGAACAAGAAACAGGAAGCAGAATATTGACTTTCACGTACATATAATACAAATAAAAATAGTCTACAGGTTACAATTATACATTGATTCATCTAAGAATATCCCTTTCCTTTCTTTCTGCATTTTCGTTACCATAACAAAAACTAAATTTGTTGTTTTTTGTGATAAAATTACAATACAATTCTTTCTGAAATAGTTTGATTCGAGTATATTCAATACAAATAATAGTATAAAACATTCATGATGTTTTTAAATGTTTAATTTTGACTATTTTCCGCTTAAAATACAAAATTAAAAAACAATGCAAGACCTGAATAATGCTCAATGTATTCAATTTGGTACGGTACATCGGATTGATTTGATTTCTCCTTTTATTAATTTTTTTTCACTAATTTTGCAATACGAAAATGTTCAATGATCACCAAAATTTTTTGTTTAAAATTAAAATTTATTCTTAATATAATTTTTGACATCAAAACTATATAGAACTTTAATGACAGGGGCACGAAAACATTGCAAAATCTGATTTTTGGCTATGGAGGAGCTGATCGACGTAACTAAATGGATCAAATAGGCTATACAATACTAATTTTTGCCCTGGCATTATAAACATAAAAGCAATAATATAAAGAACATTAATGTATATTTGAATCTCACATATATTTAGTACGTACGTGACAAATAAATATGATCAATAAATTTCCGCTTCATCTTTCTTGATATCTACTACCCCCTATTATACAAATACTGAGGTAATTAGAAGTTAACAGCAGACAAGCCTATGAACGTTTAATATATCACCTCACAAACGTTTAATACATTGCTTTGTCGTTACTATTAAATTGGTTTTGATAATAATCATAGTGCTCAGGGTTATTGTACCGAACGATTTCGATAGTAAGAGATAACGTCTAGCTCCATCTTTTGAAACCAGTCAAGAATGTAATTAAATTTTTTTGACATTTTGGTGTATACTTAGATACAAAAAGGGTAATAAAGAACATTAAAGGAACTGGTTACGTCCTAGTAACTTTTTTTATTTTTTTCAAGCACTAATATTTTATTAAGTTGCCAATGTAAATCTCATCCTTTTTCTAGAGGTTTGTGAAAATTTTTAGAAATGTCTTGTGTAAAATCGCGTCATTTGTTTTTCTGTTCAGTCAATAGCAGAGTTTTGGCAAATAAATAACAAAAGTAATACGAATTTTTTCATATAGATGACTTAGGGTACTCTTGCTTCTTGAATTCCGCTTAGAGCGAAAAGCGGGTGAAGCCACACGCGATGCATGAAGGTGTATGCTCCTTCGTTGTTTTCATTGATTTTTTTTGATACCTCGTCATTGATTTTAGTACTCTCCGATGTATGATCCTATATATGATGCAAAAAGAGTTAGAAAAATTACAGAGTGTGCATCATTGAAATACAAGGTTGCTCCAAAAAATAAACAGAAGTATACATTGAATAATAGCACAGCAGGATTTAAAAAAATCAAAACTTTGATTCGATCTTAAAAAAGATCAATCTTTCTCCACTTATTCAAAAATGTAAAATTGTATGTGCAAATATGAAATATTGAAACTTAGCATTTTTATTTTATAACAAAAAATTAGTACTAAAACTGTCCCATTTTGAAGAAGCATGTTTTTATGGAACACTGCAATATATATCTTTCTATCGATATCTCATAAATAAATATCATACACTATACCTGAAAAGAAAAAAAATCAAATTTATTTGTCTCCTCGAAAATTTTCGTATGAACGTTTCTGAATGTTAACTCTTGATACGTGCATATTCAAGTTAATACGCTTTGTTAATACATTCAATTTCCAATCGCTTTTTTAAAAATATTTGTGGATATTTTTGTAATAAAGAAATATAATCAATTTAGATAAAATTCTAGAATAAATTGATTTTGAATCCTTATTAATTCTTGATCGTTTTCAACCCATAAATATTCAAACACTGCAAGTATTTTTTGAAATCTGTATAGTAAATCTGTAAGGTTTTGAAATCTGTAAAGATGAATAAGCACATGTTTTTCTATAATTGTTTTGGTCTTGGAGTTTGTGTAGATTTATAAGAAATTGAAAACAGTATGAGAAAAAAGGATAGAATTTTCTCTGCAACATTTCCAAAATAAATAGTTAATAAAATGAACTGAAAAATTACCTGGTTCGGCCTAATAACTAGGTGCCCAAAAATATTTTGGCTCTTAAACGGCTTTCAAGAAAGTTATTGTAATAAGACAAATAATTTTGTTATTTTAATATATATTTTTGTCATCTAAATTTAAAAAAATACAAGAATTCGACATCGATATATTAATACGGGTAGAGAGAACTTTATACCCTTTTTAAGTATATTGCGTGCACGGAGGAATGTGAGACTTGGTAGAGTTAAAGTTTTTGGGGGTAAAGATTCCAGAAAGCCGAAATTCATATATAATATGTGTTATATTATATATGATAGTCAAATATATTAAATTATATATTACAAATACATTAAAAGATTCTTTGTTTATGTTCACACTCTCAATATCAAACACATAATAGTATGTGTTCAAACAATGGCATAGAGTAGAGATTGTCACCAAAGAATTTTAAAACATCAGATTGACTGAATGAGCTTCGACCTGCGCATTTTGTGTAATTTGAAATGTTCCTGTTTCAATAATATATGGAGTGTAATCATCTATATGTATATCAAGACAAAAAAGCGTTTATTTTATATTTTGTGTAATATATGTATGTATTTTATACAGGGTATACAGTAGCAGATTTCAAAGTTTGAACAAACATAGTTTCTGAAAGCAACACATAAGAGGGGTGCGGGGGGCGTCATTAGAAGCGCAAGCGGTGCGGATATTTTAGTAGCCATGGAACAGTGGAGTGGAGAGCACCGCGCTTTTGCCGTCGAGGCGTACATTTTGAGTGGATTTTCGCTGTCTGTAGCACGCCGTCGATTTAATAATCGTTACAGTATTCGTCGATTACGTGATGGACCATCGATCAACCTCATTCAGTCATGAGTAGCAAGGTTCAGAGCTACAGGATCAACATTAAATAGGCCCAAGCCAGGACCTACACCATTGGTAGCCACGGATGAAAATGTCGAGCGTGTTATGGTTTCTGTCGTTGAAAATCCCCGTTTATCACTGCGTACACGTTCATCGATATTGGGAATTCTGAAATCAACTTTACAGGTAATAATCCAAAAAAAGCTCAAGTTCCATCCATATAAAATTCAAATTGTTCAAGATTTACACGATTCTGACTTTGAATTAAGAAAAACTTACGCAAAGGTGATGTTGTTGAGATTTCGTACTGCTACCCGGATGGGCAACATATTCTTTAGTGACGAAGCTCACTTTCACATTGGAGGATATGTGAATAAGCAGAACTTTCGTTACTGGGATGTCCACAACCCAAGACAAATACATCAAGAGCCTTAACATAAGCCTAAAGTAACAGTCTGGTATGCCATGTCTGCATCTGCAATCATAGGGCCTTATTTTTTTTGAAAATCAACGTGGTCAAACTGTAACTGTGAATTCGGAGAGATATGCCCAGATGTTAAATAACTTTTTCAGAGTAGAACTACAGAATAGTCCATCCTTCAACCAATACACATAGTTCCAGCAGGACGAGGCCACAGCTCACACTGCTAATGTGTCCATGAATGCAGTGCGGCAGTTATTTCCAGAAAAAACATATCCCGAAACGGTACCGTACCGTGGCCACCTACGTCATGCGATTTAAGCCCATGTGACTTTTTCTTATGGGGATACTTAAAATCCGTTGTTTACAAAACAAATCCGAGCACTGTGACACAATTTAAAGAAAATATTCGAGCCGAAGTCAGTAGGATACCCCAGTCGCTCTGCAAACGCGTTTTTGAAAACATGCCTGCTAGACTCGAAGAGTGTGTCAGACTCGATGGCCGCCATTTGGAAAACGTGGTTTTAAATAAATAAATCCGTATTTGTTGTTATAAAGTTAAAATAAACCTACTTTGTATTAGAGGTGTAGTTTTTTTTACAATTTGTCAAACATTGAAATCTGCCACTGGTCACCTGTATATTAATGAAATACAGCTTGCTAAACATACACTTATTGTAAAAGAAAAATTTTGTAGCAGCAATTTAAATTGACTTACTCACACCTACCTATTAGTATTTTTAACAAAATGAGTAGGTAAGTAAAATTAAAAAATATTATCAAAAAGTAGAAAATATTTTTTCCTTTTAAGTTCTGTAAGGTGTCATATTTTTATACTGTCTAGTTTGGCAAGCAGGTTTAGAAGAAATCACAACTTTCCGGTTTATTTTGAGTCGCTTCGAGTTTTAATGTCTGCATATTCTGTTTTATTATACGATTTGAAACTGAAAGTTCTTAGAACTGGCCACTTGTAACAATGGTGAGAAAAAAATATATACATTTCAAAAATCGAACTCTTTGGTAATCCATTGAGGTACATCATTTAGATTTGTAATTTGTTTTACAAACTGTCAAAAAGTGTAGTGCAGCACAGTGCAGTTCATAACTATTTACTTAATCTCCATGAAATATTGAACGCACATAACCTATGTTATGTAAGTGAATATTTACTAACTTTTATCCCGTAATAGAATTGACTTTTCCGTTGAATAAAAAACACCTAATAAGTGGGTAATATTGTTTTAATGTCACAAATTAAAATTAAAAATAGTTTATATTATAACTACTAACTAGTCTCTATTTTTTTTTAATTATACCATTTCCTCTTTACCCATATCAGAAAAGCAATGAATCAAGGCTAACAAACTATATAATCGATAAATTTTGTTTTTATGTATATCTTCACGGTAATTTTTTAAAAACATGTGTATTAAATACAAATATTACAATCTATAAGGTAAAATTATTACTAAAGAGAGTAAGTTGGAAAATATTCAGATTTTTTTACTGTTTCGAAAATTATGGTAACAATAAATGTTTTTAGTAATAACATCATCACTTTGGTTAAAATAAAATTGCAAAAAATATGCAGAACGAATTCCAAGCGACTTAACATTATTTTTTAAATTTTGTTCATTTTCGAAGAGATAATTATTCACAGCCAGAACTAAAATAATTTTATTCTATTTAAAAAAACTTGACAATTCCCCCTATATAAAATATATAATTTAATTCGATCAAATTAGTTCTTTTATATTTTTGAAGTCTTTGTAAATACTACAAAGAACAAAACTTATCTATTTAAACCTCACATATACATATCGTCTATTGAAACTGAAAAAGGAGAACAAAAAAATTCACTGTGTTAAAATATTGTTATCTGCTTAAATTAATATTTATGAGAAACAAAGATTATATTCATAAAAAAATATTAACGAAGTAGGCGCCAAGCGCTTACTGGTAAATCCCTCGCACCCCTCATTGCGCCCCTACCTCTGCTTAGCAACAGCATAATCTTGAAAAAGGTCGCTTTTCACTCTAATTCCGAATGTATCGTCCCTTATTTAGCGCTCCTAAATCCCCTTAATATTTTCATTGTAACAAAATTTTGATAACCGTCGCTTTGTGGAATTGGCGATTATTACGGGCAATCGCTTTATTAATGAAATATACGGGTATGTAACTGGTTTAAATATTTTATTCAGACGTCTGTATTATTTGGTGATTGGTAATATTGTTAGTAGGGTGAACATTTATTCTGGAATATTCTTCAATTTTAGAAAATTTATATATTCGTTCAATTTTTTATATCAGGTCAAGACTTAGCCGATTTAGCGACTCGTGATGAACAATTACCTATCACTCTTAAAATTATTGTTCATACAATTCACAATTAAATTAAACTACGTGATGTAGTATTATTTCTATTTTCTTTAAATTCTTCACCACGACCTAGGTTTCGTTGTATTACAAGATCTTCAGGGGGACTATTAACAAAGATCTTTATGAAGATGAAGATGAAGATGTTGTAATACAACGAAACCTAGGTCGTGGTAAAAAATTTAAAGAAAGTAGAAATAATACTACATCACGTAGTTTCATTTAATTGTGAATTATGAATTTCTACAAAATTAACGCCAAATATATTCAAAATTCATACAAATTCGTAAAAAATGTAAAATATAATGTATATTTTATGGATTAAACAGCAGGAGTAAAACTTTTACTATAAAAGACAAATCACAATTCTCGATCTATAATCGCAAACCGCGGTGTATTATGATATATTTCGAATGGTGCGGTGGGAACATTTAGTAAAAACAATTTAAACAATTATTAAATGAAATTCATGTTTACGTAAATTATTAACGGTCTTTGTTCCAGGCTTTTGCCAATAGGAAATTTCCGTTTCATTGTTGGCTGTAGATTTTTAATTTCCATTTTCCAAGTTTATTTCTAAATACCATATGATAACTTTTCGTGTTATATGTGAATATATATTTATCTAAATTAATAAATCCTAAAGAAACGGGAAAAACTCCATGCACGTATCAAAAATTTAAAACAAGAAATAAAATAAATCATTCATAATTGCAAAGAGTGATGTATGAATATTTAGAGAATTTAAATAATTATTTAAGGAAATTCAGGTTTACGTGAAGTATTAAGGATCTTTCTTCCAGGTTTTTACAAATAAATAATTTTCATTTCATTTTGTAGCTGTAGATTTTTCATTTCCATCTCTCAAATTTATTTCCAAATCTTATATGATAACTTTTTATTCCATATATGTATATATATATATATTATATATATATATATATATATATATATATATATATATATATTTGTTTAAATTAATGAATTGCGGAGAGACAGGAAAAACACTATGCACATATCCAAAATTTAAAACTAGAAATAAAGCAAATCATTCATAATTGCAAAGAGTGGTGTATGATTATTTAGAGTATTTAAATAGTTATTTAACGAAATTCATGTTTACATGAATTATTAACGGCCTTTGTTCGAGGCTTTTGCAAATGAATAACTTTCATTTCATTTTAGCTGTATATTTTCAATGTCCATCTTCCAACTTTATTTACAAATTCTATATGATAACTTTTTATTTAATATGTGTATCTATATTATATTTATGCAAATTAATGAATTGTGGGGGGAAGGGAAAAACTCTATATTTACAACAAGAAATAAAATAAACCTTCCATAATTGCAAACCGCAGTGTATAAATATTTACAGCATTGGAATAATTATTTCAACGAAATTCATAATTATGGTAATTATTAACGGTTTATTTCCAGGTTTTTCTTTCACTGAGTAACTTTCATTTCATTTTCAGCTGCAGATTTTTCATTTCCATTTTCCAAGTTTCTTTTTAAACTGTACATGATAAATTCTTCTTCCATTGGTGTGGAATCATATATATAAATTAATAAATTATACAGAAGCAGGCAGGCACTGTATGTTTCCCTCTAACGTTCCGTATTTCTATTTCTGATGTGAAATACTAAAATTATTACTGAAGTAAACTTTTTGCGCCACACACACATAATCTAAGTTTCTGTGTTCAGAAATGAGATCTTAACGAAAAGTGAAACGCATAACACGGGTCGCTAGCTTGCTTCAATTCAAGGACCTGCGAGATTTTAAGAATTTTATATTTATTTTCAGTTGACTCATAATGTCACACTTTAATAAATTAGGCGGAACATATTATAGGAAAAATTTACTTTCTGAAGCGCTTCCAATTATACTCAATTGGAAGTTTCCAAGTAACAAAAAGTCCAGTTACGAAACCGACTGTAACAAGTCAATCTCAAGTACACTGTAACATACTTTATACTTATAAAGTAGGCGTAAATTGTTCCTAAGTATATATGATCATAAAACTAAGAGTATAATAGCGAAATAATTAATTTAAATCTTTTGCTTTTTTTTAAGTTGAAAAACTATTTATAAAGTTATATTAATAGTGTTCATCAATATATGTTTAATAAATGAAATAAAAGTAACATAAATCATACATTGAAATAAAAATAACTGAAAATGGGATTTGTTATTTATTCGTGCATTCGTAAATTTGTACACCTGGTACTAATTCTTGATTACCGAATTGAAGAATAAAGTATATAATTTTTCAATTTAGAAAATGAAAATCGGGGATGGGGTAAGTTTAAATATAAATTAAATCATTTTATTAATACTTAATAGTAAATACCAGCACTAACTTAAAATACTCGCAAAATTGAAATAAAAAATATTTTAAAAATAAAGTTTCGCGACAAATTTAAATGGAAGCTTTTTCCACGGAACATACAAAGCTGAAAATGTATGCAAATATAAAATTAACTAAGAGCGGGACAATTTAGGGAAAAATTAACATTTTGAAGCGTTCCGCACACAGACGGAAGCACAAATCCAGATGAGTACCTTGCCAGTTGTAGGAAAGTGAAAATTATTCCTTTGTGTTCACAGAGTGAAACTATTTATACAATAATTATAAAAATCGTATCTCTTTTTTATGAAAAATTTCTTACGGTTGCAACTACTCA